>CM077147.1:32957416-33321953 GCA_039583875.1 Platanthera guangdongensis
GGAGGACGGCTTTTCAAGAGCTGAAGGACCGACTCATCTCATCCCCCATCTTGCGTTCCATCCGGGAGCGAAGGATTCCAGATTACACGGACGCCTCTTATCAGGGGATGGTGCAGTCCTGATGCGCATGGACACGTTATTGCTTATGCTTCGAGACAGTTGAAGAAGCATGAGCATAACTATCTAGTACATGACCTAGAGCTCGGGGCTGTGGTTTTCGCCCTAAAGATATGGAGGCATTACTTATAGGGATTCATTGTGACATCTTTTCAGATCACAAGAATCTCAAGTATATCGATACGCAGAAGGACCTAAACCTGAGATAGAGGAGGTGGCTGGAGTTCCTCTGTGATTATGATTACAAGATCCACTATCACCCGGGAAAAGCGAACACGGTTGCGGATGCCTTGAGCAGGAGGGCCGGCACTTCTGGACCGGAGCCCCGATTGATGTCTATAGAGCTACAGATGATGGAGGACATGCACATTACCATGGTGTCCGAGACCGAGCCAGTTGTATATAGAGAGTATTTGAGCTCAGTGATCAGCGGCGATGATATACAGGAGCGCATCCGAGCACATCAGAGGCTGGATGCCGCGTTACAGCCGATTTTCAGTGCCTTGGAGAGGGGCAAGGTCGAGGACTACATGCTACAGGATGATCTTCTTCGGTTCCGGGGGCGCATCTACATACCAGTAGGGGGCAGTATCCGGGATGATATACTCCGAGAGGCACATTGCTCGAGATATTCAGTGCACCCCGACATCACCAAGATGTGGGCAAATTTGCGGAGGTCTATGTATTGGCCCGGGATGAAGAGGGAGATCACAGATTTTGTGACCCATTGCGAGACCTGCCAGCGTGTGAAGGCAGAATGCAAGAGCCCAGGAGGTTTACTACCGCCACTGCCAGTTTCCAGAGTGGAAGTTCGAGGACATTGCTATGGACTTTGTACACGGATTGCCTCGCCCACTCTGGGCATGATTCTATATGGGTTATAGTGGATAGATTGACCAAGGTAGCGCGGTTTATTCCAGTTCGGAAGGATGCCCTAGTTGCAGTTCTAGTGAGATTATTTGTGGAGCAGTACGTCAGATATCAGCATCCCAGGACTATTGTTTCGGACCGTGATGGTCGGTTCACCTCGAGCGAGTGGAGGGTCGTGCATGCTTACTTGGGATCTCGACTTACTTTTAGTACCGTTCCATCCGCAGACCGACGGACAGACCGAGCGGACCATCCGGACCATGGAGGACCTGCTCAGACTATGCATATTGGATACGGGGAAGCCTTGGGAGAGGCTGCTGCCATTGATCGAGTTCTCGTATAATAACAGCCACCAGGCTAGCATCAGGATGGCTCCATACGAGGCACTTTATGGGAGGAGATGCCGGACACCGCTATCATGGGTTCAGGATGTGGATACCAGTGCTCTGGGATCTGATTATATAGAGGATACTGAGGCTCAGATTCGATTGATCAGGGATCGCTACTGGAGGCCCAGAGAAGGCAGGCAAAGTATTATGATGCTCGGCACCGGAAGGTGGAGTTCCAGGTTGGAGACAGGGTATTCTTGAAGATACGTCCAGTACACGGTGTTTCTCGGGTGCGGAGGCACAAGAAGCTCAGTCCACGATACATGGGGCCCTACCTGATCCTGGAGCGGATCGGCCCCTTAGCTTACCGACTGCAGCTGCCACCGGAGTTGGGTGCATTACATGACGTCTTCCATGTCTCTTCCTTGCGAAGAGCTCTCCTTCGGCCGGAGCAGCACATTACTACTACAGCCGGACCGGTAGAGCCTGACAGATCAGTTAGATTGGAGTCGATCCGGATTGATGATACAGCCATCCGAGTATTGCGGAAGAAGAAGGTCCCTCTTGTGAAGGTGCTGTGGTCCAACCATGGACGGGAGGAGCACACTTGGGAGCCGAGGGATCTGATGCTGGAGCAACACCCGGAGCTATTCGCATCAGGTACTTTTAAGTTATGTCTTTAAATTTCTTGATGATTCTTGCAAATAGACCCCCGTAGACCCGAACTTAAATTTCGGGGACGAAATTATTTTCTTGTTTATTGGAATTTGTAACATCCCATGTTACTTCTGGACCCCTCAACTTAGATTGGGTTAGGCATGGGGTGAGATTTAAGGAGATCAACTAGGTTTGACCCTAGGTAGTGGGTGGTAGCCATGTGGAGCACACTATAGGACCAAAGTCAAACTAGGTCAAACTAGCCTAAATAGGGACCCTAGCCACACCATGACCCCACCTCATTGCCCTAACCCTAAAAACAATCTAAGTGGACCCTAGGGCATGTCACTAGGTCAACACTTTGACCCCAATTGACCAAAGTCAACCTTGGGCTTAATTTGGTCAAACCCACACTCATAGGCCTAATTAATCTAAGTGGGGCACCCCCTTGACCCAAACCAGTTGGGTGGTGCCACTAGACCATTTCCACCAAGTAGGGTCAGTCCACCCACCATGGTTGACCAAGTCAACTCCCCAAGTCAACAAGTCAACAAATTGACCTAAAGGAGTGAAATGAAGATCAAGCTCATTTCCAATGGGCTAAGCCCATGAACCAAGACCCATGACCAGCCTTAATGGTAAATGACAGCCCCTACCCTCCTGAAATTAGAGAGAGATTGCATGCAAGGGGGTAGTTTGGAAATTGGGGGAAAAAGAGGAGAGAGAAGAGAGGGAAAATGGGGATGAAGGCCATGTGGCCTCCTCCTCTCTTCCCAAGCACATATCTGAACCCACACATCAATTACCATCCTTTCCAACCTAATTTCATGCCACTTGGAGCCAAGGAGGAGAAACCAAAGCTCATGGCCGAAATTCCCATCATGGCATCTCTGTATACAAGCCATATCAGCCAAAACCAACCATCCCATTAGCTTCAGAAGGTCCAAAGGAGTGGAATTCGATACCTGGATCGAAGCTTTTGGTGGAGAATCGGGTTCGGAGCAAGCTCGCCGGAGAGGAAAATTTCCATGGCCAACCGCCGCCAAACCCGCCGCCAAGCCCCAATCCAGGTCCGTTTCACCTCACCTCTACCCGTACTAGTTTCCTAGATCTATTAGGCGAGACATCGGGCTCAAATGAGCCAGATCCAAGGTGAGCTTTTTCATGAATTTCGGATTTTTGATGGAGTGTAAGTTCGCCGGAAACCGCCGCCTCCGGCGGCCAAGTCACCGCCGAACGTTAGCCCTCACCTCAACGGAGGTGTTTGGTGGTGGTGGCCCGGCCAGGGAAGTGGCTGGATGGCCGGGAAATGGCCCTAAAGTGAGCTCCAGGTCGGGCAAATCTCGGCCATTGGCTGGAGGAGGAAGATGAACAGATGCCCTCCATCCTGCTTTAAGATTCGTGCTACATCAAAATTTAATTTTCTGTCCCTATTTTTACTGTCCCTTGCATGTTAAATTTAGGCCTCTTAGTGGCATTTCCAGAACTTAGTCTCTTATTGAAAATGGTAGCTGAGGGTCTTACCTTTAATTTGCCACCCTAAACATGTGATTTGGTGTAGTGTACAGTCCTGTAGGATATTTCTCCTAGGACTGGTCCTAGAGTAGGGCAGAAAGTAAATTGGATGCCTAGGTCAAACTATTAGTCACCATGGACCCACATTTTGGGCACATGCATGATTAGGGCATACTTAGCTCCTGCCAAAATGTAGGAATTTTTAGAGAATATTTTCCTATAGATTTGCTAAAACTAGCAAAATATAAATAAATGAAATATAAGGAGTATTCTACACCTCCCCATGGTCCCAATTTGGGTGGTAGGTCAGTGGGGACATCCTTGGTGCATGATAAAATTTTCAGCACCTTGGTTCACTGCATGTTGGAGAATCCACATGCAAGTGTTAGCTTATGTTGTGCCTTGGTGTGCAATTAGTAAAAATGCAAATATGGTGTATTTAGCCCAATGGTGACATGCAAAGGTCTTGGAATTATTTTCAGTGGTTCATTAGGGTAAACTTCACCCCTCAAATTAATCATGGAATTTTTGGGCTCAAAATTCCATTTATTGGAATTTATTTTAAATATAGCTAGTTTGGGAAATAAAATTGGAAAATAGGTTTTCCTCAAGTACAAATCCTAAAATTTTGCCAAGGCATAGATGATGTCACATTTGACGTAGGAAAAATATATTTCCTCTGTTTTGAAGAACGTTTGGAGTAGATGTCTTAAATTGACCATTTTACCCTTATTTTATTAATTCTTGAAATAATGGATATATACCTCTGAAAAATTTGGAATTTATTCTACTGCCATAAAATGGTATTATTAGTGTTGCATGAATTTATCAGAATTAATGGATGCATTGTTGTTTGTTAATTTAATACAATGACATTTTGGTAAATATCTTATAATGGAATTTTATAGGCCATTTCACAATAAATGTTGATGATACTCAGCCAATAGTCATAAATTAGTGTCCTAAAAGTTCTGTAAGTTTCCTGGAAGTTTTGAGTACATAATGCCTATACTTCATTTGGAAAATGGAATTTGTGTGGAATTGATATTAAATAGGAAATGAGAATAAATAATTTAAGGAAAATTATGAAACTCTGTAGGCAGCAATATTTTATCAATATACATCTCAGAAAAATTTCCTAGGTCAGTGGATACTTAATCATACTACTTCATGTGTAAAATGACCTAGTGTTTAAATTAAAGATTTAATTAAAGGACTAATTGGCCGAGAAAAATTATGAGAATTTATAGGGTAGTTCTCCTAGTCTATACCACCCTAGGATAAATATTTAAAGGCAAGATGCCTTAAGGATTGGGAGATCATATTTTTAGGGTAACCATAGGACATGGTCTGCATATAACACAAATAGGTCTTGCCTTAGGGTTACCAGGGGATTGATCATCGGCAAAAGTAAGAGAGTTCAACATGAGTAACCCTGGTGGGTAGAGTTGTCTTAGTGAGTGATCAAAAGTGCAAGTATTAGTTAGCAACTGGAGTGGGGGTCGGCGGAAGACCGTCGGTTTCCCGGTAATACCTTAAGTCAGTAGGGTTATACTAAAGCAATAAGGAGAGCTGGGAGATACATGGGTAGCCATCAACTAAAATAAATATCCTTGCGAAAGGGAACGCTGGGCGTAATCCCAATACAGTTCCTAGTGCCCCTTGAGAGCCCTTCACAGGGAATACCGGGGGCAGTCCTGGGATTAACCTTAAATCTCTAAGTATAATAAACCGTAGACAAGAGTAGTTTAATAGGTTAGGACATTGTTGTACCTTCTCGCCCGTGTGGGGGTTGGAGAGATTCATGATATATGCTCACCCGTTTGGGGTTGGTGGGAGTTGGTATAAAGGCACTAATGTACGTTCTCACCCGGGTTTGGGTTTGAGGGATTCAGGACGGGTTTTGGTCCTGCGAGCGGGAGGCTCGGTATGAATTACTTGCATGTGCATAAATATCGTGGCGGGGCATGCGGTACTGACCGTTCGTCACACCGATGGCAGTACGGTGCACCAGGCGGTTGTGAGAGTTAGAGGGCCAGTGGGTTGTTTTACACTGCGGTCTGGAGGACGATCCCCGATAACGCACATCCGACCCAACAAGACTGACGAGTTTGTCAGCAAAGTATGTACGCGAGACTCTAGAGTGCACCTTGGACATGTACAGAGGCGTATGAGAGGGGTCTAAGGCTTGGTAGTGTGCATACCGGTCTAGAAGCGGAGACGCCCGCTCCGCTGCTGCCGTAGCCACAGCGGTGGTACCCGAGAGTGATGCTAGCTCTCAAAAAGTAGGAACTAAAGGTCTGTGATCACAGAGTCGTTGTGTGTGAGTTGCACTTGCCTGTGCATAAAATTGCATCATATCATTCATTCATATTAGGCCATACGCTTCATAGATCCTTATCATATAAATTAGTATGAGCTCTTTTATATGATAAGTTAAATTTCCTGGAAACCCTAACTTATATATTTGTATGGGCATTTATATAAGTTAGGGTACGTTTGTGATGATAGCATAGTGATAGCTTAGCTTATTTACTTGTTCATACTAGTGTTTCTTTACTTTCCTTTACTGCACTGCTCTTACTTATTACTTGTACCGTACTTAGAACTGCTAGAGTAGAATTACATTACTTATTACAGCATTAGTTAGATATTGTCACCTGCTTCCACCTTGCTACCCCTTGTTGTCCTCCGCTTCGTCCTCCCGCTCGGTGCCTAGGAGCTGCGGGGCGAGGTGCGGAGGAAACGACTTAGTCTTTTTGACTAATGGTTGATGACCAACTATTTTTAGGAGCCCGTGGAGATGGAGCACCAGCACGTCGAGGAGGCAGGACATGAGGAGCAGATACCGCTTCAGCAGGCTACTACCACTACTGTGCGTCCTCAGGTGGAACGAGATCTGATGTTCTAGCATAGCTTCCGCATTTATGATTTTGTGTGAGAGAGATTTGATGTACTGGGCATAAGCCCTTTTTACTCTTTCATTTGTACATTATTGTGGACTATTGTGATGTACTCTTCATTTTCATTTACATGATTGTACTATGTGGCTTGTGGACTGATGGTTATATATACAGTTTTACTTATTTCTTCTCATATTGGCCTACAGGTTAAATGATCGTACTAGCCGGCAAAATCGGCGTGTTGCGGTGTCGACTAACCCATGAGTTAGTGCCAACATAAGACGGCGATTCTGGGCATATGATCCGGTAGCCCTCCTTGGTAAGGGGGAGAGGGGTCTTACAGAAGTTACGGGGTAATATCAGAGTTACGCATCCTAACTCAGAACATTCTAGCAGGAGCTTTTAAATTGATTGAACTCCTCATCTGAATGTCCACAATATATAAACCAACATTTACATATATAACCACCCGAAAGAATGTACTGCAAATACACAACAAGTTTGGCCTTATGGCCTTACAGTTAAGCTGATACATAAGACCTCCATACATCGGCACGCAGGCTGGCCGCACATGAACATACTATCATATGACCTCTTTGGCCTTCGAGGGCCAGCGTAGCAGCAACAGCAACAACAACAAGGACTTCAACCACCTATTTTCCGCTCAGCTCTCCTGCACCTACACGGTATAATCCACCGCACGGTGGTAAACGAGGCAACGGTCAGCGTTCAACTGACCAATTTATAACGACCCTACCCCTTACCCGGGGCAGTGATATTCCTTCCCTCCAGGCATAGCATTTCACAAGCAGATGTATATCACCCAATGTGCACTCTTGCACAAACAATATATCATAAGGGTCGCCCACACGGCCCGATGCTCCGTGCACTCAGGGCACATTCTTGGTGTACCGGATAAACCAGTCGCCCACCGCCATTCAAGGCCCGAAACCCAACGACAAACTTGAGCATTTTGCTCCACTGCCTTCAGCCGGAGACTTTAGTCTTAGAATAACGACCCAGGATTGGCCCGTAGCCACCCATGGCATCGTGGCGCGTAGGCGTAAGCCTCTCGCATTCTTGTAACGACCAGGGATTGGGCATGTAGTCCCCCAAAGAATCGCTACCGAGTGGTGCGCAGGTCTAAAACTCTCATTATGCATTTCTGCCGAATGTCAGGTGCCCGGGCACTCATGGCGGACAACCATAACGCGGATACAGTTCGGCCGTTTCCCGTTGCTCAAATCGTCAGTTCACTGACGCGGGTCGGCCTCCCTTATCCGTACGACACGAAGCCTTTTTAAGAGCTCACCAAGCTCATAAATAGCCACATTGTCCCCGAGGGACTGGCTTCACAATCACAGGTTCGCTAGGTGCCATCGCCAGCGACACTCTCACCCTAGGTTAGCGATAGAACTCACTTTCCATCCCTAGCCCTAACCTTATCTGGATCAACAATCCAGCAATCCCTGCAGCCACCTGCAGTACCAGAAACACTGGTCTTTCAAAGCATACATCACAAGCACTTTGCTGATATTTTCCTGGACTTTCACTCCAGTACTTCCTGCTACTACCTTTCACATGCACAACCCACCGAATCCACAAACATGTATACGCGGAGTCTTCTCCGGTTTGCAAAATAACACATCACCAATCCAGATCAACCTGTCTAGATGGGCTTCACACAGTATGTCTATTTGTACTTCATGTTTCTGGATCTACATGCAAGATATCTTGGGGACATCAAAAATCAACCCAAGGGGAATCCCTCAACACGCCACCCTTTTGGTGGGTGAAACCTATGCATATGTCAAATCAAGGACTTCACATGTCAAAGGAAGAAAGATCGTTACCCTTGACGATCGCTTTGGAGCGCTAGCCGGATGAAAAGCACCACAATGGCTTTGCCTCCACGAATCTGGACTCAGCAGGCGATTAGGGGCTCTAAAACTCCACCGGCAGTTGGATTCCTCCTCCTTCTCCCTTGCTCTCCCATATCTCAACCTCTTTAGAAAGAGAGAGAAAAAGCATTAGATAATGAGAGAGTTATCCTCATCTTATGAACTTATAACAGCAGGGAGATCTCGGGACGGTTGGATCCTAGTTGAAAGGAATGAACGGTCACGAAAAGCCCTGAAAATCACTTTCATGGGCCATACACGACTTATGACACACCCGTGTCTTACGCCGCGTACCTTAAGCAACAAAGAAACCGACTTAACCAGACCAGGACACGACCGTATGATACGCCCGTGTGCCAGACACGGTTTCAGACACGCCGGTGTTTAGCCCGTGTTCATCAGTCTTCCCAAGCGCAGAGAAGTACACGGCCCTTAACACGCCCGTGTCACAGGCCGTGTGCCCCACTCGAGGATCATCGAGTGTATTTTGTCGAACTCACTCGAGAACTCGTCGAGCGCATAGCAGGACACGACCCTGGACACGCCTGTGTCACAGGCTGTGTACCCCACTCAAGGATCGTCGATTACATTTCGTCGAACGCACTCGAGAACATCCTGCCAGCACTCAAGTGCAGGACAAGACCATAGACACGCCCATGTCCCCGGCCGTGTACCTCACACAGAGTAAGACACAGCTTGGGGACACGCCCGTGTCACAGACCGTGTGACCCACTCTTCTCAGCCCAGTCATCACTGAGATTTGGGGCTTTACACTCTCCAAGCTTATTCAGTAGATATAGCTTGTTGATGTTTGTGCTCTTAACATACAACGTCTCTAAGGTCTTTTAAAGAATCTTCATATAAACTATACTCACAATATAGTTGTAGACTTTTGGCTCTATGAACTATCTAATGAATTCGTATATCTTATGGTACTCCACCTTCGACTTATAGAGATCCATATCTTTGGGCATCTCATCAAAGATGGTAGCACGACATCCCTTCACATAAGTCATCTTCTATTAATAGATGTAATTGATGGTAATTCACACTGTTTAATTTTATCATTTGCTCATAACCTGAACTTGAAGTAGACTTCATCGTGCTCTGTCAATTGATGGGACAAACCTAAGTTCTCAGAGCTGAATATTTCTAAGAAGTAAATTAAAGAGGATAGGGAGTGTACCAATAGTCGTCACCTACCGCACCCGATCGCCAACCCTAAATATTTGATCGGTTTGCATCAAATCTCAAACAGGTCAGCCCAATAACTACTCTGATAATGAACTTATCTCGGATACCACTTGTTGGGTTAAAGAACATGCAAGCTCGACCAGAGTACCTACAAATTAGTTCGAGCAAGTACATGCACGACCGCTTAGCAGTATGTTAATACAAAATGTAGGGCACAATAACAAAAATAAAAGTGACATATAATTAACATAGAAACTCAATAAGGTGAAAACCACGAGACCATTGGAGTCCAACCTGAAAGCTATCACTAAGTATGTATAAAACAAATAAGTAATTAAAAGACTTTCCCTAGTGGATCCACATAAGATCTTCACCAATTTCGCACCACACACTTATACAAAATAAATAGTAGTCGAAATATTGCAAATTTCTGACATCGGCTGACAATACGAATTACACAAATCATATCGAAAATGTTTCTTCGAATTCTTTCTCAAATCAGTTATAGATCTAATCCTTGTAGGCGAAGTATATTTCTCGTCAACGTCACGGAATGACGTCTGAAATCTCCCCTAAACTAAGATCGTTTGTCATAGAGGACTCTTAAGAGAATTCTTCCAAAACTTGTGTTTGAAGAGAAGTGAATGCGTTTCTCACTCCATCATGACTATTCATAGGTTAAATCCATAAAGTTAGTGATAGTAGAAAACATGAGGTATATGTGAATGAAGCTTCATTTGGCCACTTTCCCAAAAGCTTCCCTCAAAAGCACATGTTGATTAACTTAGTTAAAGATGACTAACAACTTTTACACTTGACATGAAACACATGTTTGAAAAACATGATCAAAATGTGGCTGGCAAATTTCACACTTAAGAGAAAAATTATCTCATCAACGTAATCCCTCTTGGTGCCGGCGGGGCCATCAAATGGCGTTGGATGGTCGTGGGTGGCCTTTTTTATTTGTCTTTCTTCCTTCTCCAATCTTCAAATCTCCATTAATAAAATTTTGATCCATAAAGTTTATATTCATGCATGTATCTCACCAATCACTAGAAGAAATTTGGATTTGAATGTGGCCTTGGACTCCTCTCGGAAAAATACAAGATATATCATTCAATCTGAATTTTTATGGAGAATTTGCTAGGGAGCCATTTTAAAGAAAATTATATTATGCTGCCATTTTAAACAAAATTATATTCGAGCGATGATTGCCACAATTTTACGCTGCCGTCACCGATAGCGGACTCGTGGTGGAAACTTACGTTGAGTTCGGGAACTTTAGTTTTTTAGGCGGGCGACCTCCCCGCCCACCGTCCCCGACCCCACGAACCAAATCAAGCTACCCAGGTTTTATTGAGGTGCAAAGTTGTCTTGTCATAAAGATGGCAATCCACGATACACAAACTTGTTCTTATTTGTCCGCTGAATACCTAGAAGAGCAAAATTTGATAAGCATCCCCCAAAAATCTATGGAGACATAGGCTCCATTTGGTGGAACTTATTTTCACCGGTCAAACGGTTACAACCGCACGGTTCATGTGGTCGTAACCGCTTGACCGATGAAAAATAAGTCCTCCCAAACGAAACAATAATCCTTGGTAAGATTCGACCGAATTCTTGAGCCAACCCAGCAAATGGGTAACTTGCATTTGAAAAGAGACTCTGCGTTGATTAGTGGTAGATTCATTAATGGGCCGAGCTATAAGTAACAGCTTTTCGAACTACTGATCTATATGGGCCTTACAATTTTATGGCCCACTCAACACTATTTTTATATTTCGATTTTTTAGTAATTCCTGGAGTCAACGCAACCGAAAACTAACAAGGCTTCGTACACACCCGGACATAACATATATCATTTTCGATGTAAAACTCTTGGTCAGAACCTCTGAGATGTGAGAACACTATTGCTGCCGGTCACCGGGTTTTTCTCCGGTCCGGTGAGCCGGATCGTTTTTGTTCGGAATTGAACCACGCGAGCAAACAATTAAAGAAAAACAGCAGCACATGACAAAAGACTTATTTTGACGTAAAAAATTCGAAAAGGGTGAAAAACAAGATGATTGGATCCGTGTCAAACCAAAATCTACTATATTGTTGAAGTTTATAAGAGTTTATAATGATTCCTAAGAGGGTGACAAGCGACCTCTCCGTTGCAAACACGATGTAGAAAAATGAAGAAAAAGAAACTAAGAACTCGAAGGCTCGATGAAAGAGCTCCGACTAGGAAGATTGCCAAGCGACCTCTCCAGTTGAAGCAAATTTAGCAAAATAACAAGAATTTGTGCTGACGAATAACGTCGTTCCATTTCGGTCACCTGTATCACCAAATTTAGCACAATGACAAGAATGCCCCCGAGAGGTCTGGGCAGCCCGGGTAAGGTGCCCGACGGCGGTGGTGGCCCGGGCAAGGTGCCCGACGGCGCTGTGCTTGGGTCCGCCCCGTTTTTCGGGGTGATTTTTGGCCCCCTCGAGCAGGTGCGACTAGCACGTGTGGCTTGCTCGATCGGGTCATATTGCTTTTGCGTTTTGGCCAAAGTCTCACTGATTTGACTCGGTAATCTTTTGGGAACCCCCGTCAAGTATGACACTTGAGATTCATTTTTGCACATGAGCCCTGAGCTGACTTATGTGGTTGCAAACCATTGCTCCCAGGCACAAAAATTTCACACTAGTAAGACTATGTTTGAGAGGTCAAGCTGTAAAATTTTAAAATATGATAGTTCATGAGGTTCCCCCAAAAGATTACTGTGTCAAACCGGTGACTTTGCCCAAAATGCACAAGTAATATGATCCAACCGAGCAAGCCGCACGTGCGAGTTGCGCCCAGTCGAGGCGGCCAAAAATCACCCCAAAAGAAGGGGTGGAACCGAGCACGGACACTCAAGCATAGCGCACCCGTGCGGCGTGCACGTGTGCTCCATGCACGCATGCACGTTACGCACGCACGTTCCCTGCGCGCGCGCGCAGCGCCCGGCGTGCGCAACCTGCAGGCGTGCACACAACCGCCCGGAGTGCTCGGTGGGGGTGGGACACTTTTGTCTTTTTGCTAAAATTGGTGATCTAGGCGACCGAAACGTCACGACGCCATTCACCATCACAGATTCCACTGCTGCGCAGTTGCCGACGTATCCCTCAAGAAAACTGTAATTGGCCCCCAAGCCTTCATTTGAAGATAAACAACTACAGAGGCAAGAAAATGCTCTGAGGTTTTCCAGCGAGGTCGTCGACTTAGACCGATCCTCAACTCAGGAATTCGCTCAAAGTTCCATATTGCGCAAAGGTTCTATCAGACTTCCAAGGCACGACGTTCTTCTCTGTGGGAGCGCTCCCACCAAGGCTCCGCTTCAGTAGGAGCACTTCCATTAAGGCTCCGTACACTTAGAGACTTTTTGGAGCCGGAATGCTTACATCGAGGTTCCGTGGACTTAGCAATTCTCCTAGCCGGAGCGCTTCCATCGAGACTTCGAGGGCTTAGTTTTTTTTCATTATTTTTGAATTTTTAATGGAGAGATGGTCTGTTACTCTCCAAGAAATCATCCCAAACTCTTGTAAACTCCTACGATATAGTGGATTTTGGCCTGACACAGATTCAACCACGTGATTTTTCACCTTTTTCGAGTTTTGTTGAAAATCATGAAGTGAAAGTGGTGGTTTGGGCAGACCGCGCGGCCTGTGCGGACTATGTTCGCGGCCTGGGCGGACTGAGGGTGCAGCCTGGGTGGACAGTGGCAAGGGTGGACATGGTGGCTTTGGACTATTGGAGCGGCCTGTCTATGGCGGTCTGTTGGCGTATTCAGACAGCTTGGCCTGCGGTCTGCAGATAGCTTGTTCATATGTAACCGAGCGGATTGGCAGTGAGTCCGCGAGAATGTTGCGGACTCGGTTGGAGTCCGCGGATTCCACTATGGCGGATAGGGCGGAGGTCGTGAGATCGGCATTGGTCCTTGCCTTGATCTCTTGTGATGCGGCGGGTGATAACCACATTCATGTTGGCAGACTGTTCTTGGGGCTAGCGGCCTAGCTTCGTGTCTGCCGAGCTCACACCTATTATTTGGTGATGCTGGACTTGGTCACACTTTGTGAAAAGTCCAGGGTGTTCGCAGTGTCCGCAGAGTCCGCTGTTGACCGGGCGATCTTTGCTTGTTGGTCGTGGACTCGTGTGGCAGGCTGATACAGTGTCCGCAGAGTCCGATGTTGACCGGGTGATCTGCCTGTTGGTCATGGACTCGTGTGACGAGCTGGAGTAGTATTTGCGAGCTGTGCGGGCTGGTGACATGTCCGCTTGTAGCTTGCGGACTGTCGCAGTGAGTGGGATGTTGCTGTGTCCGCGTGCTGCGATGTGTGCGGACCGGTGCAGTGTCCGCCTGGTGGCGGACTGGCTTCCTGACTTGGCGCCTGGCAAGTTGGCTGGTCCGGCTGTCCTTGCGGACTCGGCGGTCTGGGTTTGTGCTAGCTGCGAACTGGGGTGGTGACTCTATTCACTAGGGTGGTGATCACACTCCTCACCCCGCCTATAAATATACCCCCCGACACTTCTACAGTAATATAGTGAACAGTAAGTTGAGCACAGATCAATTGTTGCGGACTCGGTTTTCAGGTCGCATAGTTTGAGAAGTATTATCCGGTTACTGTTTGCAGTTTGTGCGGCTAGCACTGTGAAGTCAGGCGTCTGGTTCTGATCAAGGTCATGAAGCAATGAAGCTTGCAGTTTACAATCAGTGGTTGCAGCAGGCCGCACTTGACGGCCAACTAGTTTTCTCTCCAGCAATTGAAGTTTAAGTTCAATAACCAGGTCGCCGGTCTCGGCGGGCTTGGATGTCTGTTCATTCAGTTCGGCGGTGGCTTGTAGAGCCGACATCTCAGCAGAATAACGGGTTGTTCGCGATTTGTGCGGACTCCATAGATCAGTGATAGCAGCAGCGGCTTGGCGGTCTCGGCGGACTTGGCGGTCTCAGCGGTCTCCGAGGCAGTCCGCCCGGCTTGAAGTTTTCTTTTGCTTGTTTACTTCTCATTTATACTTGGCGAAATCATGTCTCGCCATATATACCCGGTCCTGTAAATATTGATAGTTGATTAATGCAAGATCTGTGTTTGCTCTTCATTATTACTGATACATAGCTCAGTTTATGATTGGACTGTTCCTGGGCCTAGTTCTCGCTTTTCGCTTGATCAAGTGATCAGCTTGATAGTTTTGAAAGTGTTTGCTTGATACCAGAAGTACCAGTTGATCAGCTTGTGAAATTTCAACATGGTATCAGAGGGAACAGTGACTTGAGCAGTGAGCTATGATCAACCTCAGATTGTGCACGGCGCTTCTAGAAGCTTTGTGATCAGTGGTTGTTTGCAATGGAAGGAGCTTATAGAAGAGATCTTGGCATTGGACTTCTTACAACGACTAACTTCAAGAAGTGGAAGTCATGTATGCAGATTTATCTCTTGGGCGAGGTGTTGTGGGAGGTCATTGGTTGTGACGACAAGCAAGAGGTTACTGATGCTACTGGTACTGCTGAGGAGGTGAGAGTTTGGAGAAGAACTAATACAAAGGCAGAGTTTGCTCTCAAATAGGCTGTCTCACATGAGCTCTTTGATTACATCTTAGGATGTGAGTCTGCTGTGGAGATTTGGACAACCATTGAAGGTTTGTTCAACAGGAAGATGTGGCAAGGCTGCAGTTCTTGGAGAATGAGTTGGCTAAGGCAACTCAAGGAGATCTCTCTGTCTCAAAGTTCTTCCTCAAGATGAAGAACCTGTACGCTGAAATATTAGCATTGGATCCTGATGAGCCCATCTCTGAAGCAAAGTTGAAGAGGCATATAGTTCGCGGTTTGCGCAAGGAGTATGTTGTCTTTGTGACTTCCGTGCAGGGGTGGGCAACTCAACCTTCTTTGTTGGAGTTGGAAAATCTGCTAGCGTCACAAGAGAGCTTGGCTAGGCAGATGGCTGGGTTGACTATCTCTGAAGGAGGTAGTGAAACTCTCTTCACTGATAAGAAGAAGAAAAAGAGATGGGAGTAGAAGAAGAAGCCTGCTGGTGAGGATGAGCCTTCAACCTCTTATCAGCAAGAGAGGAGCTCTGCTCCTTGTTGAAGTATTAGACCGGGCGGCCTTGCGGTCTTGTCCAGCGGTTTGTTGACCGAGCGGTCTGGCGGTCTCTCTCTGAAGCCTGGAGACCGGGCGGTCTATCGTCTCCCATTGCGGCCTGTTCCATCCTGCTGGAGTTGCCGAGCGGTTAACCCATTTGTCTAACCGCGCGGCTTGTGCGGTCTCCTTTATTTCTAGCCGCTCAGTACTGTAAATGTTTAGTCTTACATTGTTTGTTTACTCTCTCTCATATCTCCTCCATTCTATATAAGGGAGATCATACCTTTGTAAATGATATCTTTTTTGGATAATAAGATTTCAATTATTCAAAAGTCTATCCGTTTGTTCTTTCTTATTCGCTACTTTCTACATGGTATCAGAGGGCACGGTCATTTCCTCCTGATTCTGTGCGCTCTCTGCTTTTCACGGCTTGTTTTCCGCTTTCCGCGACCTGTCTCGCGGCTTGCCTTCTCTTCTGTCCGCTGCCCTGTTCGCGTGGCTTGTTTCTGTCCACTGCCCTGTTCACGCGGCTTGCTTCTCCTTGGTTCTCTTCTCCTACTGCTATTCGTCGCGGCGACCTGTTTCGTTATCGCCGTGCTCCTGGTTCTTTCTTGCCTCTCCGACTTCTTAGTCGTTGCGGCCTGTTTCTGTTCGCCCGGCCTGCGACTTGTTGTAGTCGCTGCTTCTTGCCTCCTCTTCTCTTCTGTTCGCTCGGCCTTTTCAGTCCGCGCGACCTCTTCCCCGCTGTGCCTTTGACTGCTTTCTAGCCGCTTGTGTTCGCGCGGCCTCTTCCTTTGCTATCCACTGCGGTTTCTTGCTGTGTTCTATGACTACTTCCGGTCTCACCACTACTCCTGCAGCTCCTTCTACACCTCCTCCTTCGGGCAACCTTGGCACCCTTTCTAAGCTTGTTGGCTCCAACTATCCCGATTGGAGCTTTTCTTTCACTTTTCTCCTTCGCTCTCAACGCAAGCGTCATCACCTCACCGATGACCCTCCTCCTCGTACCTCTCCTGAGTTTGATGACTGGGATGCGAGTGATGCTCTTGTCCGCACCTGGCTGGCCAACAGCCTTTCTGATGAGTGCCTTCCCGTCATTCGCCATGATGAGACGGTCAAGGCCGCCTGGCTTCACCTCGCTGCTCTCTATTCAAAGGGGGGCCAGATGTCCCGCATTTATACTCTCTATGCGGACCTCTTCACCCGCCCTTCCATGTCTCCGGCTGCGGCTTATCAGCAGGTTCAGGCTCTTGGTGCTGAAATCCTCCAGAATCGCCCCTTCTCCGCGGACTTGGCCGAACAGCACAAACACTTCCAGGAACTCCTGGTTGTTTGTTATCTTCTTCGTATTCCCGATTCTTATGATCTGATCCGCCAGCAGATCTTGGGTGAGGCGGAATCTCCTACCTTGGATGCCACTGCGGCTCGCATTGCCGCTATTACTTCGCTGCTCCAGCGGCCTCTGCTGGCCTCCCCCCTTCCCAGGACTCCTTTGCTCACCAAGCTCAGAGGGGGGGACCTAGTAGCCGCGGCCACTCCGGCGGACGGGGTTCATCCCGGTTCCTCTGCTCTCACTGTGGTTGTACCGGCCATTCTGTTGACCGCTGCTGGCAGAAACATCCTCATCTTCGCCCTTCCGGTGATGCTCCTTCTTCGGCCTCCGCCTCTTCTCGACCATCTGCCTCTGTGGCCACGACGTCAGGTAGTGCCCACGTCGTTACGCAAGGTAAATGGCTGATTGACTCAGGTGCTACCAATCATATGACGGGCAACCCTCATTGCTTCTCCCGCCTTGAGACACATGACCGCTTACCCCCGGTTCGTGTGGCGGATGGTTCACCGTCCCCGTTTCATGGGACGAGCATGGTTCAACTCACCCCATCGCTTTGCTTGGAGGACACCCTCTATGTCCCGAAGTTCCCGTGCAATTTGTTATCAGTTACTACTTTATGCCGGCAACTTCAGTGCTCCGTCTTATTCACTCCCACTACTTGTTCTTTTCAGGACCCGAGGACCCAGCGGACGATTGCTACTGGGACTGAGAGCGGCGGCCTCTACTTCCTCGACGATGTTTCCGCTCTGTCCGCCTACTCCTCCTCCACAGATCTCCTTCAATGGCATCTTCGCCTTGGACATCCTCCTCCTCGGATTCTTCGCCAGCTTCTGCCCCACTTACCTCCTACCAGTTCTCCGCTCAACTGTGATGCGTGTCAGCTTGGCAAACATCATCGCTCCTCCTTCCCACAGAAGCAAGGCCGTGGCTCCTCTCGCCCGTTTGATCTTATTCATTCTGATGTATGGGGTCCTGCTCCTACCCTCACTGTTGGTCGGGGCAGTTCCTATTTTGTTACTTTTATAGATGATTTTTCACGCTGTACCTGGGTGTATCTGTTAAAAGATCGCTCTGAACTCTTTTCTGTTTGGCAATCTTTTTACTTTATGATTCAGACTCAATTTGCTATTTCTATTAAAGTTTTACGTTCTGATAATGCCAAGGAATATCTGAATCATGAGTTCTCCTCTTTCTTTCACCAACATGGCCTGCTTCATCAAACGACTTGTGTTTACACCTCCCAGCAGAATGGGGTGGCGGAGCGTAAAAACCGTCACCTGCTTGATGTTGCTCGTACTTTCATGATGCAGATGCACGTCCCTCGCTCCTACTGGGGCTACGCTGTGCTCATCGCCTGCTATCTCATCAATCGCCTTCCCTCCACGGTTCTCCACGGCCAGACCCCCTTCTCCATTCTCTACCCCCACAAGGAACCTTTTCGTCTCCCTCTCCGTGTCTTTGGCTGTACGGCCTTTGTTCACGCTCCCTCCGCTACCCGCGATAAGATTTCCCCCCATTCCACCAAGTGTGTCTTTTTGGGATACTCTACCACTCAAAAAGGCTATTGCTGCTTTGACCCCCTTCTCCGTAAGCAGTTTGTCTCCGCAGATGTGACTTTTTTCGAGAATGCTTCCTATTTCTCTCCTACCTCTTCTCTTCCTTCTGATATCTCCGTTCCTTCCATGCCTCTCGACGTTTTCCCACCTCTGTCTGCTCCTCCACCGACTCCTTCCCAGTCCGTCTCCCCACCCACCCCTCCACCCTCCTCTCCGCCGCCGTCTCTCTCTAGTCCCGGGCCAGCCTTCTTCGCCATGGACGCTCCGGTCGCTGACGCTCCCATCAACCTGGATCTTCCCATTGCTCTTCGCAAAGGGGTGCGGACGTGTACTCAACACCCGCTTGCGGCAGTTGTTTCCTATGATCGGCTTTCTCCTTCTCGCAGGTGTTTTGCCTTGGCTATCTCTGCTACTTCTACTCCCCGCACCTACCAGGAGGCTCTTGCTCTCCCTCATTGGAAGTCTGTCATGGATGAGGAGATGGCTACTCTTACTGAACGCGGTACCTGGACCCTTGTTCCTCCTCCCGTGGGCACTGATATGGTTGGCTGTCGCTGGGTCTTCGTTGTGAAATTTCGCCCCGACGGCACTGTGGATCGCTACAAAGCCCGGCTGGTGGCCAAGGGCTTCACTAAGACCTATGACATTGATTACTTTGATACCTTTTCTCCGGTTGCTCGCCTCAGCACCATCCGGGTTCTCCTTTCTGTAGCTGTTAACCGGGATTGGGCTATTTCCCAGCTTGATGTGAAGAATGTCTTTCTCTATGGCGATCTTCAAGAGGACGTCTATTTGGAGCAACCTCCTGGGTATGTTGCTCAGGGGGAGACACGCGTATGTCATTTGAAGAAGGCCATTTACAGCCTAAAGCAGAGCCCTCGGGCATGGTTCGACAAATTCAGTGTTATTGTGGCTACCATCGGCTTTAGAAGGAGTTCGGCCGATCACTCCTTATTCATTCGCAAAACGGCCTCGGGACTGGTGGTTTTGGCAGTATATGCGGATGATATTCTTCTTACAGGCGATGACCGAGATGGGGTGGACTTGACGAAGAAGCACCTCCGTCAGCACTTGGTCACGAAGGATATGGGCTCCCCGAAATACTTTTTGGGGATAGAAATCTCTCGGAAACTTGACTCGTTGGTTCTCTCCCAACGGAAGTATGCCCTTGATCTTCTACAAGAAGCAGGCTTGACAGGTGCCAAACCGGCTCGGTTTCCCATGGCTATTGGAGAAGACAAAACGTGGACGGATGACTCGCCTCTTCTATCTGATGTCACAAGGTACAGACGTTTGGTAGGCAAACTCATCTATCTCACGGTGACTAGACCCGACATCGCCTATGCTGTAGGCAAGGTCAGTCAGTTTATGCAAGCTCCCAGGGAGTGCCATCTTCAGTCCGCCCTGAGGATTTTAGAGTATATCAAAGCAGCACCAGGCAAAGGGTTACTCTTTCAGAAGAATGGTCATCTGAGGGTTGAGGCCTACTCAGATTCAAGTTACGCGGATGACAAAGGCGATCGTAAATCCACGTCAGGTTTTTGTACCTTTGTTGGAGGTAATCTGGTGAGTTGGAAGAGCAAGAAACAGTCTGTTGTCTCCAGATCCAGTGCAGAAGCCGAATACCGGAGTATGG
The DNA here is from genome assembly GCA_039583875.1 of Platanthera guangdongensis. Classification (NCBI taxonomy): domain Eukaryota; kingdom Viridiplantae; phylum Streptophyta; class Magnoliopsida; order Asparagales; family Orchidaceae; genus Platanthera; species Platanthera guangdongensis. The sequence continues at coordinate 32,977,514 of CM077147.1, forward strand.
CGTCAACCACGTGTGAGTTAAAGTGGTTGCGGGCTCTCATGCTTGACCTGGGCGAGGTATATGACTGTCCTCTCCCTATGTTCTGTGACAACAAGGCCGCTATATACATATCCAGAAATCCGGTCTTCCATGAGAGAACAAAGCATATAGAGGTTGACTGTCACTTCATTCGGGAAGAGATTTTGAAGAAACAGATTTGCACTCCATTTGTCACCTCTGACAAGGAATTGACAGATATCTTCACCAAGCCGGTTTCTACTTCCTTCTTCCACATTTGTGACAAGCTGGGCATGATTGATATCTATGCTCCAGCTTGAGGGGGAGTGTTGAAGTATTAGACCGGGCGGCCTTGCGGTCTTGTCCAACGGTTTGTTGACCGAGCGGTCTGGCGGTCTCTCTCTGAAGCCTGGAGACCGGGCGGTCTATCGGTCTCCCATTGCGGCCTGTTCCATCCTGCTGGAGTTGCCGAGCGGTTAACCCATTTGTCTAACCGCGCGGCTTGTGCGGTCTCCTTTATTTATAGTCGCTCAGTACTGTAAATGTTTAGTCCCACATTGTTTGTTTACTCTCTCTCATATCTCCTCCATTCTATATAAGGGAGGTCATACCTTTGTAAATGATATCTTTTTTGGATAATAAAATTTCAATTATTCAAAAGTCTATCCGTTTGTTCTTTCTTATTCGCTACTTTCTACACTCCTAACAAGAACTGGAAGAAAGAGTTGAAGTGTTACATGTGTAATCAGAAGGCCACTTCAAGCACGACTGCAAGGTCAAGTTGCAACCTGAGCATGTTATAGGCAAGGAGGGAGCTTGTTCTAGTACTGAGGAAGTCGGGTGGGGAGGAGCTTTCTTGACAAGCACATGTGTTCGTGCTCTTTCCACCACTGACTACCAAGATGACTGGATAGTAGAATCAGGGTGTGGTCATCACCTCACTGGAGACGAGTCTAAGTTCTCATCTCTGCAACCGTTCTCAGGTAATGAAGCAATTATTACAACTGTTGATTCTGTCCATTTTGTAGAGAAGGAAGGCGTTGTTTCTTTGGATAGTGCTCAAGGTCTGCTTACCTTAAGGAGTGTGTATCACGTACCCGGCATGAAGAAGAAACTCTTCTCGGTAACCAATGCAGTCGACGAGCGGGTTTTCATGTTTTGTTTGGCCCAACAGAAGTAAGGTTTCTCCAAAACGTATCAGCGGTTAAGGCTGATGTTGCTCAAGTAGGGAGAAGGGTAAGAGACTTGTTTGTCTTATCAACAATATCTTATGTTGATCGGATGAGGGCAAATGATAGCGCGACTATCTGACATGAAAGACTCGGGCACGTGGGGATGGACAAGATGAAAGCTATGTTGATGTGGAGCCTGGTGAAAGGCTTGCCGAAGTTGTTCTCCTACGGAGATGACCACGTTTGCGCGGGGTGCCAGTATGGAAAGCCTCATCGCCTTTCGTTTGATAAGTCATAAACATGGAGCAAGACACCAATGGAATGCATCCATGGTGACTTGATGGGGCCAACAGTTACTGCTGTTAGACATTGTGTATTTGTATATGGGCATATTTGTATATGGGCTTATTTATTGTTCGGTCTTGTATATATTACCCCAATAGAGGAGTCATTATTCTCAAGCAATATATAATTCTAAGATGGTATCAGAGCTTAGGGTTTAATTCTACCGATCCCTCTCCCGTCCGTCTGCGCCGATTGATCGACTGCATCTCCCGTCCGTCTCCACTTGCATCATTCGTCTACGCTGATCGCCACCTGCATCGACCTGCTTCCTGTTCGATCTGCTTCCTGTTCGCCTGCATCGACCGCGACGATCGTTCCTCCAGCTCCGCTAGCATCGTCCGTCTGCGCCGATCGCCGCCTGCATCGACCTGCTTCCTGTACGATCTGCTTCCTGTTCACCTGCATCGACCGCGACGATCGTTCCTCTGCGCCGATAGTTCCTCTGCGCTCGAACCAGGATCCTGATAGTTCCTCTGCGCCGATAGCTCCGCCTGCTTCCTCCGCCCGGTCGATCCTGCTCCTGCTCTTGGTGTCGGCCTTCAATGGATCCCGCCTCGACTCATAGTGGCTATCTTCCTAAGCCTGATGTGCTGCTCAACGAGCAGAACTATAAGGCTTGGTCTTCCACCATGCACATGCATCTCCGAGGCCTACGCCTTTGGGGCCATTTAGATGGATCCTACCCATCACCATTGCTCCCTACCGCCTCTTCAACCGAGTCTTATGTTTTCACAGCCAACACCGATGTTTCCTCTGCTCAGGCGTTGGCCAAGTGGCAGGACGATGACTCCAGGGCTATTGCTATCCTTGGCCAGTCTTGTGAGGTACCCATCCGCCTGGCCATCTGTGAGTTCCCTACTGCTAAGGCGATTTGGGATCATCTTTTCGATCTCTATCAGCCTTCCAGACAGGCACTTCAGTATTCATTGTTACAGACTCTTGCAGCTACCTACCAGCGCGACCGCTCAGTTCAGGAGTTTTTTGCTGAGATCACTTTCCTCTGGCGTCAGTGTGACGAGATGGCGCCACCCCATTGCTTGTCCCGTTGCCATTGCGTTGCCACTGCTCAGTACAGAGATGCCTGCCATGTCTATGATTTCTTGATGCGCCTGCGCCCGGAGTTTGAGTCTGCCCGCTCACAGTTTCTCCATAGGGGTACTCCACCCACACTTCGTGACACTCTGTCCACGATTCTGGCGGAGGAGACTCGTCTTCGTACCATGGAGGGGACGCAGCACACTCCCTCCCCCCATGTTGTCTTGGCTGCTCCTTAGTTTGCTCCGCAGCCTCCGCTGCCACTTTCTCCAGGGCTCAGTACTCCTGCGCGACCGTTTACTCCGTTTCCTACCCAGGGACCCTCTTCCCAGGGTCCCAATGCTGCGTAACGACGGTCTGTTCGCTGTCATTATTGTCATGTACTGGGCCATAGAGTGTCTGAGTGTCACAAGCTTCAGCGCTCCCAGCAGAACATCCAGTCTAGTGACACCCAGCAGCGTGCATCTCCAGTTTTGCCTGTGCCTCCTCCGACAGCCTCTTTCTCTAAGCAGCTCATACATCTAGCTTAGCAGCTGTCTTCAGGCACCTTCTCGAGTACCTCTGCAGCCACAGTTAGTCAGGCCTCTACCTCTGCTAATCCCTCAGCGGCCTCTGCCCTGTCAGGTATCTCTCCATCCTCATGGTTACTTGACTCTGGAGCCTCTTTTCATATGACCTATGATGCCACCCATCTTCATGCCTGCCATCCTATTTCCTCCGACCTACGTGTTATTATTGCTGATGGCACCACCCTTCCAATTACCAGTCGTGGCCTTCTCCACACCCTCAGTTCGACATTCCTGATGTTGTCTATATCCCTTGGCTCTCCATGAACCTCATCTCCGCCAGCCAGCTTGCGTCTAGTGGTTACCTTGTTGTTTTTGATGAGTTTGTTTGTCATGTGCAGGATCGTCTTATAGGGACCATCATTGGAGCTGGCCGTCACCATAGTGGGGTATATCTCCTTGAGTACCTTCGTCTGTCATCAGTCACACCGTCCCCAGCTGCTCCTCTTTTATGTCTTCCGGCTGTTTCCTTTTGTCAGTGGCACCATCATCTTGGTCATCCCAGTGGCGCCCGTCTTTCCACTCTTGTTCGTCAGGGTGTTTTGGGTCGTGTATCTGTTGACACTACTCACTCTTGTATGGGTTGAAAGCTTGGAAAATAGCTATAAATCCCCTATCAGTCTAGTCTGTCTAGGTCTTCTGCTCCTTTTGAGTTAGTCCATTTTGATGTATGGGGGCCTGCTCCTTTTGTATCCAAGGGTGGACACCGCTATTATGTCTTATTTATTGATGATTTTTCTCGTTTCACTTGGATATATATGTTGCGTTCTCGTGCTGAGTTTTTTCAGGTTTATGTTACTTTCTCCACCATGGTTCGTACTCAGTTCTCCGCCTCTATTCGTGTTTTTCGCTCCGACTCCGGGGGGGGGGGGGGGGGGGAGTACCTATCGCATGAGTTTCGTGACCTTCTCGTCTCTCATTGCACGCTTCCACAACTCTCCTGTCCTGGTGCTCATTCCCAGAATGGCACTGCGGAAAGGAAACATTGCCACATCATTGAGACCGCTCGAACTCTTCTTTTGGCTTCCCATGTTCCCCCACATTTTTGGGCTGAGGCTGTCTCCATCGCTGTCTATCTCAGCAACCTTCAGCCATCCACTTTCCTTCAGGGTCGGTGTCCTGGTGAGTGTTTGTTCTCTCATCCTCCTCGATATACTCATCTTCGTGTGTTCGGATGTCTGTATTATGTCTTATTACCACCACGTGAGCGGACTAAGCTCTCTGCTCAGTCTGTTGCATGTGTTTTTCTAGGCTACAGCTCAGATCACAAGGGTTACCGCTATTATGACCCTGTTGCGCGTCGTCTTCGCATTTCTTGTGATGTCACCTTCGTTGAGGACCAACCTTTCTTCCTTTCTTCATCCACCTCTGCTTCATCCTCATCCACTACCCCGACTGATATTCAGTTCCTTATTTTTCCTACTGTACCACCACCTGTTTTGCCACCACCATCAGATCAGTCACCAGCAGAGCTACTATCATCATCGTCATCTCCCTCTTCTGATTCCTCTCCACCTCCTCCTATTCTGCCATCTCCCGGCTCTCTACCTCCTATTCTCCACCACTACACTCGTCGTGCTCCGACTACCCCATAGGTGCCACCAGTCTTCAGTGAGCGTCCCGTGGATGATCCGCCTGCCAGACGTTACCCCTTCGAGATCGACATCCACCAGATCGCCTCGGTTTTACCAACCAGTCACTCGACCTCACTGCTCTTCCTGCTACCTCCACCAGTACTCTAGAGCCTAGTTCCTACCACGAGGCTGCTCATGTTCCAGAGTGGCAAGCTGCTATGTTTGATGAGTTGGCTACTCTTGAGCGTACCTCTACTTGGGATCTTGTGTCTCTTCCTCCTGGTGTTGTTCCCATCACTTGCAAGTGGGTCTATAAGATCAAGTGTCGCTCTGATGGTTCTATTGAGCGGTATAAGGCTCGCCTGGTTGCTCGGGGTTTTCAGCAGGAGCATGGTCGAGACTATGATGAGACTTTTGCTCCTATGGCGCACATGACCACGATCAGTACACTTTTTGCTGTTGCTGCTGTCCATTGTTGGTCCCTGTTTCAGTTGGATGTGAAGAATGTGTTTCTTCACGATGACCTACAGCAAGAGGTCTACATGGTTCCTCCTCCCGGTTTTGCTGCTCCTCCTGGCATGGTTTGTCGGTTGCGTCTCGCTCTCTATGGTCTCAAAAAGGCTCCTCGAGCCTGGTTCGAGCGCTTCAGCTCTGTCATTATAGCCGCTGGTTTTCAGCCCAGCCAGCACGAACCGGCCCTATTTGTTCACACCTCTTCCCGAGGCCGGACTCTTCTTATGCTCTATGTGGATGATATGATCATCACTGGTGATGATCCGGTTTTCATTGACTTCGTCAAGCATCACCTGCAGCAGCAATTTCAGATGATAGAATTGGGACCTTTGAGCTATTTTCTGGGCATTGAGTTTTCTTCCACCTCTGCAGGGTTCCAGCTCTCTCAACAGCGATATACTACTGATCTTCTAGCTCGAGCTGCCTTTCTGACACCTACACTGTTGCCACATTGATGGAGCTTCACCTGCAGCTTCAGGCTGATGAGGGGATCCCTCTTGCTGATCCCACTCGCTATCGTCATTTGGTCAGTAGCCTGGTCTATCTCACCATCACTCGGCCAGATATTTCTCATGAAGTCCATGTGTTGAGCTAGTTTGTCAGCACTCCTACATCAGTCCATTATGCTCACTTGCTGCATGTACTGTGCTACCTTCGTGCGACTCCTGGCCGTGGTCTGTTCTTCTCTAGCAGCAGTTCCCTCCAACTTTCTGCTTTCTCTGATGCTACTTGGGCTAGTGATCCTTCTAATTGTCGCTCCGTCACTGGTTTTTGTCTATTTTTGGGCTCCTCCTTGCTTGTCTGGAAGTCCAAGAAACAGTCTGGTGTTTCCCACTCTAGTACTGAGGCTGAGCTGCGCGCCATGGCGTCTATGGCCGAGGAGAATATCTGGCTTCGTTGGCTTCTTGCAGATTTTGGCATTGTCTCCTCAGGAACGACCACTCTTTTTTGTGACAACACTGGTGCCATTCAGCTCACTCTGAATCTAGTGAAGTTTTCCCTCTCCAAGCACATTGGCGTCGACGTCTTCTTCCTCCGTGAGCAGTACAACTGACATACATTGGTTCTCCAGTATGTTCCCACCGAGCATCAGATTGCGGACTTGTTCACTAAGCCCCAGACGAGGGTTCAACATGACTACCTTATGTCCAAACTCTCGATGTATGATCCCTCGTGAGTTTGAGGGGGGGGGGGGTGTTAGACATTGTGTATTTGTATATGGGCTTATTTATTGTTCGGTCTTGTATATATTACCCCAAGAGAGGGGTCATTATTCTCAAGCAATATACAATTCTAAGAACAGCTAGTCTTGGAGGCAGCAGATACATGCTGGTCTTGATTGATGATTACTCAAGATACACTTGGGTGTATTTCATGAACGAGAAGTCGACAACTTTCCAATTATTTGTGAAGTTCAAGGAGCTGGTTGAGGGCCGGCTTGGCTTGCAAATCAAGAAGTTCAGATCAGACAACGGTGGCGAGTTTGTCTCATCTGAGTTCTCTAACTTCTGTAGGAAGCACGAGATTTCGAGGGAGCTTACTAGAACTCCTTGAATACATCAGAAGTGTATTCACCGTCATTATCAGACCTAACAACCTTTACATGTCGTCCTGTCATATTTTTCCACCATAGCTTTCCAAATTTTGAACTTCTCAAATACGTCGGATTTATTTTTCAAAAATAAACTCATAATTTTCTTGAGAAGTCATCAATAAAAGAGACATAGTATCTAGTTCTTCTTTGAGAAGGAATAGGTACCGACCCCCAAACATTGGTGTGAATATAATCTAGGATGACTTTTATGTTATGTATCTCGGTATCAAACTTCACCTTATGTTACTTTCTCAATACACACTCTTCACAGAAGTCAAACTTCTCAAATTTTACACCATCAATCAATTTTTTTATGAAGTGCTTCTAGATCTCATTCACTCATATGGCTAAAATGTAAGTGTCATAATTGTGACAAATCTTGATCAGAATCAGAAGATATAAATGCAGACACACTAGTGGTAGTGCATCCTTGTAGCAGATATAGATTGCCAACTTTTTTTTCCTTTCATCACGATCATTGAACCATAAAGAATCTTCAAAATACTGGCATCAATCACTGCCTTACACCCTTTTGTGTCCAAAGCTCTAAGAGAGAAGATTTTTCTTTAAGTCCGGAATTTTGCACACAGTATCATTTGCCATGAATAATGATCCTCCATTAAAGGAATGATATGTTGCAAAATAACTTCGATTTGGAGTCATATGATAGGACCAGTCAGAATCAAGTATCCAAGAATCTTGAATGCCAACTAATGCACATACCAAAAAAATGGAACCATCACTATCAGATATCTCTTACATAATGCTCGCGGAGTCTGGAGATTTCTTTATCTCTTTCTCTTTGAGTTTGGGGAAAACTTTCTTCCAAAGCTCTTTCTTCTTGCAGTAGTTGTATTGATCTCTTTTGAGTTTTCTCGACTTTGATCTTGACTTTCCTCTTTCACTCTTCCAATCTCGCTTGTGTGATCGTCCTCTCACAAATAATCCATGACCATGCCCACTTAATCTATCTGATGACACCTTTCCGTGCAATTCCTCAGAGTGTAGACCCACTTTAACTTTTTTGATAGAAAGCATGTCTCGACTATACATCATACTATTCATGAATTGCCAAAATTATGAAGTGAGCACAAGAGGATCAGTGCTTGATCCTTATCATCAATCTTCACATTGATGTTCTTCAAATCCATCAATATTTGGTTTAACTCATATAAGTGAGCATTGATGGACGTACATTCATTCATCTTGAAAGTGTATTGTCGTTGCTTTAAGTACAACCAATTAGTGAGAGACTTCGTTAAATAGTGTCTCGAGTATCTTCCATAATTTTACCGCAGTATCTTGTTCTGCAACTTCATGAAGAACTTCATCAACAAGAGAACGTTGAATAATATTGCGAGCTTTCATTTTCAATTCTTCCTTTCCATCCGCCGTCATATCCTTTGGCAATTTCTCCGGCTCCAACATGATCATGTACGCTCCCTGTTACTTCAATAGAGCGATCATCTTGATCCTCCACATGCTGAAGCTATCTCTCCCATCAAATTTCTCCACCTTTAAAATTTGTCGATGTCATCTACGTCCAAGGTCAGAACCTCCCTCTAATATCAGTTGTTAGAATGGAGAATAGAGAAGAGTAAGAGAGGATGAACAAAGGGATCCTACAACTCAGGCACAAAGGCCCTATCTCAGATCCAAATGGATCCTACAACCCAGGCACAAGTGTCATACTTATCAGAGAGAATGACTCTCCTACCTCAGGCTCAAAAGCCATACAGCTCAGATTCACACCTAAATCCTACTTCTCAAGTCAAAGCCCTACACTCAGATTCTCAACAGAATCCTACCTCAGATCAACCAGGGATCCTACACTCAAATCCACACTAGGATCCTACACTCATCCTTTATATATTTAGGCCTATAACTCAGATATAATAAGATCCTACAGGGTGTGAGTGTGGGTGGTTTGACTATGACAACAAAGAAATTTATCCGAGCCTTCTTCTTCTTCCTGAGCTAAGATATCTTCAGCCCTAATTTATTCCCAACAACAAGAATCTTGATCTGGAAGCAACTTTGTAGATCTGTTGCTCTGCACCTTGCTGAACTGAACCAGAAGCTCAGCTCTCTCTGCTCTGCACCTTGCTGAACTGAACCAAAAGCTAAGCTCAATCTTCTACACAGCTCCAGAAATTTATATTCAGGAAATGTTCTGCTGGATCTGTGAAGTAACTGCTGTCGGGGCTTCTTCCCTTAACAGCTTCTCAAGCTGAGCTAAACTCAGCCTCATCTTGCAGATTGCTGAAACCAGATGACTCAGCTTCTTGTTCTCACTCAGAAAGAGGACTTTCTGATCTTGTTGTTGAAGATGCTTTGATTCTTCATGGAATAGCTTCTTCAACATCGAACTGTCTGTGAGTCACAGACTAACTTGCTTTTGCACTTAGATCAGCACTTTGAATTGGTTCTTCAAGCTCTGCAATAATGGCGAGCATGAAGATGAAGTCCAACAGTAATTTTCCAAAAGCTACACCTTCTTCCTTGATCTCTGCCTTTTATTATTAGCCCCTCAACGACTCTTTGAGCAGTGGGTCCTACCTTAAATTAGTTGGCAGCTACCAGCTTTTACATTAAAGGCTGTACTGAAGGCAAGCGACAACATTTGTTGCGTACTGTAGCTTTCCCGTAACAAATTCAAATTCTACTGAATTACTGACTTTGCTGATGTCACCATTTGTGGACTTAGCCAAAATCAAGCATCTTTAGTATACGCGTTGAGTAAGTAATCTTTACTCAATGCCAAAATACTTAGATAGATATTTTGTCATTAGGCATTGAGTGAGTAAACTTCACGCAATGCCTAAGCACTTAGACAAATTTTCTGTTACTAGGCATTGAGTGAGTAAGCTTCACTTAACGCCAAAACACTTAGATAGATTTTCTGTCATTTGGCGTTGAGTGAGTAAGCTTCATTCAACGCCAAACTACTTAACAGATTCTCTTCTATTACTAGGCGTTGAGTGAGCAGCCTTCACTCAACGCATTTGGACATAGCCAAATTTCTATGTAAAATCACAGTCTCTGACTGACTAAGGTTTAGTCAACGTTTTTTATCACATGACATTGAGTGAGTAAGCTTCGCTCAATGCCTGCAGACTTAGTCATATATCTACACAGAGTTTCTGCGGCTTTGATAGTCTGAGCTATACTCAACGAATATGAAGTTATGGGGTTGAGTGAATGGACTTCACTTAACGTTTGTGGACTTAGCCACATTTCTATCTGTTTATTCTTAGCTTTTTATTTCCTTAGCCTGTCTCACAGTTTTTTTATTGTATGATGTTGAGTGAGTAGACTGCACTCAACGCATATGGACTTAGCCACATCTTCAGCTTGCCAAATGTTTGGCTTTGACTAAACAAGTTGAACTCAGCATTATTAACCACCCGTCGTTGAGTGAATAGATTTCACTCAACGCATGTGGACTTAAACGGGTTTCTATCTATCCACTTGCTTGCCTAGTCATCACCTATCTTGGCCACTTGTGTAATGCCCCGAAACTCAAAAGAGCGACGAGAGGCGTTTTGGGCAAAATTTGGAATTTGGCATGGGGCATACGACCTGGGACACGGGCGTGTCCCAGGCCGTGTCGTGTTTGGGTCGACGATTAGGCCGAGAGGTCGACGAATTCTGGAGTCGACGATCGTTGAGCAGCGAACACGGCCTGAGACACGGGCGTGTCCCAGGCCGTGTCGACGATCTGCCCGGGAAGTCGACATTTTTGCTCGATGATGTGACAATACAGGGAACACGACCTAGGACACGGGCGTGTCCAAGGCCGTGTCGGGTGATCGACGAACTGTGCTCGATGAAGTGTCGAGACAGTGAACACGGTCTAGAGCCCAGGCATGTTCGGGTTTGGCACGGGCGTGTCAAATAAGACACGGGCGTGTCCAAGACCTGTGTGAGTCTCGGGTTGATTTTGGTCCTGTGTTGATGGAGGAACACGCTCGGGAACACGAGTGTGTACTGGATGACACGGGCGTGTCAGGTCAAACACAGGCGTGTCGGGTGCCCGTGTGTTTTTCGAGATGCGTCGATTTCGACGGCGAATGGGGGACACGGCCCTGGACACGGGCGTGTCGCAGGTCGTGTTTGGCCCAAGTTTTACATTTCAGCTATGGACCGTGGCCGTTCGTTTCCTTATTGTGGGATCCGATGGCTAAGGGTTGTTCCTACTAGGATATACCCGGGAATATGGTTTCAAATCCCTCACTTCTTTCACTTAGTCTCTTTCTAAAAGTCTAGAGAGAAGGGAGAGCAAGGAAGTAGAAAGGAGGCTAGATCCGGTTACTGGCGGAGTTTCGGAGCTTCAAATCGCGAGCCGACTTCATATCTACGGAGGCAAGGATATTGCGGTGCTTTCCATCCGTATACATTTCCATGGTGCCAAGGAAGAACGCTAGGGTAACGATTCTCTACTTGAGCATGTGAAGCTCTACTTCTTTTGCATAGGGAAGCCCGCTCTCGCGAGTTTGCAGTGAGTTTGAGACATTCCTTCAGATAGACATGAATAGTCCCCATTGTGTACATGTAGAGTCCGTAATCGAGAACGGATATAGGCATGATGTGTGAAGCCTACCCAGACAAGTTGGTTTGGATCGGTGATGTTGCATTGCATGAAAGGCCGGAGAAGACTCCGAGCGAATGTTTGTTTTTCGAGTTTTCTATGAGGTAGATTGCAACAGGGGGCCTTGGGGATTAACTCCAAGGTGTACCCGAAAAACTGGGCGGACGCGTGGTTCTGCCATCTTGTGGGCCCGGGAGCCAACTTGAACATAACTGGGTTATGTGATGTATGTAAACGATTTGGAACTCGGGAAAGCTTGACCCGCGCATATGTTTTAAATTAACGTTGCGGTGTGAGCAATGGGTCAGGCGGAACCATACCCACTCTATGTCATTCAGTTAAAGAGACCTAAAGTTACTTGACACTTACCGTTGGCATAGATAGAGGGTCTTAGGCAGTGTACATAAAGACCAAATGCTCACGTGATATTACCGTCCAAGGGTTGGTGGTGAGTCGGCGAACTTTGACCGTGATCACCGAGAATATGCCCTGAGAGCATGGGGTGTGTGGTCATGCATGCCACACATTGATGCGAATGTGAATGTGAGTTTGTTTGTGTTTAGGGATTGTATATGTGTATGTGTGTGTGTGTATTGTGTGTGTTGCACCTGAGTTGGAGGAGAAACTCAACACTATGTTTGGTGCCATTGACGGTACACACATTGATGCGAGGATACCCATAGAAGATCAAGTACGATACATAGGACGTCATGGCACGACGACGCAAAATGTAATGGCAGTATGTGATTTTAACATGTGTTTTACATTTGCCCTGGCTGGATGGGAGGGATCTGCTCATGATAGTCGCATCTTCGCGCGCGCATTGACAGACGATAGATTGCATTTTCCGCATCCCCCACAAGGTATACTAATCAATATGTTTACATTCATTCAAATTTTTTGTATTTCATAATGTTTACCTGTTTAACAAACCAACTAAATGCAGGCAAATACTACTTAGTGGATGCTGGATACCCGTTAAAGATGGGTTACTTGAAGCCGTACCCAGAAACAAGATATCACTTGACAGACTTTGCTTGTGGGAGTCGGCCTGTACAAGGAAGGCAAGAACATTTCAATAAGGCACATTCATCTCTTCGCAGTGTGATAGAGCGAACGTTTGGAGTGTGGAAAAAAGTGGCACATTTTGAGCAAAATGCCTCAGTACAACTTCAAGAAACAGCGTTCCATAGTGTTAGCAACAGTGACCTTACATAACTTCATTAGGAGACATCCGTCTCGCTGGGACCCTGAGTTTAATGCTTATGATGCTGATGAGTCTTCTTTCGTTACCTCAGAGGATGAAGACCCTGCGACAGTGGATGATATTGAAGGCGATATGTGTGATGCTGCTAGAGCAGAACATATGTCTACATTACGAGATAGCATTGCCGAAGACATGTACCATGCGCGGAGGTAAAAATTCGATAAATTTTTTACTAAAAAAATAAACGATTTAAAATATCAAAAGTTTGATTCATATCAATTTATTTTCGAACAGGTGATCAGAAGGATTGAAAAAAGCAGTCGTCTGATGTTGGAAGACCTTTTTCCCAATATTATAGAACTATGTAAAAGACTCATGTTATCAGTTAATTTTATATATTTATATATTTGAGTTTAAAAAAAACAGCTTCCAAAAGTTGTTTCTCCAAACAACAAAAAATAAAAATCGCTCTTCAAAGCGCACTTCTGCACAGAACACCAAAACACTCTACAGCTTTTCAAAACTGCTCCCCAGAGATCTATTTTAAAACAGCTCTATCCGGACAGCAGCTTTTCAATCCGCCAGAGCTGTCCCAAACAGACCCTTAGTCTCTTTCTAAAAGTCTAGAGAGAAGGGAGAGCAAGGAAGTAGAAAGGAGGCTAGATCCGGTTACCAGTAGAGTTTCGGAGCTCCAAATCGCGAGCCGACTTCGGATCTACGGAGGCAAGGAGATTGCGGAGCTTTCCATCCGCATATATTTCCATGGCGCCAAGGAAGAGGTAACGATTCTCTACTTGAGCATGTGAAGCTCTACTTCTTTTGCATAGGGAAGCCCGCTCTCGCGGGTTTGCGGTGAGTTTGAGGCGTTCCTTCGGGTAGACATGAATAGTCCCCATTGTATACATGTAGAGTCCGTAATCGAGAAAGGATATAGGCATGATGTGTGAAGCCTACCCAGACAAGTTGGTCTGGATCGGTGATGTTGCATTGCATGAAAGGCCGGAGAAGACTCCGAGCGAATGTTTGTTTTTCGGGTTTTCTACGAGATAGATTGCAACAGGGGGCCTTGGGGATTAACTCCAAGGTGCACCCAGAAAACTGGGCGGACGTGTGGTTCTGCCATCTTGTGGGCCTGGGTGCCAACTTGAACATAACTGGGTTATGTGATGTATTTAAACAATTTGGGACTTGGGAAAGCTTAACCCACGCATATGTTTTAAATTAACGTTGCGGTGTGAGCAACGGGTCAGGCAGAATCATACCCGCTCTATGTCATTCGGTTAAAGAGACCTAAAGTTACTTGACACTTACCGTTGGCATAGATAGAGTGTCTTAGGCGGTGGACAGAAAGACCAAATGCTCACGAGATATTACCGTCCAAGGGGCGGTGGTGAGTCGGCGAACTTTGACCGTGATCATTGAGAATGTGCCCTGAGAGCACGGGGTGTGTGGCCGTGCGTGCCTACGCCTGTGATGTAGTGTTATTACTATATAATGCTCGGTTATGCTAATAAAGTGCAGGGAAGGAGCATCGCCGCCCCGAGTTTGGGGGCGGGATCGTTATAATTTGGTCAGTATAGCTGACAGTTGCCTTTGTTTGCCACCGTTGCGGTGGTTGTTGCTTGTAGGTACTGCAGGACCTAGTGGTAAATAGCGAGCTAAAGCCCAAGTTGCTGAGCCGACCCTCGAAGGCCTATATATTGAGTGTTTATTTGCTTTATTCATGTGTGACCGGCCTGCGAGCCGAGGTTTGCAAAACATGTAATATGAGTAAACAAATGTAAGGCCTTAAGGCCATCGTACTTGTGTATTGTACTTCATTCCTATTGATTTGAGTAGTGGACATTCATGCTCGTGCTGGGTTCTTTATTTTGCAACTTTAAATTGTTTCCGCTAGAATGATTCTGTGTAGGACGTTGGATATTAGTTGGATGGTATTCCATTGAGTAACCACCCGGTCTGTCTGTGGTATATGACGTCGGGCCCCGACCGAACCTACTGCTATATGCTATGCGACGGATATGGTGTGTTACAACTTGAATCAACATGTCCAAACAATGCATAGAAGGTACCATGCATACATAGAACTTGTAGGACATGTTAGATTACAACATGTGTATACCATTGTCTACAAGGCCTTCTTCAAATCCAAGACATTGAGATCAATAGACCCAACAAGAACCTCCCTCTAATATCAGTTGTTAGAATGGAGAATAGAGAAAAGTAAGAGAGAATGAACAAATTAAGAAGAGCACATGAGCACAAGTAAGTACGAGAGAAAAGAACTCAAAAAATGTTTCTAAACTAGATGTCTTATAATTGAAGACTCCAACCTCTTTTATAGTCATCTAAGACCATATTTTATTTACAAGTTTATGACATCGCTGATCATATTCTACTATTTATATCATCGCTGACATCATCATATCATTTACATCGATGACATCATATTCCAATTTACATCATTGATGACGTCATCCTCCAATTTACATCACGGATGACATTATACAATTATTTACATCATTTCTTACATTATTATTCAAATGCAAAAGATTTTTTATCATAAAATCAACAATAATAAAGGTCCTGACATGACCATTTCATTGGTTAATGCTAGAATAAAGAATGCATAAAGTTGGTGTGTTGTCTGTTCCCAAAAAATTGACACTACACTTGGGACATGAGTTATGCATGTAAATTCTTAAAAAATCCAAAATTTATATTTAGTATCTCTAAACAGATGAGTCCAAGAGGAGGAGATAAAAAAGTCAAGAGAAATACACATTGAGATGCTGAATCTGTCGTGCGTGCTTTGTCTTGAACTCTTGGTGTTATTTCAGCTAAAATTTGCTATAAAACAAAACTTGATAACTAACATAATATAGTGATTATTAGTCAGATAAAATAGCTTTGCAATAAACTGTGTTGTTGCGAGCTCAACAAACACAATATAATGATAATTAATTGATTTAAAAGTAAAGCAGGAGTAAAAAAATTGATATGCATGTCTTGGTTAGGGGTAAAGCAAAAGTGCAGTTGAAAGCTTGATGAGGTAGATTGAAGTCTGGATGAAGCCAACGGCTTACCAAAAGTGTAGTTGAAAGCTTGGAACAAAATTTATAACCGGGAGCTTCAATCTATACAATTGACAATACTAGGTTTAACTGAAAGAACGAAAGGAAAACAAAGAGGATTCATGTTCCCCTGTTATTACCTGATCATCTAAATAAAATAAACACAATAATACATCAAGAAAGCATATGTTGAGTAGCGTGACGCGAGGTGATTAGCTCATTGCACCAATATAAATGGTTAATGTAGGAACACTTAGGGTGAGTTTGGAAAAACTTATGAGCTCCGGTGAGGCAGCTAAAAAATGGAGGTTTCATAATAAGTTGTGTTTGAGTTGGATAAGTTGTAAACGTCGTTTCTAAAATCAGCTGTTTTTAGGTTTTTTTCCTCCGCAGTTTTTTACTCCAGCCTCACCGCGCCGCACAGCTTCCTCCCTCTCCGCTCCCAATCCCGATCCTCACTCCACTTTGCTGCAATCTGCGATTACTTGCTCCTCTCCGCCACCACCGACGTTTCTGATCCCAATCCTCACTCCACCGCCGACGTTTCTAGCTCTATTCCGCCGGCATTTCCGATCTCCGATCATCGCAGGTTCCGCTGATGCTACCCTACTCGTTTCTGGCTCTCTATTCCGCCGGCTTTTTCTGGATCTGCAACCTCAGGTGCGCATATTTCCCGATCTCCCATCATCTCTATCGGCATTTTCTGGATCTTCTCCTCTGCCAGAGCTCCTCATTTCTCCATTTCCGCCAGTTTCACATTTCCACCGGTCTTCACATTTGAGGATAACTTCTTTCGGACTGCTGTCAAAGCTCCTGATATCACCTTCTTTGTCCATACAGCATACTGTTAGTAATATTGAGTTTTATGTCCGCTCGTGTCGGGTCCGACTCGGAACGGGTTATTGGGTTCGTGTCGCTCTAGGGCTTGACTCTACGCTGGAGATACTATATAATCCCTATTCCAAACTTGATAGAGTTATGTGGACTATCTTGAGTCTTGAGCAAACCCTCTTCTACATTCTCAAGATATTTTCGTTCTAGGGTTTTCCGCTGTATCGTTCACTCTTGTTTTTCAGCCGACGCTCATCGTTCGCGAAATCCCAAGCCGTCGTTCGCGATTTTCCTCACGATTCAGAGAGGCGCAGGAATCGCGAACCAGACTGCCGCTCCCGTGCTCGTGATCTGGAAGGAGATCGATTTTTTTCTCTCTAGAGTGGCCGCCGGATCGCAAGGAAGGAGGAAGCGGGATCGGCTTTTTCATCCGCTCGCGAGGTTGCATGACGCCGCTCCTGTGCTCGTGATCTGGAAGCAGAGCACCCTTATCGCGATAGAGAAAAAAAATCTCTATTTTCCGTCGCCGGATCAGTAGATCTGCACACGATCCCGTCTCTCCTTTGTGCGTTGTAGCCGATCGGGGAAAAGGAGCTCCTGTTGCTCCCTCGTTCTTGCCGCTGATCTTGTTTCCGCCTTCAAATTTAGTCACGGATCTAGCCGACTACAAGGAAGAGATCGAAGATCGTGCCGCGATTATTTACTGTCGCCGCTTGGAGAAGCTAGTTGTTCTCTGGCACCGTCAGCAAGGAGGAATTCCTGTACAAAAAAAATTCAGATCTGCTGGTGTCCATTTCCAGATCTAGTTGTTGTCTAGTGGCAAGTCTTTTAGATCTTTGGATATTCCTTCTTATTCCTCAAGAAGAATAAGGCGAGGTTTTGTGGATATTTTGTTGGTTGGATCTAGTCTTCGGCGACTGCGCTCAGCCGAAGAGGAGGAGCAAAATAATTTCTGGATTGGATCTGAAGACACTGAGTCGTCTCCGCGCGGATCAGGTGACTTCTTACTAGTTTTTTTTGTTCAAGCTAAATTGAGATGTCTAGGTATAGCTCACTCGATATCATGGAGCTTCAGTCGTTCGCTCCCACTGATTTCCATATTTGTAGACTGCACGTCAAATTGGGGATGAAAGAACGTGGAATTTTCTACACAGTTCTGAGTGATTACGCCACTACCCGAGAGAATGTGGACGTATTTCAATGGGGTAAGGACGATGTTCTTTGTAGGGACTATCTCCGATGATCCCTAAATCCTCGTCTCGCCATGACCTACAATGGTTGTAAGACTGCAAAGGAGATTTAGGATTGCTTGAATGCGCGTTTCCAAGAGGAGGAGGGATCGTTAAGGATTCCACTTAGTGAGCAATTCTTTAACTTAAAATTTGATACAAATTCTTCTATCACCTCTCAAATTGTTGAACTGGAAATACTGCTTCTCAAGTTGGCGGACGAACAGTCTGAAATATCCGATAGTCTCTTTGTGAGTCTGATTCTGCACAAGCTGCCTCCTGGGTGGCTCACCTTCAGACTGGAGGAGGAGACCACTCTGGAAGAACTCAAAAGACTCATCCACCATGAGGATCAAAATAATGGACATCTGCCAGTCGACAACCCGGAACCCAGGCCATTCGTGGCTATGGTCGGGAGTAGTCACCGCAGTACTTCCTCTGAGTGGTTGCTGGATAGCGGTGCTACATGTCATGTTACTAATGACAGAGGTCTTCTCTCTGAGGTCGTGGCAGTTCAGGTGAAAGTGGGAGATTGCAATGGAGAAGAGACCGCTGTCACTCATGCCGAGACAGCTGAGCTGGTCCTCTCTTCAGGTAAATGATACGCCCAAAACGGGTATACGTAATTAACCGCAAGTGTACGTGCCATGTCAAGTAATAAATAGTAAGTAAAGATCGTTCCCTCGAGGAGATGGTGAATTCAGTGTTTGCAATTACTAGTTGTGCCTTTTCTTTAAATTCAAGGAGAATAAAATAGTGATTTGTTAATTACTACGATTATGAATGACAACGACTACGAATTAAAATAGACTACGATTCGCTGAAAGAAAGTACTTTATTATCGAAGAAGTAATCTTGTATTATGATTTCCTAAGTCTCGTGTGACGAATGTTGTGAAAATGGCTTTGTGATAGTGAGTGGTGACACGTCTTTAAACGATTTTCAATTAGAAGATCTGTACCTCTCGATATCGGAAATCCCTAGCCTATATTTCCTCCTCGGGAGAGACAAGTACCGCATAAAGTTCAAAAACCAAATTTGCTAATTACAAGGGGAAATCTCTTTCTCCCTTCAAATACTATACCAGATCTATAACACACTTAGCCACTAGGTTTGACTCCAATGGGTCCCTAGTGACCCATTGACCTCACTTTAGATTTGGGAAGCCCTGAGTAAAGTTGGTTGGGCACCTTGGTGGTCACTTGACCCTTAGTTAGGGCACTTTGACCAAATTAGGGGTTAGAGTTGACTTGGGTCAACATGACCATTTGGGTTGACCCCAAGGGGTCCTTGGTGACCCCATGGCTTCCCCTGAGGTCTAGGAATGAGTATGTAGGGTTACCTTGCACTTTGGAGGTCACCTACCCTTAGTAAGGGTACTTTGACCAAATGAGGGGCCTAAGTTGACTTGGGTCAACTTGGTCCCTAGGGCTGAACCCAATGTGTCCTTATGGCTCTAATGGGCCTCCCAAAGTATTAGGGGGTGTTGTGGTAGGGTCTTGGGGTCAAGGTGTAGCCCCATGGTCATCATAAACTATTGTTTAGAATTCTACTATTTGCAGACCATGATGATTTCCAACTTCATATCTAAGCTCACTTGGTCTTCTTGAGCTTCCTAGGGTTTTGTCATGACCTAGTCATGATAAAAACACTCTTAGGGGTCTAGTTGGAAATGAGATGTTACAAATCCCAATAAACAAAATAAAGATTTCGTCCCCGAAATCAAGGTTAAGCCTATGAGAATTTCTACCGAAGAAAAGAAACTTGTAACATCCCATCACGACGCCACGTTCGCTAAATTAGGATTAAAGGGAAACTTAAATCTATGACCAATTCGCCCAAATGATGAAGCCAAGATCCCAATAAACAAAAGATTAGCCTCTACTCTTCCTAGTGCAGCCCTACTAGTTTAAAGCAAGAAAATAAATTAAACATCTTGAGGGGTTGTGAGGTATACCGGGCTGAACAGCTCTGGGTATCTTTATCGCATCAGGTCCTGCGGTTCCCAGGTATGCTCCTCCTGGTCGTGGTTCCTCCACAGGACTTTGACTAACGGAACCTTCTTGTGACGCAAGATCCGTACTCCTCGGTCGTCGATCCGAACCGGTTCTAAGCGAACTGACCGGTCTGAAGCTACTGAAAGAACTAGTGCCTAAACACCTAGAGGGGGGGGGGTGAATAGGTGCACTTAATCTTTTTAAACTTTAAAGGCAGAACCACAGAATTATATGTAATTCTTCACAGCAATACAACACATACACCACAGCAATCACAGCATAAAGCACACACAGAGAACACACAAATTTTATAGTGATTCCCCAAGGTCTGGGTACATCCACTTTACCCCTTTGCCTATCTAGTAGTGTACTAGATTCGGCCTAACTTCTCCACTACTTCTCAGATCCACAGATCTTACAACTCAGAACCCCAAACAGGGTCCTACAGCTCAGAGTGATCCCACTCCTACAACTCAGGCTCAAAAGCCCTACCACTCAGTCTTCACCATGACCTACACTCAGCCTTCAACAAGGCCTACACTCAGCCCTCAACAAGGCCTACACTCAGATAAATGAATCTCCTACACTCAGGCACACAGGCCCTACCACTCAGCCTTTATAATTTCAGGCTTACAACTCAGATCCCTTAGGATCCTACAAGAAATTAAAATTACAAAGTATATACCCACAACTCAGAATGAGAGAGAAGAGTTGACTGGTTTCTTGATGAGTTCTTGGAAGAACTTTGCTGAGATCAACCTCCCTTAGCTTTCTTCAAAGCTTCTTGAATTAGAATACAGTAGGGTTGAAACTCTATGCATATGATCTTCAATCACTGCTGACTTAAGAATCAGATCTCAATCTGAAACTTTCTTCACATCCTGGTTCAACAGCTGTCTTCTTAGAAGGAGCTCTCTCTCTCCAAATTCTTAGATCTTCACTTGAAGGTCTTCTTCTTTTAGTGTTGTTAGATCTTCAATGAATCCAATACTCAATCTTCAATTCATTCATTCTGTCGAAGGAGAAGGGTCTTTATATAGATTTTCTCCAAGGTAACCGACTGTTCCGGTTTCTAACAACTTTCTGACAGCTCTGACAGTTGCAGTAGACCGGCTGGAATGACAGTTGTCAAGTCATCCAGTCACTTCTTGAATTTTCTGTAACTGTCTGAAAGTGTTGAGATAGATAGTCTTTATGTGTCGACACAAATAGACCAAGTGTCGACACAAGTAGACTAAGTGTCGACACTAGCCTTCATGGTGTCGACACAACTCCTTGTGTTGTAGAAATTGCTTCTCGACACTGCTTCTTCAACATGTGTCGACACTGATCATGTGTGTCGACACAAGTCCTTATTCTTCAATACTTAGTTGTTTTCAGCTAAGTGTCGACACAACTCTTTTGTGTCGACACATCTTCTTGTGTTGAACTTGTTAAGTGTCGACACATCTTCTTTGTGTCGACACATGCCTTCTGTGTTGAAACTTCTGCTGAGTGTTGACACATCTCCTTTGTGTTGACACATTCTTCATGTGTTGAGACTTTTGCTGAGTGTCGACACATCTCCTTTGTGTCGACACTTGTACTTAAACTTTGTTGAAGTTTTGCTGAGTATCGACACAACCTCCTAGTGTCGACACTTGTACTTGAACTTTGTTGATGTTTTGCTGAGTGTCGACATAGCCTCCTAGTGTCGACACTTTTGATGTCGACAAAGTTCCTCTGGGTGTCGACACTGCTTCTAAGTGTCGACACAGATATTGTTGACAATTCTTCACTGAGTTTCGAAACTGCCTGTATGTGTCGACACTTTGCTTTTGGTGTCGACTCTGCATTCCTGGTGTCGACACAATTACTCCAAGTGTCGACACAACTTCTCTGGGTGTCGACACAAGTCTCCTTAAGTGTCGACACTTTTATTCTGGGTGTCGACACATGGACTTAGAAACTTTTCAGCTTTTCCTGCAATTACTTAACCTGCACAAATAAACTCAAAACACATCAAATACACCTTGATGTATATCATTGAGTAGGGTGAGGCTTCTTCAAATCAGGTACATGTTTCCAATGTACCCAACAATCTCCCCCTATTTGGAGAAGTCATAACCCTTAGTCAATGATATACACCATACATAACAAATTCACAGTATGATGTAAAATAATATTAAATGACAGGGTAAGTACATAAACATGTATAAACAAAACATGTATACACAAATATCTCAGAACAGTAATGTAATAGATTTAACACATATCACATTATTCTAATAACTTCAACATTTTCATTATTCAAAAGTTTACAGAAAGTTGAATGCAACTGATTACACATAGTAAACTTAAGGAAAATTTATATCCTAAGGCAGCTCAGGCTCCTTGATAACTATGCCCTTTCCAGATTGAATCTTTGCTTGAACTTGAGCATATTTGTCATCGACAGCCTTCTTCCCTTTAAGATCTATCTTTTTCTGCTCTTCAGTCTTGATCTTCTGCCTTTCAAAATAATGTTAAGGCTTTGGGAAGTACTTGCTAGGCTCATATGCAGTAGGAGGTAGCTTTCCCATCTTAGCCTTTCTTCTATATTGAATAATAGCCTCTTACCTGTTCTCATGTTTCCTCCACTCTTGTTCAGAGTACCATTTGCCTCTATCCAGAATATTATTTTTAGCAGCCTTCCAAGCAGTCAAAATGATATTCCTGGAGGTGGGGCTCCATTGTTCAAAATCAGGCCTTAACTCAGCTTGCTCTCTGAATCTTTTCTTAGACAACTGAGCTTCTTGTTCCTTTAACAAGGCCTCTTGCTCTTTGAGTATTGCCTCTGGCACTGGCTGAACTACTTTCTCTATGATGACATTCTGATTTCCCTCAGGAGGACTATACATAGACTGTATCTCTTGATGGATCATGTCAAAGTCTGGTGGAGGGTATATCACCTGAGCTACTTCAGCTTGCTCTCCTCCAAGATATGCAGGATTAATTCCAGACTCTGCAACATTGTCATCATCACATAAGGGTGGATATCCCAGGGTGGCTCTAATGGAATTTGAAATCCACTTTGCATGATCAGAGCCTGCCTTGACTAATACCCTCTCCCCCTTTACGACTTCTCTCTCAATGTGATCCCTCAGATCATCTTTCTGGAACCTTATCTATGCATTCAGATAGTTTACTCCATCCTTATAGAAAGGTTTCAACCTTTGGAGCTTTTCAGTTATAGCCTTCTGAGAGTCTTCAATAGCAGGTTTAACAGCAGTTAGGCTCTCTTGCAATTCTTTATCAAATTCAGCCTTGGCAGTAGCACTTGCTGTAGTCTGAGCAGTAGCCATATTCTTTATTTCAGTTACTATTACATTATGTGAAGCAGTCAAATTATCATTCATTCTTATCTGGTTCTCCAGGACATAGCCTTGCTTCACTTCTAGCTCATCAAGTTTTGTCTTTAGTTTCTCTTGATGTGTGGCCAGATAGAGTACTGCATTTCCTCCCTTATGGAAGCAGTCAGTCATTTCCTTCTTGTTCAGATTCACTTCAAATCTGATTGACTTGATGTATTGTGCCAGATCAAATTGCAGAGATTTATTCCCTTCATCCACATATTTTTCTATAGCTTGCTTTTGCTCATCTAGCTTGATTTGTAAAGCCACCATCAATGAACTATAGTCAGTAGATGGGGCAGGCTGTGGAGCAACTGTCTGTAGGGCTTTCTTATAGTTCTGGCTCCTTATTTTGAAGACCTGGAACTTCCTCTTCTTGGCTCTTGCAGCCTCTTCATCTTCTGAAGTAGAAGTGCTAGCAATATCCACTCTGTCTTTAGGACTAGGATGTGAATCCTTCTTAGTCCTCTGTGGTTCCTTAGCATCCTTTGGCTTTTCAGTCTCTTTGCTTGTAGTATCTTCTACAATCTCCACTTGCTCCCCCTCAATATGGGCCTTCTCCCCCTCAACAGCAGCTATTTCTTTCTCAAGATCTGTCTGTACAAGATCAGGGAATAGCTCTTCCAAAGTAAATTCCTGTTGAGGAAGGGTTGGAGAATCTCTTATCTCATCAACCACTTGATCAGCAACAGATGTGTCCTCCATGATAACATCTTAGGGTTGAGGTTGTATCTGTGTTTGCTGATGAACATTAGGTAATGAATCAGACAAAACTTTATCCTCTATAGGGAAATCTAATTGATTAATGTCAGTAATTACCTCTAGTATAGTTTGAGTAGCTTGTTCACTCTCCAGTGGAGTTGGCTCTTCCACAAGTATAGGCTCCCCCTGAATTGAATCCAGGTGAATTGAGCTTGCTGAGGGTAGCTCCCCCTGCCTCTGTGCATCTTCTTATCTAGCTGGAGATTGTCCAGCATTTCCAGTTTCTTCCTCATCAGGAGTAAAAACTACTTGCTCTTCAGAGCTGCTGGAAGATTCTTGAGCCACAGTGAATGTCTTCTTCTTCTTCTTCAGGGGTGTGTCCTTTACTGGAGTTGACATTTCCTTGGTCAGTACTCTATCCCACCTAGAGAAGATTCTCATATCCATCTTCCTCATGTGGTTAATCTTTGAACCTGCAGCTTGGTTCATCACTTCTGGTATGCTCCCAGATAGGTAAAGACTTTGAATTTTACCCATATTGGGTTTCTTCAGGCTCTCTTTAATCTTATCAAACAATACTGCAGACCAATCAGTATTAAGTTGGAAGATTATCCTTATCATTAGACTGAACATGTGAGCTGAAATTCTGTCATGCCCACCAGGCTTGCTCAGTATGACCTTGCCCACAATCTCAGATAAAAACTTGCCTTGGATGTTCATTCCTTATCTATTGAAAACTGATCCAATTTTCAAGTTTGAATCCAGTCCACACCAACTCAATGCTTCTCTAGTCTTAGAAGCAGATACATCCTCTTCCTCTTTAGTTCTTGGTAGCTGAAGTACCTTCCTGAGGCTTTTCTGTGTGATCTTAACCTTGGTTCCATGAACTCTGGATTTAATCTTGAGTCCAATATCATCAACTGAAGCTGCACTTAGAAATTCTAGGACCTCCTTCTTCCAGATCTTGATGGGTTCTGAAACAAGGTATTCCAGTCCAGTTTCAGCAATTAGGGTTACCACGCCTTTGATCTCGGGTTCCGCGTCATCAAATGTGTGTCGCACGAGTTCATAACCTTCATTAACATTCTCTTCTAGCTTGGGCGGCATTAGGGTTTGAAGAAATTTGAATGTAGAGAAGAGAGATGTCGACACACAAGTTTGGTCTCGAAACTTTGGTGAGCGTGTCGACAAACAATGGAGAAAACCTATTTATACCTTTCTAAAATCGAAGATGAAAGGGCGCGTCAAAATACTTAAATTGTGTCGACACTGTTGAAAAGTGTCGACACATACTGTGAATGTCTCGACAACTATGTGTCGACACAAGTATAGTCGACAAAATATATGTGTCAACACTTGTATATGTGTCGACACCACTTAGCTCGACACTTAGTCGAGACTTTAATAGACTAATTCTGTGTAAAGCTTAAGTGTCGACACCACCTTGGATGTGTCGACACCTACACTGAATGTGTCGACACTAATTCACTGAAGTGTCGACACAGACTTCCTAGATGTGTCGACACCATTTCTCTGAAATGTCGACACCACTTCTATGTGTCGACACAGACAACTCAGTGTGTCGACACCATTTTACTTAGCCAATTTTTTTTGTAAACTATTCTAAGTTTATCATCCCTAATTCAATTTTAAATTTATTGAATTTGGTTTCATCTAAGGGCTTAGTATACATGTCAGCTAGCTGATTATCTGTATTAATATATTCTAGTGAAATATCTCCTTTTTCCACATGTTCTCTTAGAAAATGGTATTTTATTTCTAGGTACTTAGTCCTACTATGGGAGACAGGATTGTTTGCAATAGAAATAGCACTAGTAGAATCACAAAATAAAGGTGTTCTACTTACTTGAATACCATAATCTTCTAATTGATGTTGTATCCATAGAAGTTGAGCACAACAACTTCCTGCAGCAACATACTCTGATTCTACTGTAGAGATAGCCACACTTGTTTGTTTCTTGCTACTCCATGATATCAGCCTTCCACCTAGGAATTGACAGGTACCTGTTGTACTTTTCCTATCTTCCTTGCAGCCTGCAAAATCTGCATCTGAATAACCTGTCAGTTCAAAATCTCCATTCCTAGGGTACCAAAGGCCTAGATAAGGAGTGCCCTTAAGATATCTCAAAATTCTTTTGACTGCTGTCAAATGAGATTCTTTAGGGAAAGCTTGGTACCTAGCACAGACACATATAGCATACATGATATCTGGTCTACTAGCAGTCAAATACAATAGGGAGCCAACTATCCCTCTATACAAAATCTTATCTATAGATTTCCCTGCATCATCTTTGCTTAGAGACATGCTTGACCCCATAGGAGTTTTCATGGTACTGGATGATTCCATACCATACTTCTTTATCAACTATAGGGTGAACTTAGATTGGCATATGGATAAACCATCCTCAGTCTGTCTAACTTGGAGACCCAAGAAGAACTTAAGTTCCCCCATACTGCTCATTTCAAATTGTCCTTGCATAAGTTTTGCAAACTTTCTGCAAAGACCACTTTCTATAGACCCAAATATAATGTCATCTACATATATTTGGACTAAGATAATCTTGCCTCTGGATTCCCTAAGGAATAGAGTCTTGTCTATTTTCCCCCTTGAGAATTTGTTCTCAATGAGGAAACTAGACAAGGTCTCATACCAAGCCCTAGGGGCTTGTTTTAACCCATACAATGCCTTCCTAAGTCTATAAACATAATTAGGTTTGATAGAATCAACAAAACCTTATGGTTGTTCTACATAGACTTCTTCCTTCAGATTTTCATTCAGAAAAGCTGACTTAACATCTATTTGGTATACTTTAAACCCATGATAGGTTGCATAGGCAAGAAACATCCTTATGGCCTTTAGTCTGGCTACTGAAGCAAAAGTTTGATCAAAGTCAATACCTTCTTCCTGCATATATCCCTTAGCAACCAGTCTAGCTTTGTTCTTCACAATAACTCCATGTTCATCCATCTTGTTCCTAAAGATCCACTTAGTTCCTATAATGTTGTGGCCCTTGGGTTTAGGAACTAGCTCCCAGACATTGCATCTTTTGAATTGGTTAGGCTCCTCTTGCATAGCCTCAATCCAATGAGGGTCTAGGATTACTTCTTCAAATTTCTTTGGCTCTACTTGGGATAGAAAGCTTGAGTAGAGAACTGAACTTAGATTCCTGCTCCTTATTTGTACCCCTTGTCTGAGATCACCAATAATTTGATTAGCTGGATGATCTTTTAGATGTATATTTGCTGGAGGCAGCCTATCTTTAGATTGTACACCTTCATTCTCTTCAACTTGCTGCACCCCTAGGTCTTCTTCTGCATCAGGTGTATCTAGTACTCCCCCTGGACAACAGCCACTATCATCCACTTGCTGACTTGCAGTAGAACCTTCTTCAATAGTAAGCTTGTCCATCTTCTCAATCACACCTGCGGAGCTGCAAATACTTCTAGACAATTCATTGTTAATGAGTCTGGCTTCATCAAAAACTATATGAGCAGACTCTTCTACAACTTGAGTAGTCAAGTTGTAGACCCTATAAGCATTACTGTTGTTGCTGTACCCAACAAACATCCCCTCTTGGGATTTGGCAGCAAACTTGGTTAAGTAAGACTTATCATTGTTAAGTATATAACATTTACAACCAAAGATCCTGAAATAGGATAGATTTGATTTTCTGCTTTTCATAATCTCATAGGGGGTCTTATTGTGGCTCTTGGTGATAGTAGCCCTATTAATTACATGGCATGCAGTGTTTACTACCTCAACCCAGAAATATTCAGAGAGAGATGTGTCACTTAATAGGGTTCTACCAGCCTCAATCAAGGTTCAATTTTTCCTTTCAACAATGCAATTTTGCTGAGGTGTTCTTGGTGAAGAAAATTCCTGAAAAATTCCAAATTCTTCACACAGTTTTGTCATACTGTCAGACTGAAATTCAGTACCATGGTCACTTCTGATTTTGACCACTGTACTGTCTAATTCATTCTGAATTTGTTTAACAAAGCTGTATAAGATACTTGGAGTTTCAGATTTCTGTCTAAGGAAGAACACCCAGGAAAACCTCGAGTAGTCATCTACAACCACAAATGTGTAGATCTTGCTACCTAGGCTGTGAACTGGCATAGGACCAAAGAGATCCATATGCAAGAGGTATAAGCACCTCACAACATCTTTGTTCTCAATGCTATTAAAGGTGGATCTAGTCTGCTTGCCCTTTTGACAAGCTGAGCATATCACATTCTTAATACACTTAACCTGATGACCATTCCTCACTAACTCTTTACTATAGAGTTGACCAATTGTCTTATAGTTAAGATGGGCTAGCCTCTTGTGCCATTTGACACAATGAGAGACTTTCTCATCAGCTACAAGACACACAGGAGAAACATTGTTCTCACACATAATGTCTAGACAATAGACATTTCTCTTCCTATAACATGTCAGAATGATCTTTTGATCATTTGACCTCCTGATATGACAACCATCTTTGACAAATGAGATGTCATATCCTAAATCACTCAGCTGACTTATACTAATGAGGTTATGTTTCAAACCTTTATCATAAGCCACTTGAGTAATTGTAATAAGGTTGCTAGAAATATTACCAAAGCCTTTGATGATTCCTTTTTCAGAACCACCAAAGGTGACTTTAGGACCATCCTTGATTGGTGTATAGTGCTTCAGCAATCCCCTAGTTCCAGTCATGTGCCTGGAACATCCACTGTCCAAGTACCATATTGGGGCATGACCACTTGGACTCACCTGCAAAACAGATTACTTAACCTTAGAACCCAAAAACTTCTTGGGTCCTTGGTGCAAGTTAGTCTGACTCTTGACAAAACTACCTGTAGATTTTCTAGGAGGCAGTTTGCTACCCATCTTGGCACTGGAATTGTGCCAACAATCTATATCAAAGTGGCCTACCTTGCTACAACACCAGCACTCAAATCTGTTGTACTTTTGTTTAGGTACAACCCTGGCTGTTTTGTCTACAACAGGCTTCTTGTTGAGTACTGGGGCTTTGCCCTTAGATTTGGACTTGACTGTCCAAGCAGGTTTTGTAAACCCCAATCCAATTTTACCCTTATGAGGTGCAAACTCATCTATCAAAGGTAGAACAGACTTTGGTTTAGAAAAACTTGCTACTATATCTCTCTCTTTCTGAAGACTAATCTCCAGTTTCTGATTTGATCATTTTTAAATATTATAGTCCCCATCTGAATAACAGTAATGTGCTTTAGTCTCGCTATTTCATTTAATTTTTGATCAAGCAACTTGTCAAAATCTGTTGCAGCAACTTTAAGACTGACAATCTCCTTAGCCTGACTCTTGGCCAAGGATTTGCTTTTCTTCAAAGCTTGCAACACTACTCTATATTCATCAATCAACTGATGAATATCTCCTTCAGATTCAGATCCACTAACATCACTTGATGCTGATGTATCTGAATCTGACTCAGTACTAGAAATTGAACTAACAGAACAATTTTGTACCTGACTTGGTCCAGGCTAATCCTGGATTTTGTCTCCTTTTGATAAGACCATCAGTCCCTGGCACTGAGTGTCATCATGCTCATATATTGAGATCATTAATTGTATGAAATCATCTTCCTCTTCTTCAGCAAATAGTCCAATATAAGCTTCAGCTTCTGAATCTGATTCTGAAGATGACATATCAGACAGACTTTTGTCCTTCTTAGCAACAAAGGACCTTTCCTTTTTGCTCTTAATTTGAGTCTTCTTCTTATCAGTTGACTCTTTCCCCTTCTCTGGACAGTCAGCAACAACATGTCCCTGTCTGTAACGCCCCCGATTTTCCAGTGATTTATTTAATTTCTTATTTGACGTATTTTGACGTCAGGGCGTTATGTTAGCGCGTTTTGGTCATGTGTCGTTATTAGAGCGTGCTTTTAGCTCTTTAGGTTCCCTGTGTGGCTTGGTGTTGCCTGGTAGCAAGATTCCCTAGCGAGCCGGAGTCTGTTTGGTGACTCGGTGGAGCCTCTTGGGGAATGCTTGTGTTTTGGCTTCGGGAGTTTTTGCCCGAGTTTTGTTCGTCGGATTTTGATACCGACTTTGTCGTTAGCGCGTTTTGCGTTCGTTAGGTTTGACCGGCCAGATTTTGGGATTTGCGTCGGGAGTGGAAAATTTTATATTAGGAAAGTAGATCGGCTAATTTTAGACTTGCTCGTCAAGTTTCGTCGCGTTCCGAGCGTTTTTGGAGCCTCGGCGCGCGATTGAAGCTTGTATGTTTTCGCGTACGCCGTTAACTTTAGAAATTATTATCTCGAAAACGGTGCGTCGGAATTCGATTTCGACTTCGCCGTTGGATTCGTAGCGTCGTCATTCGCCTACGGTGCGAATTTCGTTCGATTCGGCGCGCGTTTGGCCCTCCGTAACGATATATGTTATATCTTTTGTTTTAAATAATAATAAATATTATTATTATATATATAAAAGAATTAATTAATTTATATATAAAAAAATATATACTAATAGTAGAGAATCGGTGAGAATGATTCTCACCGATTCTCACCGAATCGGTGAGAATCATTCTCACCGATTCTCACCTTTCCCCCCTTTTTATATGTTTTATTATAATAATTATATTATTATTATTATTAATATTAATTATATATATAGTTATATAAGTTAAAGAAGAAGAAATTCCCTTCTTCTTCCCCGAGCCAGCAGCCCCCTGTGCGATATTTTAGGCGAGCGCGGAACCTTCCGTTCGCGAATCTTCCGGCGGCCGCCACCGCCGATCCGGTGGACGGAATTTCGATCCGATCGCGGCGTTGGAAAGCTCTCGGCGAGAGCTTCGAGATCGCGGTAAGCTTTTCCCGTTTCGGTGACCGTTTCGCCATAGATTTTTTCGGCCCTAACCCCGGTTGTCCGTTTTTTCGTAGATCTCGTCTTCGCGTGTCCCCTTTTGGACGGATCTAC
The DNA here is from genome assembly GCA_039583875.1 of Platanthera guangdongensis. Lineage (NCBI taxonomy): Eukaryota > Viridiplantae > Streptophyta > Magnoliopsida > Asparagales > Orchidaceae > Platanthera > Platanthera guangdongensis. The sequence continues at coordinate 33,008,272 of CM077147.1, forward strand.
GTGGTGGAGTATTTTGGGTGACGTTTTCAAGGTCGATTTGAGGCAAGTGGATTTCTCCCCTCTTGCGTGCCTCCATGAGTTGCATTTTTGTTGTATTATTCTTTTCTCCTTGTCGTAGAATAGGTGAAATTGGAATGTTCCTAGTTTAGGGCTTGTAGTCGGCCCAAACTAGGAAGTTATCGGTTTTATTTTTAGTTGTACTCGGCGGGTAGGGGGAAATAACTCGGCGGGTAGGGGAAAATAAATCGGCGGGTAGGGGGAAATAATTCGGCGGGTTTTGGTTGTAGAACTTGGTAGTTTTAAGTGGTGTTGTCGGCTAGTTTTGGTGCCGAATCGTGGATCCTTAGCATGTGGTAGCTGGGTTTCTGAAGGAGTATGGTACCAGGGGAGTTTGAGCCGTGGCCACCACCATTCCCTCCTTTGAACATTTTGGGTTCCTGTAAGAGATTGGAACTCTATGTGTGTGGACCCTGTGGCGGCCCCTTTAGTACTCTTGAGACACCTGGACCTGGTTGTTCGGTTGTGACTGTTCTTAGTCTCCGACACAGGTTTGGGATTTGTGCCAGTGCTAATGATTTACAAGTTTAGGACTGTTAGTTCCTTCTTACTGTTCATTTGATGCATATTGGTTTCCTTCTGTCTCTGCAGGCTTGAGCGGAGTTTGGTACGTTTCTGTACTTGTTGCATTTCTCTCACTTTACTGATTATTACTCTTGCATTTTTTTTTGTCCTCTTTTGGATTCTTTAGCTGAGACTTTCAGCATAGTCTCTTGCAGGGTTGGTAACCCTTTACCTTACTGTTCTTTTCAATTATTATCTGATGCTTCTTTGCCACTTGTTTCATTATTTCTTGCTGAGGTGTTCTTCTTTTGAATGCCTCAGGTTCAGGTCTGTAGCCGGCTGTGCGGCTAGTTTCAGGAGTTTCTCTGTGGACTGTGCTTTGGCAGTGTTTTCCTCGCTTGTCGAGGTAGTTCTTTAGCCTTGTAGTAGTAGAGACATACATGCTCACCAGCGAGTTCGTGTCAGGTTGTTGACGCTCGTTGGTGATTTTCTTTTGTGATATTAAGTATTTGCTTAGCTGCTAGTTTACCTGTTTTGTGGTAGTTTCACTTGCTCTCTGGGAATGTTTTATGCTAGGTTGCTAGTTACTTTAAACCCTATAATAGAACTACTATATGTATTGCATGATCAGCATGTTTTATAAAAGCTCAATCTCTATTTTCCAAATGCGTAAAAAGATGGTTTTCCTTATAAATATTATAAATTGAAATCTAGGGTCTTGCATAGTGTAAGTTGTCCTCTTAGGACGCTTATGCGCTCTTTTAGGATGTTTAGCATAAATGAAGTATTTTTCCGCTACGTATAAAAATAGTTTTCAAACCGTGGACTATCTGATCCACTGAGCCGAGGGATACGGCCAATTAATTTAAAAATCAGTTTTCTATTCATTTTAACTTATGATTTGAAGGATTAGAGTGTTGCCTGAGCGTCAGCAGTTATCCCCTGCTTGACGTGGCATCACAGCTCGTTGTTTTCTCGTGCTCTGATTCATTATATAAATGAGAAAATGCGGGATGTGATAGTTGGTATCAGAGGGAGGTTGCTTGACAAATTGTCGGGCAACCTGTCCCTGTAAGTATTAGGTGTTTAGAGTCATATCATACACACACCGATATGTCATCAGCACGTCTTGGCTGAAACACGAACACTACACTCATAGCATGACATGAAGTATACGAGGCATATTATGTAGTATGGGATGCATACTATGTGTTTGTATATGGATCCACCATAGGAGGCAACATGTGAGGGTTATGTAGTATGTGATGCATAACCTCACCACATGAATGCGGCTAACACGTTTTCTTTTTCGTTGCATGGAAATGTTATGTAGTATGGGATGCATAACATTTTCATGTGTACGCCGCTTATAACATGCATTAGGGCCTTTTTAGAATGCATAGCACAATCATGCATAGCATAACATTGCATAAGCACAACGTGCCATGCTAAAGATTTGCAGGATGACATGTGTACACACATAATTTTTGAGTCAAAAAGAATATAAATTCATGCATTCCCGATCTAGACACAAGAGTTAGTGTGATGATAGTAAATCATCGTAGGATAAGCATATCATCATTATTGAAATCCCAGAGCAAGTTAGCAGCGGGAGCAAGTACTTAAGTATGTATTGTTTGTACTATGTGTTTGGTTCTAGTGGGTGGGCTAGGTGTCTAATTAGTGCTTTGTTGTTCCGTTAGAATGTCGAGGCGTCCTTCGACAAGGTTGACTCCCTAGTCGGAGGGAGAATCATCAGGTGCGCAGAGCAGCGTAGTGATAGAAGGTCTGAGACAAAGCAATGAAGCCTTGTCAAAGCAAGTAGGGGATTTGCAGTCTCAGGTCCAGTCCTTGTTAGCAGTCGTGGCAGGGCAGATTCCGAGAGTTCAGGACCCTATTGTGGGTCAAGCTGTCCCTGTTCCCCCCGCTCCTCTGGTGCCTCCGGTCGTGGTGCCACCAGAGATGACCTTTATTTCTCAGTTTCAGCGACTTAGGCCTCCGACGTATGATGGCAAGGCAGATTACATGGTCTTAGACGATTGGATGATATCAATCGAGGAGATGTTCTCATACTCAGGGATCACTGATGATCAGAAAGTGATGTTAGCCGCATATCAGCTCAAAGGATTGGCAAAGGGCTGGTGGCTGAGGGAGAAAGAAGGTCTGAAGGACGGGTGTTCCTGGGAGTCCTTTAAGGAGCTACTTCTGAGCAAGTTTCTGCCATCGGTCGAGATGGACCGTCTGATGGATGATTTCCTGCACTTAAAGCAGAGGCAGCTCACGGTTAGTGAGTACGAAATCGAGTTTAGTAAGCTAAGCCGATTTGCCCCAGACTTGGTGAGTTCCGATGAAAATAGAAGCAAGCGATTTCTGGCTGGGCTAAGGAGTGACATCCAGCAATTAGCAAGTGCCTATGCGACCTCAAGTTATGCTGGTATGGTGGAAGCTGCCTTAAAGGTAGAGGCAATTGATAATGCCAAGAATCGAGGTCAACAACTGAGGAAGGATAAAAGAAAATCTGATGAGGGTAAGAGTGCTCAGGTCCCTGATGCTGCTCCGAGGAAGAGAAACAAGGAGGTATGCAGTTTCTGTGGCCGACCGGGCCATCCATTGGAAAGATGTTATCAAAGGTTAGGAGCTCAAAAGAAAGAGCAGATTCATGCGATCCAAGGTGTCCAAAAGAAAGATTTGCTTTGTTCGGTATGCAAGAAGCCGGGGCACGATGATGCCCATTGCTGGAAGAAGACTAGAAGTTGTTTCTTGTGCGGTCAAGTGGGTCATCTCAAGTATCAGTGCCCGCAAGCTCAGCTTACTCTGCAGCCAGTTCCTCTTCAGGCCTTGCCGCCGCCGCAGCGAGTGGACAAGGGGAAAGGAAAGTTGAACGTGGTCTCTATGGACGAAGCTCAGACGTCCACGCAAGTGACATCAGGTTAGATTCTTCCCTAGTTCTAATGTTTAGCTCATAGTTATAGTTTTGAGCGTTCGCTTCCTTAGTTGCGTGTGCAATTTTATAGGACGATTTAAGGTAAAGAACCGCTGGGCGCGTGTTCTGTTCGATTCCGGCGCTACCCACTCATTTGTGGCTAGGGCCTTCGTAGAGCGTTACCGGTTGGATCTCGATCATGTTGGTGATGCGTTCTGTGTCAAGTTTCCTTCAGACGAATCTGTAGTTTTGGACCAGGGTATTCAGAGTTGTCCAATTTTGTTAGGCGATTTCCTCGCGTTTGCTGATTTGAAGCTGTTAGATCTGGAAGACTTCGATGTGATCCTAGGCATGAACTGGTTGTCCAGATATGATGCTGTGATCCAATGCAAGGGTAAATGCTTGGACTTCAGGATGGACAACGGTCAGCCCGGGAGTGTTTACGGTTATCCGCGCCAGGATTCTCCGACTATATCGGCGGTATGTGCTCGGAAGCTTGTAGATTCCGGATGTTTTGCTTGTTTGGTTTCGGTTTTAGAAACCAAGGTTAGTTTGCCGTGTTTGGAGGAGATTCCGGTGGTTCGTGATTATCCTGATGTCTTTCCAGCTAATCTTCCTGGTCTCCCGCCTGATCGAGACGTGGAGTTTGTTATAGATTTGGAGCCGGGTACGCGTCCTATTGCCAAGGCGCCTTACCGGATGGCCCCACGCGAACTGGAGGAGTTGCGTATCCAGTTAGACGAGTTGCTTGAGAACGGATTTATAAGGCCGAGTTCTTCGCCTTGGGGTGCTCCCGTTTTGTTCGTCAAGAAAAAGGATGGATCGATGAGGTTGTGCATCGATTATAGAGAGCTAAATAAAGTAACGATCAAGAATAGGTATCCGTTGCCAAGGATAGACGATTTGTTTGATCAACTGCGAGGCAGCGCCGTGTTCTCTAAGATTGACCTTCGTTCGGGCTACCACCAGTTAAGGATCCGTGAATCAGATATACCGCGGACTGCCTTCCGTTCCCGACATGGACATTTTGAATTTTTGGTGATGTCGTTCGGTTTGACCAACGCACCTTCTGCTTTCATGGACATGATGAACAGGGTCTTCAAGGACTTTCTGGACAAGTTTGTGGTCGTATTTATAGACGATGTGTTGGTGTATTCACGCAATGTTGAGGAGCATGACCAACATTTGCGTCTAGTTTTATCTGCCTTGAGGGACCATAAGTTGTTCGCCAAGCTAAGTAAATGCGAGTTCTGGTTGCCTCAGGTTTCTTTCCTGGGTCATGTGGTTAACAAGGACGGAATCTCTGTCGACCCAGAAAAGATAGCCGCAGTTATGGAATGGACGAGGCCTGCCACACCCAAAGAAATAAGAAGCTTCCTAGGGTTGGCTGGCTACTATAGAAGATTTGTAGAGGGTTTCTCTACATTATCTGCACCATTGACCAAATTGACGCAGAAGAATGCAGCATTTGTGTGGAGAAATAAGTGCGAAGAAGCGTTCCAAGAGCTAAAGAATAGACTGTGCACTGCTCCGATATTGACATTGCCTACGGAAGGATTAGACTATGCCGTTTACGTGGACGCATCCCACGTGGGTCTTGGTTGTGTGCTGATGCAAGAAGGAAAAGTGATTGCGTATGGGTCAAGACAACTTAAGATTCATGAAAGGAACTACCCTACGCATGACTTAGAATTCGCAGCAGTTATTTATGCATTGAAATTATGGAGACACTTGTTGTATGGCGCGCAGTGCAAGATTTATACAGATCATAAGAGTTTGAAGTACGTTTTCACTCAAAAGGAGTTGAACTTGCGCCAGCGCAGATGGTTAGAGTATGTGGCTGATTATGAAGTGGAGATCTTATACCATCCGGGTAAGGCTAACGTGGTAGCCGACGCCTTAAGCAGGAAGACAGGGAAAATTTTCAATCTCTCCACTGAGTTGTTAGTAGAAGAGTTCCTTTTAATGGATATTTCAGTTGGTAGATGTGACTCGCCAAGCAGTTTGGAAGTGTCTGAGCCTTCATGGATTTCTCTTACGAGGCTTCATCAAAAGGACGATCCTGATCTACTGCACCTTCATAATAGAACTGAGAAGGGGGAGCTGCCTGACTTTTCGATCGATGACACGGGTACTCTAAAGTACCGCGGTAGATTTTGCGTCCCCAATTTTCGAGATATTCGAGATAAGTTGTGCAGTGAGGCACACGGTTCAAGTGTGGCCTACCATCCAGGGTCTACAAAAATGTATAAGGACTTGAAACAGATTGCCTGGTGGATTGGGATGAAGGGTGACATTGCAAGGTTTGTGTCAGAATGCTTTACGTGCAAAAGAGTTAAGGCTGATCATGGAAGGCCTGGTGGAAAGTTAGCGCCTTTAGAGATTCCAACTTGGAAGTGGGAGAGTATCTCAATGGATTTCATTACTGGTTTGCCGAGATCTCCCCGAGGGCATGACTCTGTTTGGGTGATTGTTGATAGGTTAACAAAGTGTGCACACTTCGTACCCTTTCAGATTGGTTACTCGATGAAAAAGATAGCGGAGCTATATTTGAATGAAGTTATCAGGTTACATGGAGTACCCGTAAGTATAGTATCAGATCGAGACTCCAGGTTTACGTCTCGTTTCTGGAAGAGCCTTCAAGAAGGATTGGGAACTGACTTGAGATATTCTACCGCATATCATCCACAGACCAATGGTCAAACGGAGCGTGTTAATCAGATTGTGGAAGATATGATCCGTTGTTATATATTAGACCACGGAGGAGCGTGGGATGAACGCTTGAGGTTGATGGAGTTTGCATACAATAACAGTTATCAAGAGAGTCTGCAAATGGCTCCTTTCGAAGCGCTATATGGAAGACGATGTAGAACTCCTCTATTTTGGGCTGAGGTTGGTGAGAGGCCGATGTTAGGTCCAGATGCCTTAGAAGAAATGGAAGTCTCTATGAAGCTTATTCGAGAGAAGCTTCGGATAGCTCAAGAGCGATACGAGAAGAACGCCAATCGGCGTAGGTCTGTTTTGGAATTTTCTGTGGGGGACATGGTTTTCCTTAAGGTTTCCCCGATGGTTGGAGTGAAGAGGTTCGGTAAGAACCATAAGTTGGACCCGAGGTATGTGGGACCATTTGAAATTGTGGAGCGGATTGGTGTGTCAGCCTACAAGTTGAAATTGCCCGAAAATTTTCCTGGCGTGCACAATGTTTTTCACGTGAGCCAACTGCGGAGGTGCGTGCTAAGTGACAGACAAGTTCTGGATGCAGTGCCCTAGTTGGAGCCTAATCTTTCCTACGTGGAAGTTCCTATTCGTGTTTTGGATGTGCAAGATCGAGTGTTGCGGAGAAAGACAATACCGATGGTGAAGATTCTGTGGAGAAACCAAGACGTGGAGAGCGCGACTTGGGAGCTGGAGTCAGCTATGAGGGAGGCGCATCCTCATTTGTTCTCCTAGCTGTGCTCGGTAAGCATTCGATAACCCTTGGTTATTTTCTTTTCCTTCTATGGTAGAAGTGTTTTATGCGTAAAGTTTCGGGACGAAACTTTCTTTTAGGGGGAGTGACTGTAATGCCCCCGATTTTCCAGTGATTTATTTAATTTCTTATTTGACGTATTTTGACGTCAGGGCGTTATGTTAGCGCGTTTTGGTCATGTGTCGTTGTTAGAGCGTGCTTTTAGCTCTTTAGGTTCCCTGTGTGGCTTGGTGTTGCCTGGTAGCAAGATTCCCTAGCGAGCCGGAGTCTGTTTGGTGACTCGGTGGAGCCTCTTGGGGAATGCTTGTGTTTTGGCTTCGGGAGTTTTTGCCCGAGTTTTGTTCGTCGGATTTTGATACCGACTTTGTCGTTAGCGCATTTTGCGTTCGTTAGGTTTGACCGGCCAGATTTTGGGATTTGCGTCGGGAGTGGAAAATTTTATATTAGGAAAGTAGATCGGCTAATTTTAGACTTGCTCGTCAAGTTTCGTCGCGTTCCGAGCGTTTTTGGAGCCTCGGCGCGCGATTGAAGTTTGTATGTTTTCGCGTACGCCGTTAACTTTAGAAATTATTATCTCGAAAACGGTGCGTCGGAATTCGATTTCGACTTCGCCGTTGGATTCGTAGCGTCGTCATTCGCTTACGGTGCGAATTTCGTTCGATTCGGCGCGCGTTTGGCCCTCCGTAACGATATATGTTATATCTTTTGTTTTAAATAATAATAAATATTATTATTATATATATAAAAGAATTAATTAATTTATATAAAAAAAATATATACTAATAGTAGAGAATCGGTGAGAATGATTCTCACCGATTCTCACCGAATCGGTGAGAATCATTCTCACCGATTCTCACCTTTCCCCCCTTTTTATATGTTTTATTATAATAATTATATTATTATTATTATTAATATTAATTATATATATAGTTATATAAGTTAAAGAAGAAGAAATTCCCTTCTTCTTCCCCGAGCCAGCAGCCCCCTGTGCGATATTTTAGGCGAGCGCGGAACCTTCCGTTCGCGAATCTTCCGGCGGCCGCCACCGCCGATCCGGTGGACGGAATTTCGATCCGATCGCGGCGTTGGAAAGCTCTCGGCGAGAGCTTCGAGATCGCGGTAAGCTTTTCCCATTTCGGTGACCGTTTCGCCATAGATTTTTTCGGCCCTAACCCCGGTTGTCCGTTTTTTCGTAGATCTCGTCTCCGCGTGTCCCCTTTTGGACGGATTTACGTGGTGGAGTATTTTGGGTGACGTTTTCAAGGTCGATTTGAGGCAAGTGGATTTCTCCCCTCTTGCGTGCCTCCATGAGTTGCATTTTTGTTGTATTATTGTTTTCTCCTTGTCGTAGAATAGGTGAAATTGGAATGTTCCTAGTTTAGGGCTTGTAGTCGGCCCAAACTAGGAAGTTATCGGTTTTATTTTTAGTTGTACTCGGCGGGTAGGGGGAAATAACTCGGCGGGTAGGGGAAAATAAATCGGCGGGTAGGGGGAAATAATTCGGCGGGTTTTGGTTGTAGAACTTGGTAGTTTTAAGTGGTGTTGTCGGCTAGTTTTGGTGCCGAATCGTGGATCCTTAGCATGTGGTAGCTGGGTTTCTGAAGGAGTATGGTACCAGGGGAGTTTGAGCCGTGGCCACCACCATTCCCTCCTTTGGACATTTTGGGTTCCTGTAAGAGGTTGGAACTCTATGTGTGTGGACCCTGTGGCGGCCCCTTTAGTACTCTTGAGACACCTGGACCTGGTTGTTCGGTTGTGACTGTTCTTAGTCTCCGACACAGGTTTGAGATTTGTGCCAGTGCTAATGATTTACAAGTTTAGGACTGTTAGTTCCTTCTTACTGTTCATTTGATGCATATTGGTTTCCTTCTGTCTCTGCAGGCTTGAGCGGAGTTTGGTACGTTTCTGTACTTGTTGCATTTCTCTCACTTTACTGATTATTACTCTTGCATTTTTTTTGTCCTCTTTTGGATTCTTTAGCTGAGACTTTCAGCATAGTCTCTTGCAGGGTTGGTAACCCTTTACCTTACTGTTCTTTTCAATTATTATATGATGCTTCTTTGCCACTTGTTTCATTATTTCTTGCTGAGGTGTTCTTCTTTTGAATGCCTCAGGTTCAGGTCTGTAGCCGGCTGTGCGGCTAGTTTCAGGAGTTTCTCTGTGGACTGCGCTTTGGCAGTGTTTTCCTCGCTTGTCGAGGTAGTTCTTTAGCCTTGTAGTAGTACAGACATACATGCTCACCAGCGAGTTCGTGTCAGGTTGTTGACGCTCGTTGGTGATTTTCCTTTGTGATATTAAGTATTTGCTTAGCTGCTAGTTTACCTGTTTTGTGGTAGTTTCACTTGCTCTCTGGGAATGTTTTATGCTAGGTTGCTAGTTACTTTAAACCCTATAATAGAACTACTATATGTATTGCATGATCAGCATGTTTTATAAAAGCTCAATCTCTATTTTCCAAATGCGTAAAAAGATGGTTTTCCTTATAAATATTATAAATTGAAATCTAGGGTCTTGCATAGTGTAAGTTGTCCTCTTAGGACGCTTATGCGCTCTTTTAGGATGTTTAGCATAAATGAAGTATTTTTCCGCTACGTATAAAAATAGTTTTCAAACCGTGGACTATCTGATCCACTGAGCCGAGGGATACGGCCAATTAATTTAAAATCAGTTTTCTATTCATTTTAACTTATGATTTGAAGGATTAGAGTGTTGCCTGAGCGTCAGCAGTTATCCCCTGCTTGACGTGGCATCACAGCTCGTTGTTTTCTCGTGCTCTGATTCATTATATAAATGAGAAAATGCGGGATGTGACACTGTCTGTTACAACAATAGCAAACTATCTTTGAGGATGTAGTTTTACTTTGCCTGGACTTTCTTCTTTCATTCTTTGATGACTTCTGTGAAGTGTATGGCTTAGACCTCCACTGTTTCTTCTTAAGAAACTTCTGAAAATGTCTAGTGAAAGCTGCAAAATCTTCATCACTCTCACTGCTTTCAGAATTCTTGCTTTCTGACTCATCTGTCTCAGTCTCAGCAACTTTTGGAGGTGGAGATGGAGACTTACTTTTATATTTCCTAGTGACTTCTGTCTTGAAAGTCACAGCTCTTTCTTTGTGCTCAACTCTGGTAGTCTTCTCTTCCTCCTTTCTTATCATTAACTGCATCTCATATGATAACAGTTTTCCAAACAATATTGGAGGAGGAATGTCTGCTAATTTGGCCATTTCCCTTATGACACAAATCTTGCTGAATTCTCTTCCATAAGACATCAACTCATTGACAATCCTATAGAATTTCTTGTAACACTCAGTTATGCTATCAGACCTGCCTTGTCTGGAGCTTTCATACTCTTGATTCAATAAAGATTTCCTGTCTTGTCTTACCTCTTCTGATCCCTCCATATAGACTATCAGTGTATCCCACATTTCTTTAGAAGTTTTACAGTGAATCAAATTCTGAAATGTTGCATCATCTATTGCACTTACTATAATATTCTGGGCCCTCTTGTCCATAGTGGCCAAAACAATCTCATATTTAGTCATCTCTGAATAGTCCTTAGGAGTTCTCGGATTTGCATCCAGGACAGATACTTTCATTGGCACATATGACCCTTCTTTGACTGTGATATAGATTCTAGGGTCAGAGGCTTCCATAAAAAGTCTAACCCTTTCTTTCCAAATGCCAAAAAATTCCTTTCTACAGATTGTCAACTTCATGGATCTTAGCTCTTTGTGATTCTCTGTTGAACCCATTTTCTTGATTCTTGATTCTACAGATTCTGCCTGCAGGATCTTTACTCAGACTGTTATGTCCTTTTTGAGTAACCTGGCTCTGATACCACTTGAAATAACTAGTACCTAAACACCTAGAGGGGGGGGGGGTGAATAGGTGCACTTAATCTTTTTAAACTTTAAAGGCAGAACCACAGAATTATATGCAATTTTTCACAGTAATACAACACATACACCACAACAATCACAGAATAAAGCACACATAGAGAACACACAGATTTTATAATTGTTCCCCAAGGTCTGGGTACATCCACTTTCCTCCTTTGCCTATCTAGTAGTGTTGGGTATTGTATCCACAATTACCTGGATTTGAGGAAGCCACCTGTCAAGCTAAGATGAATTCACAATGTATTTGATGAAACATCTTAAGTTGTACTTGCAGCTCCTCCACGCTAAGTGCACACCAATGTCAGGATGCAGTAGGTCAATATACACGGGTCTGCAAGACGTAATCCCTCGTTGAGCAGATCAGTGTGTTGGCCTACGTGTACTCTCTCTATTGGAGTGCACTTACTTTCAAGTACAGGGCCGTTCATATGCAAGAGAAGACAAGGAGCATGGATGGGTCAAGGAGCAGCTCCTGGGTGGAAGACGAAAATTCGTCCAAGGAAAATTCGACGAGAATCACCAAGTGATTCTCGCCGATTCGGCGAGAATCACTAGTGATTCTCGCCGAATCGACGAGAATCACTTAGTGATTCTCGCCGACCCCTTCTGGCTACCTCAAAACGGTGCCAAGTAAGATTCGGCGAGAATCACTAGTGATTCTCGCCGAACCAGTGGTTAAGCAGCTCATGAATACAAAGTGAAAATCGCTGAGAATCAATAAGTGATTCGGCGAGAATCACTAGCGATTCTCGACGAATCATCGAGAATCACTTGGTGATTCTCGCCGATTCGTCGAGAATCACCTGTGATTCTCGCCGATTTTCACTTAGCGATTTCTCGGGATGCTGCTGGACCGGATTATGCCGCTGGACTAGTTTGAACCGGATTTCGGGGTTATACGTGTGGGTCCCACAAACGGTCATATTGGAGTTATCTACAGTATATATATTCGAGTATTTTGAACAGTAAAGATGGGACGAGAATCAGAAACCGAGCCGCGACGTAACCCTAAAATCGCGATTCCTCTCCGCCGCCGCCGTCACGCTCGGGCAAGTTGGTCGCCGCTGCTGATCGATTTTCTTCCCGATCTCCGGCGATAGAAGCTTAGAAAAGCTTGAGTCTCACGCGTCTATCCAGAGATCCCTTGTCTCTCGATTTGTTGACCGGGAAAAACTTCCCCGTCAGAATCGATCGAGACGACCGATCCTCGTGTGACTGTTGGTAGACCTAGCTAGCTTCGCTACGAAGTTTGGATCTCAAAGTACTGCTGCCGCGCACCTTCGTTGCCGCCGATCCCGAACCAAGCCGCCGCTCGGATTGACGCCGCAGGTTCCGGGGAGATCCTCTCCAAGTGAGACCAAGGTTGTAGACTATTCGTTGACTTCATGAACACGTCATCGAACGAAGAGGAACACCGTAGTCTCCAAAAGAAGTTTGTATCTCGTGTACATTCTATATTTACTTTTGTTGTAAAGGAACTTTTGTTCCGTGTTGTAAGGGTTGGGTGCAACCCGTTTTGTGGGAGTGTTGACTCTCACGTGTGGAAGGGTTCCTTCCGATAGTGCAGGGATTGTATTTCAATCCTGTTGGAGAAGAGACCGAGTCGTCCCGTGTTGGGAGATAGGTCGAAGGGGGAAAGTGGATGTACCCAAGTCGGGGAACCACTATAAATTACCTGTGTATTCTGTGTGCTGTGCTTTTTATTTTTATTGTGCAGGTACATTCGTAAGTTCCGCAAAAGCGCTACACGTCACCTATTCCCCCCCCCCATAGGTGCACATAGCCGACACTAGGTGGACTTTCAAGTGGTATCAAAGCGAGGTTGCTCTTCAAAAAGGTTAACACCTTGAGTAGAATCCTGCCACCAGTGTCAGAAGCATGGATCTGGATTATGAGATACCGCCACTCAAACTCCCCGCATGCACAAAGGATTATTATCCCATCTGGAGAATGAGAGTGTCATTTCACCTTGATGCCATCGATCCTCGAGCATCCTTCATCCTGGAAGAGGGTCCGTTTATTCCCATGAAGACCTCCGACTCTGGGATCCAAGTGCCCATGGGCATTGCTGAGATGTCAGAGACGGAACTATCACTATTCCACTTGGACGAGAGGATTCGTCAAATTATTATGGATATCTGGTCTGGAGCCTCTCGCTCTAGATTGGAAAAATGTAGGACGGCTAAATCCATGTGGGTGATGATATCAGAGTTGATGGGGGAGTCAGAGAAAGCTGGAATATGTTGTCAACCAGACGAGGAAGCCTATGTGGGGGTCCTCACCTCTGAAGATGAAGGCAAGCATCACTCGGACAACATCAGAGCTCCAGTGTCCGTATCAGAGACTGACGAGACCAGTGAGGAAAGCAGCTCTGACGAGGATGAAACAATGGTCACTAATTCTAATGACAATAACACAGATGAGCAGGTAACATCTTCATCCTGCCCCATATCTTTTGACCTTTCTGAAGACAGAAACTGCTCTCCTCCAGAAAATTCTGATTCCCTGAAGAGAGCCCTTCAGGAAAGCAACCTACTTGCTGAGGAGCAAGCTCGAGAGATTGCTCGACTGAAGATCTTGTTGGTTCTCCAATTGGCGTCCAACAAGGTCAAGGACTCTAAGATCTCAGCTCTAGAGAGTAGTCTAGATAATGAGAAACGTATAGTATCAAACTTTTCCAAAGTTGATGCTATAAAGAGAAAGCAAGAAACCGGGTGGATCTCCCGGATTATCCAGGCATGGAGAAATGGGGAAATGGTATTCCGACCCCCCACTCCAAGCAGGAAGGCAACTCATCATGCCTTCAGGTATGACCACAGGAATAGTCGTGGTCACTGCAAGGGTGATCTGTCCCCATGTGGAAACGTCCATAGTGCAAGGGCCGTCATGGCCACCCATGAGGAAATACCTAAGGCTCATTCTGAGCCCTTTGTATTCACTGCCACTGCCTCAACACAGTGTGGATCTGCATGTCCCAGCTCACAGAAGACTTCTCACCACTCGAGGACACGGGATAGAGAGGATAGAAGCCATGATGTCAGGTTCCATGGGGCCTCTGTAAGGGAGATGCCTGAAAGAATGGCACCACCTTCCCGGCCGCATAACGCTCACAACATGCATTCTTTCCACCCTTCCACGTGTCACGATGGAAGAGGAATTTTTGTGACAAGATCATGCCCTATCCCGTTTAGACCTAGGACCGTGACTACATCAGTCACTAGATCAGGTCGGAAACGGCGATACAACATTCACCCATGTTGGTGCTGCGGCAAAGTGGGGGCACTTTGCCATCGACTGTTGGCACAACCCCTCTGTGCCCACGGCAAGGGCTTATCCACATTCTCGGGACAGAGGTAGTCTTCCAGACAGGTTTTTTGAAGGAAGGCAGTTGCGTGCTTATGCTAACAGAAACCTAGGACCCAATATGATTTGGGTTCCTAAGGTAAAGTAATTCTTTCTTGCAGGGTAGTCTAGGTTCCCGTGAATATGATGGGAACTAGACAGTAGGTGGCTCAAGACTAAATTGGAACAAGCGTCTGCAATAACAGATGTGATATCTACTTGAGCATACTCACATTGAGCGTCTAATATGTTCTACCTGTGGGACTTAAACGATGACTCTCAAAATCCCAGGTAATTTTGATCAGTTCAAGGACTTGCGTCATATTGCATCCTCATTTAACCCCAATATATATATATATATTTCTATCCGTGTGTATATTTATACTTATGCTTATATATGTATGTGGGCACCTCTTAGGATAGGTTAACTCGATGCATGCAAACCTTTATACATCAATAAAGAGTTAACGAAGATATGTCATCGTGAATCTCGACAACTCACAATTGACATCAAAAAGTTTTTGGAAAAGCCTCGTTCAAATCCAAATAGATTGACTTTAAAATATACATGTATTTATCATTTTTATATTGACTTGACATCAGAAGAATTCAAAAATGTTACAATACTTCTCAACGTGAAAATTCCTAGTCAAGAAACCTCTCAAATTCGAATTAGACAAATCCCGCCGACCCATTATATACTTGAAATCTCGCCGAATTAGACAAATCACGCCGACCCTTCACCTTCTTCACGAATCCCGCCTCACGTCGCAGCAGATATCCCGCAAGAACTCTTCCGCCGACTTGCCGAAACCCACAAGAGCTCTCCCGCCGACTCGCAGAAACCACGCCAAATCGCAAAGTTTCTTCCGTCGGATCCCGCAAGGTAGCACGTCGAATCTCTCAAAGTTCCCGCAAGGTTTCTCCTTTAGGAATCGCGCAAGGTTCTCGTCGGATCCCCCACCGCCTTCGCAAAATCCCGCAAGTTCTCCATCGTCTTCCCCTAGGTTCCCGCAAGGTTCTCGCAAAGCTCCCGACGAATCCCGCCGAACCCTGAAAGAAGTTCTCCAACTCACTTCCGTCTACGCCTTAGGTAACCTCTTCCTCACCCGTACTTGGACGTCCTCACTAGTGACGCTTTCCTTTTTGAATGTTCATTAAAGCTTAGAGTAGGGCTTCTCTCTCTAGATCTGCAATGGCTCCAAGGACAACTGCTGGGTTGGTCACCGGTTGCGAGCTTGTTCGAACTGGGTTCTCTCACGCCTCGGACGAATTCCGCAACATCATTCTGATGCTGGAAGAGGCTGGGCTAACATTCGTCCTGGAGCACCCTTGCAAAATCCTGGACAAAGAAGTACTGGAGTTCTTCGCCACCGCAAGACTCCGAAATGGCGACTCACTAATCAAAAGCAAGGTGGCTGGGGCAAAGGTCAAGCTGTCTGCCAGCAAGCTGACTCGCTACCTGCAGCTTTCTAGCTCGGAGCATGAGGACTATCTGGAGGACGAGGACAAAACCAAAACTCTCCTATTCTGCGGTCTCCCACGAGGAACTCGGTCAATAAAGAGAAAGGATATGAATGAAGAAGGGAAGCTCCTGTCTGATATTATTGGAAAGGTGCTCATCTGCAAGTCGGGCTCTCATGACCATATCTCAGGAGATATGTTCAAGATCCTGATAGCTGTTGTCTGCCGTAAGAGGTTCAACTGGGGGGAGTTGCTGTTCGAGAAGATCAAGAACACCTTGGGCACTCCGAGTTTTGGCCGCATCATAAGTCTATATCTAAACCAGCTAAATAGAGACAAGTTTGACATGAGCAAAGGTGTCCCCCTCCACTACTTGAAGAAGATGGACACAAGTGTGTTTGATCGATGGGAGAGGCGTATTGGGCAGACTGCAGTGGAAGAGCAACAGGGAGTATCTCCAGCAGTAACCCCCAGTGAAATTCCTGATACCCTGACTGCAGGAATCGAGGGGGAGCCTCTACCCTCGCATACTGATGTAGTATCTGACATCTCCCAGCTGGCCAGAGATGCTGTGGCAGATCTACACGAAGAAAGTGAACCTGAGCTGGAGCATGGGGAGGCCCCGAACCGAAACGAGTAAGGATCCGAAGCTACTGGAATGGAGACTGCTGACAACGAGTTGGAAGATGCTGCTGATATAGATGATTTCTTGGATGATGACAGAGAGGAAGATGGGAATGAGGGACATGAAGAATTGGAGGCTCCAGATCTTGTTGAACCTCCATCGGACAAGGATGCACCAGTGGAGGGGGAGTCAGATAAATCTACCGAGGCCGCCAGCATTCCTCCATTAGAGACTGTGCTTGTATCCAGCTCTACAGATGCGTCTGCTGAAGGGCAAGGTCCACAAGTGCCTCTGGCTCTTCCATTACGAGATGAGCTAGCCACTCACACAGTAAATGTCATTCAGGGAATTGTGAATGAACTCAAAGACTCCTTTGCTAACGCTCAGAATAAACTGCTGAAAAGGATTAAGACTTCTGAAAATCTGATGCTCAAGAATATGGTGGAGATCAATCATAAACTTGACGTGATGGACAAGAAATTTTAAGAAAAGTATACCGCGGCCGGCAAAGCTGTCACACTCCTTATGGCCGGATTGAAAAAGAACACTGATACTCTTGCTATCGTAAATCAGAATGCACATGTTGTCGCCAACAACATTCAACAGTTTGACGGTAATATGGTCACTCTCAACGCCAATCAGCAGGCCTTGGTCTCTGAATTCTCCAAGACCACGAAGCATATTGATGACTCCCTACATTCCTATGCCAACTTCATAGCTGTAGAAGCCAAAAAGGGGGAGAAGGAATACTTAGCTAAGATGGCTGAGCTCCGAGAAGTCATGATCAAAAACTTCGAACAGTCAAACAAGTACGTCTATGACAGCTGCCGGTGGATGCTCCACCAGGCGTTAGGCATCCCCTTGGCTGAAAATCCTGCAGATATTCATCCTCCTGAGACATCTATGGCCGCTGAGGGAGTAAGTGCTGCTGAGGGAATAAGTGCAAGTGCAGCAGATGTTCCCATAAGTGAAGCTGATGCTAGGGCTCTCTCCAAAGCTAAACTGAGGAGCATGTTTGATCAAGAGGCCCTAGCAAAAGCCAAGGCCAAGAGAAAAGCTCAGGAAGGGACCTCCAAGGAGACACTAGCTGAAAAGAGGATCAGAATGAGTGAGGAGGACGTACGAAACGAAAAATGGAGTCCAGTTTCAAGGAACATCATCTTAGGCACCTTCTGGCTGCAAGAAAGAGGAGAGATCAATCGAAACGAAGTATATAGCCAGTATGAGTGGGAAACGCACAAAACATTTGAAGCGAAATGCAACATCTTTTTCAGAAACAACTAGGATGCAGATAAAGTTCCTCCTCCTAGGTATTACCCGAAGCCCAAAGAATACATGGAGAGGCAAAGCAAGAAGTACTTGGCTCAAAATCTTAAGGGTGACTTAGCCAAGGAAAAATAGTCAATAACTTATAGCTTGTCACTTTGTCTTAAGAACATTTAATGATTATTGTTATCATATGAACAATTCTGAGATTATATGTGTATATATATATATTGGTATATATATTTGAATTTGTGAATGACTCAAGTCCTGATCTGGTTGCATATATTCTCTTGTGCTGCATGTTTAATTTCTGAATGCTATGTTTATTATTTGATAGGTGTTATTCATCTTAGCTAGTAGGGTTTTGGCTTCGTCAAATAGGGGGAGATTGTTGGGTATTGTATCCACAATTACCTGGATTTGAGGAAGCCACCTGTCAAGCTAAGATGAATTCACAATGTATTTGATGAAACATCTTAAGTTGTACTTGCAGCTCCTCCACGCTAAGTGCACACCAATGTCAGGGTGCAGTAGGTCAATATACACGGGTCTGCAAGACGTAATCCCTCGTTGAGCAGATCAATGTGTTGGCCTATGTGTACTCTCTCTATTGGAGTGCACTTACTTTCAAGTACAGGGCCGTTCATATGCAAGAGAAGACAAGGAGCATGGATGGGTCAAGGAGCAGCTCCTGGGTGGAAGACGAAAATTCGTCCAAGGAAAATTCGACGAGAATCACCAAGTGATTCTCGCCGATTCGGCGAGAATCACTAGTGATTCTCGCCGACCCCTTCTGGCTACCTCAAAACGGTGCCAAGTAAGATTCGGATTCTCGCCGAACCAGTGGTTAAGCAGCTCATGAATACAAAGTGAAAATCGCTGAGAATCAATAAGTGATTCGGCAAGAATCACTAGCGATTCTCGACGATTCTCGACGAATCGTCGAGAATCACTTGGTGATTCTCGCCGATTCGTCGAGAATCACCTGCGATTCTCGCCGATTTTCACTTAGCGATTTCTCGGGATGCTGCTGGACCGGATTATGCCGCTGGACTAGTTTGAACCGGATTTCGCGGTTATACGTGTGGGTCCCACAAACGGTCATATTGGAGTTATCTACAGTATATATATTCGGGTATTTTGAACAGTAAAGATGGGACGAGAATCAGAAACCGAGCCGCGACGTAACCCTAAAATCGCGATTCCTCTCCGCCGCCGCCGTCACGCTCGGGAAAGTTGGTCGCCGCTGCTGATCGATTTTCTTCCCGATCTCCGGCGACAGAAGCTTAGCAAAGCTTGAGTCTCACGCGTCTATCCAGAGATCCCTTGTCTCTCGATTTGTTGACCGGGAAAAACTTCCCCGTCCGAATCGATCGAGACGACCGATCCTCGTGTGACCGTTGGTAGACCTAGCTAGCTTCGCTACGAAGTTTGGATCTCAAAGTACTGCTGCCGCGCACCTTCGTTGCCGCTGATCCCGAACCAAGCCGCCGCTCGGATTGCCGCCGCAGGTTCCGGGGAGATCCTCTCCAAGTGAGACCAAGGTTGTAGACTATTCGTTGACTTCACGAACACGTCGTCGAACGAAGAGGAACACCGTAGTCTCCAAAAGAAGTTTGTATCTCGTGTACATTCTATATTTACTTTTGTTGTAAAGGAACTTTTGTTCCGTGTTGTAAGGGTTGGGTGCAACCCGTTTTGTGGGAGTGTTGACTCTCACGTGTGGAAGGGTTCCTTCCGATAGTGCAGGGATTGGATTTCAATCCTGTTGGAGAAGAGACCGAGTCGTCCCGTGTTGGGAGATAGGTCGAAGGGGGAAAGTGGATGTACCAAAGTCGGGGAACCACTATAAATTGCCTGTGTATTCTGTGTGCTGTGCTTTTTATTTTTATTGTGCAGGTACATTCGTAAGTTCCGCAAAAGCGCTACACGTCACCTATTCCCCCCCCCATAGGTGCACATAGCCGACACTAGGTGGACTTTCAAGTAGTGTACTAGATTCGGCCTAACTTCTCCACTACTTCTCAGATCCACAGATCTTACAACTCAGAACCCCAAATAGGTTCCTACAGCTCTGAGTGATCCCACTCCTACAACTCAGGCTCAAAAGCCCTACCACTCAGTCTTCACCAAGACCTACACTCAGCCTTCAACAAGGCCTACACTCAGCCCTCAACAAGGCCTACACTCAGAGAAATGAATCTCCTACACTCAGGCACACAGGCCCTACCACTCAGCCTTTATAATTTCAGGCTTACAACTCAGATCCCTTAGGATCCTACAAGAAATTAAAATTACAAAGTATATACCCACAACTCAGAATGAGAGAGAAGAGTTGACTGGTTTCTTGATGAGTTCTTGGAAGAACTTTGCTGAGATCAACCTCCCTTGGCTTTCTTCAAAGCTTCTTGAATTAGAACACAGTAGGGTTGAAACTCTATGCAGATGATCTTCAATCACTGCTGACTTAAGAATCAGATCTCAATCTGAAACTTTCTTCACAGCCTGGTTCAACAGCTGTCTTCTTAGAAGGAGCTCTCTCTCTCCAACTTCTTAGATCTTCACTTGAAGGTCTTCTTCTTTTAGTGTTGTTAGATCTTCAATGAATCCAATACTCAATCTTCAATTCATTCATTCTGTCGAAGGACAAGAGTCTTTATATAGACTTTCTCCAAGGTAACCGGCTGTTCCGGTTTCTAACAACTTTCTGACAGCTCTGACAGTTGCAGTAGACCGGCTGGAATGGCAGCTGTCAAGTCATCCAGTCACTTCTTGAATTTTCTGTAACTGTCTGAAAGTGTCGAGACAGATAGTCTTTATGTGTCTACACAAATAGACCAAGTGTCGACACAAGTAGACTAAGTGTCGACACTAGCCTTCATGGTGTCGACACAACTCCTTGTGTTGTAGAAATTGCTACTCGACAGTGCTTCTTCAACATGTGTCGACACGGATCATGTGTGTAGAAACTTCTGCTGAGTGTCGACACATTCTTCTTGTGTTGAGACTTTTGCTGAGTGTCGACACATCTCCTTTGTGTCGACACTTGTACTTAAACTTTGTTGAAGTTTTGCTGAGTGTCGACACAGCCTCCTAGTGTCGACACTTGTACTTGAAATTTGTTGATATTTTGCTGAGTGTCGACACTTTTGATGTCGACAAAGTTCCTCTGTGTGTCGACACTGCTTCTAAGTGTCGACACAGATATTATTGACAATTCTTCACTGAGTGTCGACACTGCATGTATGTGTCGACACTTTGCTTTTGGTGTCGACTCTACATTCCTGGTGTCGACACAATTACTCCAAGTGTCGACACAGCTTCTCTGGGTGTCGACACAAGTCTCCTTAAGTGTCGACACTTTTCTTCTGGGTGTCGACACATGGACTTAGAAACATTTCAGCTTTCACTGCAATTACTTAACCTGCACAAATAAACTCAAAACACATCAAATACACCTTGATGTATATCATTGAGTAGGGTGAGGCTTCTTCAAATCAGGTACATGTTTCCAATGTACCCAACAGCTACCGGCCCTTCGGTGGTCAAAATCTGCTGCTCCGGGCGTAGTAGAGCCCTCCTCAGCGAAGAAATGTGGAAGACGTCGTGCAGAGCTGCCAGCTCTGGTGGCAACTCCAGCCTATAGGCTAGGGGCCCAATCCGCTCCAAGATCCTGTAAGGGCCCATATACCTAGGGCTGAGCTTCTTCCTCCGACCACACACCCGTGAAACTCCATGCATGGGCCGGATCTTCAAAAACACTCGGTCCCCCACCTGAAACTCCACCTGACGATGCCGGGCGTCATAGTACTTAGCATGTCTGCTCTGCGTATAAGACCCCCCCTCCCCCTTACCAAGGAGGGCTACCAGGTCTTAAGCCCAGAACCGCCGTCTTACGGTGGCACTAACTCACGGGTTAGTCGACACCGCAACACGCCAATTCTGCCGGCTAGTACGATCATTTAACCTGTAGGCCAATATGAGAAGAAAGAAGTAAAACTATATATAAAACCATCAGTCCACAAGCCACATAGTACAATCATGTAAATGAATTTAAAGTACATCACAATAGTCCACAGAAGGGTACAAATGAAAGAGTAAAAAGGGCTTATGCCCAGTACATCAAAATCACTCTCTCACAAAATAATAAATGCGGAAGCTATACTAAAACATCAGATCTCGTCCCACCTGAGGACGCACAGTAGTGGTAGTAGCCTGCTGAAGCGGTATCTGCTCCTCATGTTCTGTCTCCTCGACGTGCTGGTGCTCCATCTCCACGGGCTCCTAAAAATAGTTGGTCACCGACCATTAGTCAAAAAGACTAAGTCGTTTCCTCCGCACCTCGCCCCGCAGCTCCTAGGCACCGAGCGGGAGGACGAAGCAGAGGACAACAAAAGGGGTAGCAAAGTGGAAGCAGGTGACAGTATCTAACTAGAGTTGTAATAAGTAAAGTAGTTCTATGCTAGCAGTTTTAAGTACGGTACAAGTAATAAGTAAGAGCAGTGCAGTAAAGGAAAGTAAAGAACAGTAATATGAACAAGTAAATAAATTAACTACCACTATGCTATCATCACAAACGTACCCTAACTTATATAAATGCCCATACAAATATATAAGTTAGGGTTTCCAGGAAATTTAACTTATCATATAAAAGAGCCCATACTAATTTATATGATAAGGATCTATGAAGCGTATGACCTAATATGAATGAATGATATGATGCAATTTATGCGCAGGCAAGTGCAACTCACACACAACGACTCTGTGATCACAGACCTTTAGTTCCCACTTTTTGAGAGCTAACATCACTCTCGGGTACCACCGCTGTGGCTACGGCAGCAGCGGAGCGGGCGTCTCCGCTTCTAGACCGGTATGCACACTACCAAGCCTTAGACCCCTCTCATACGCCTCTGTACACGTCCAAGGTGCACTCTAGAGTCTCGCGTACGTACTTTGCTGACAAACCCGTCAGTCTTGTTGGGTCGGATGTGTGTTATCGGGGATCGTCCTCCAGACCGCAGTGTAAAATAACCCACTGGCCCCTCTAACTCCCACAACCGCCTGGTGCACCGTACTGCCATCGGTGTGACGAACGACCAGTACCGCATGCCCCGCCACGATATTTATGCACATGCAAGTAATTCATACCGAGCCTCCCGCTCGCAGGACCAAACCCGTCCTGAATCCCTCAAACCCAAACCCGGGTGAGAACGCACATTAGTGCCTTTATACCAACTCCCTCAAACCCCAAAACGGGTGAGATCGCACATTAGTGCCTTTATACCAACTCCCTCAAACCCCATACAGGTGAGCATATACCATGAATCTCTCCAACCCTACACGGGTGAGAAGGTACAACAATGTCCTAACCTATTAAACTACTCTTGTCTACGGGTTATTATACTTAGAGATTTAAGGTTAATCCCAGGACTGCCCCCGGTATTCCCTGTGAAGGGCTCTCAAGGGGCACTAGGAACTGTGTTGGGATTACGCCCAGCGTTCCCTTTCGCAAGGATATTTATTTTAGTTGATGGCTACCCATGTATCTCCCCAGCTCTCCTTATTGCTCTAGTACAACCCTAGTGACTTAAGGTGTTACCGGGATGCCGACGGTCTTCCGCCGACCCCCACTCCAGTTGCTAACTAAGACTTGCACTTTTGATCCCTCGCTAAGACAACTCTACCCACCAGGGTTGTTCATGTTGAACTCTCTTATTTCTGCCGATAATCAATCCCCTGGTAACCCCTAAGGCAAGACCTACTTGTGTTATATGCAGACCATATCCTATGGTTACCCTAAAAATGCGATCTTCCAAACCTTAAGGCATCTTGCCTCTAAATATTTATCCTAGGGTGGTATGGACTAAGGGAACTACCCTATGAATTCTCATAATTTTTCTTGGCCAAATAGTCCTTTAATTAAATCTTTTAATTTAAACGCTAGGTCATATTACACATGAAGTAGTATGATTAAATATCCACTGACCTAGGGAATTTTTCCTGAGATGTATATTGATAAAATATTGCTGCCTACAGAGTTTCATAATTTTCCTTAAATTATTTATTCTCATTTCCTATTTAATATCAATTTCACACAAATTCCATTTTTCCAAATGAAGTATAGGCATTATGAAATAAAAACTTCCAGGAAACTTACAGAACTTTTAGAGCACTAATTTATGACTATTGGCAGTGTATCATCAGCATTTATTGTGTAATGGCCTATAAAATTCCATTATAACATATTTACCAAAAATGCCATTGTATTAATCTAACAACTATCAATGCATCCATTAATTCTGAGAAATTCATGAAAAACTAATAATACCATCTTATAGCAGTAGAATAAATTCCAAATTTGTCAGAGGTATATATCCATCATTTCAAGAATTAATAAGATAAGGGTAAAATGAGCAATTTAAAATATCTACTCCAAAAGTTCCTCAAAACAGAGGGATCATATTTTTCCTAAGTCAAATGTGACATTATCTATGCCTTGGAAAAATTTTAGGATTTGTACTTGAGGAAAACTTATTTTCCAATTTTATTTCCAAAATGGCTGTATTTAAAATAAATTCCAATAAATGGAATTTTTGATTCCAAAAATTCCATGATTAATTTGAGGGATGAAATTTACCCTAATGAACCACTGTAAATGATTCCAAGACCTTTGCATGTCACCATTGGGCTAAATACACTATATTTGCATTTTTGCTAATTGCACACCAAGGCATAACATAAGCTAACACATGCAAGTGGATTCTCCAACATGCAGTGAACTCAAGGTGCTAAAAATTTTATCATGCACCAAGGATGTCCCCACTGACCTACCACAAAGATTTGGGACCATGGGGAGGTGTAGAACTCCTTATATTTCATTTATTTGTATTTTGATATTTTGGCAAAACCTATAGGAAAATATTCTCTAAAAATTCCTAAATTTTGGCAGGGGCTACGTATACCCTAATCATGCATGTGCCCAAAATATGGGGCCATGGTGACTAATGGTTTGACCTGGGCATCCAATTTAATTTTTGCCCTACTCTAGGACCAGTCCTAGGAGAAATGTTATACAGGACTGCACGCTACACCAAATCACATGTTTAGGGTGGAAAATTAAAGATAAGACCCATCAGCTACAACTTTCATTAAAAGACTAAGTTCTGGAAATGCATATAAGAGGCCTAAAATTAACATGCAAGGTGGCTGTAATAATGTGACAGAATTTTCATTTCATTTCATTAAATCTATAACAAAATAATTTGATTTTTAAATAAAAACCCGCACGAATCTTAAAGCACGTTTTGACGGCATCCGTTTATCTCCTTCCTCCAGCCAACGACAGGGATTGAATCTGGCTGGAGCATCTTTGCTGGCTGTTTCCGGCTAGCTGAGGCGGCGCCACCCCCGGCCAACGGTGTCATCACCTTCACGGTGGTGGTGGCTATCGTTTCCCGGTGATGGGGCGGCGGGAGACGGCGGCGATGGCGATCCCGAGTGGTTAAGAGAGCTTGGAAAAATCTCTCATTTCTCCCATGGCATCGGGCTCAATGGAGCCTGATATCTCCCCTAGTTGATCTAGGATTCTAGTACGGGTAGAGGTGAAGTGAAACAGACCTGTATGGCGGCGCGACGGCGAGTTTGGCGGCGGGTGGCCATTCCCGACCTTGCTCCGTCGAAATTTCTTGGATTCATGGTTCCTGCACTGTTTCCTTCGATCCAGTAGTTGATTGCTACTCGCCTGAGCTCACTAAAGCTAATGGAGGGGGTGAATTGGGCTGAGGTGGACTATATGTGGAGTTAACTCCAAAGTGAGCTCGGTTTGAGCTTTGGAGGCTTCACCCATGGTGCCATGTGGCCACCATGCTCCAAATTCTTCTGGAATTGCCTGAGTAGGCCGGCCAGTATGTTTAGGCAATTGGACAGCAGCTGCATGTGTGGCCATGTGGCCATCCTTCCCTTCATTTCCCTTTCTCTCTCCTCTTCTTCTCCAAATTCCTTTTCTACCCCTTTGCATGTAATCTCTTTCCTGATCTTGGGGGTTATGAGTTGTCTTTGACCACTTAGGTTGGGCTTGGGCTGATTTGGATGGGCTTAGCCCAATGGGATTGGGCTTGACCTTCATTTTCTCTCTTTAGGCCTTATATTGACCAAATTGACTTTTAGGGTTGACTTGGTCAACCATGGTGGGTGGACTGACCCTACTTGGTGAAAATGGGTCTAGTGGCACCACCCAACTTGGGTTGGGTCAAGGGGGTGCCCTACTTAGGCTAATTGAGCTTATGAGTGTGGGTTTGACCAATTAAGCCCAAGTTTGACTTTGGTCAAATTAGGTCAAAGTGTTGACCTAGTGACATGCCCTAGGGTCCACTTAAATTGTCTTTAGGGTTAGGGCAATGTGGTGGGGTCAGGGAGTGGCTAGGGTCCCCACTTAGGCTAGTTTGACCTAGTTTGACTATGGTCTTATAGTGGGCCCCACATGGTTACCACCCACTACCTAGGGTCAAACATAGTTGGTCTTCCTTAAATCTCACCCATGCTTAACCCAATCTAAGTTGAAGGGTCCAGAAGTAACATGGGATGTTACAAATTCCAATAAACAAGAAAATAATTTCGTCCCCGAAATTTAAGTTCGGGTCTACGGGGTTCTACTTGCAAGAATCATCAAGAAATTTTGAAGACATAACTTAAAAGTACCTGATGCGAATAGCTCCGGGTGTTGCTTCAGCATCAGATCCCTCGGCTCCCAAGTGTGCTCCTCCCGTCCATGGTTGGACCACAGCACCTTCACAAGAGGGACCTTCTTCTTCCGCAACACTCGGATGGCTGTATCGTCAATCCGGATCAGCTACAATCTCACTGATCTGTCAGGCTCTACCGGTCCGGCTGTAGTAGTAATGTGCTGCTCCGGTCGAATTAGAGCTCTTCGTAAGGAAGAGACATGGAAGACGTCATGTAATGCACCCAACTCCGGTGGCAGCTGCAGTCGGTAAGCCAAGGGGCCGATCCGCTCCAGGATCAGGTATTGCCCCATGTATCGTGGACTGAGCTTCTTGTGCCTCCGCACCCGAGAGACACCGTGTACTGGACGTATCTTCAAGAATACCCTGTCTCCAACCTGGAACTCCACCTTCCGGTGCCGAGCATCATAATACTTTGCCTGCCTGCTCTGGGCCTCTAGTAGCCGATCTCTGATCAATCGAATCTGAGCCTCAGTATCCTCTATATAATCAGATCCAAGATCCCTGGTATCCACATCCTGAACCCATGATAGCGGTGTCCGGCATCTCCTCCCATAAAGTGCCTCGTATGGAGCCATCCTGATGCTAGCCTGGTGGCTGTTATTATACGAGAACTCAATCAATGGCAGCAGCCTATCCCAAGGCTTCCCTGTATCCAATACGCGTAGTCTGAGCAGGTCCTCCATGGTCCGGATGGTCCGCTCGGTCTGTCCGTCGGTCTGCGAGTGGAAGGCGGTACTAAAAGTAAGCCGAGACCCCAAGTAAGCATGCACGACCCTCCACTCGCTCGAGGTGAACCGACCATCACGGTCCGAAACAATAGTCCTGGAGATGCCATGATATCTGACGTACTGCTCCACAAATAATCTCACCAGAACTGCAACTGGGGCATCCTTTCGAACTGGAATAAACCGCGCTACCTTGGTCAATCTATCCACTATAACCCATATAGAATCATGCCCAGAGTGGGAGCGGGGCAATCCGTGTACAAAGTCCATAGCAATGTCCTCGAACTTCCACTCTGGGACTGGCAGTGGCTGTAGTAAACCTCCCGGGCTCTTGCATTCTGCCTTCACACGCTGGCAGGTCTCGCAATGGGTCACAAAATCCGTGATCTCCCTCTTCATCCCGGGCCAATACATAGACCTCCGCAAATCTGCCCACATCTTGGTGATGCCGGGGTGCACCGAATATCTCGAGCAATGTGCCTCTCTGAGTATGTCATCCCGGATACTGCCCCCTGCTGGTATGTAGATGCGCCCCCGGAACCGAAGAAGATCATCCTGTAGCGTGTAGTCCTCGACCTTGCCCCTCTCTAGGGCACTGAAAATCGGATGTATCGCAGCATCCAGCCTCTGATGTGCTCGGATGCACTCCTGTATATCATCTCCACTGATCACTGAGCTCAAATACTCTCTATATACGACTGGCTCGGTCTCAGATACCATGGTAATGTGCATGTCCTCCATCATCTGTAGCAGCTCTATAGACATCAATCGGGGCTTTGGTCCAGAAGTGCCGACCCTCCTGCTCAAAGCATCCGCTACCGTGCTCGCCTTTCCCGGATGATAGTGGATCTTATAATCATAATCGCAGAGGAACTCCAACCACCTCCTCTGTCTCAGGTTTAGGTCCTTCTGTGTATCGATATACTTGAGATTCTTGTGATCCGAAAAGATGTCACAATGAATCCCGTATAAATAATGCCTCCATATCTTTAGGGCGAAAACCACAGCCCCGAGCTCTAGGTCATGTACTGGATAGTTATGCTCATGCTTCTTCAACTGTCTCGAAGCATAAGCAATAACATGTCCATGCTGCATCAGGACTGCACCCATCCCCTGATAAGAGGCGTCCGTGTAGATCTGAAATCCTTCGCTCCCGGATGGAAGCGCAAGAATGGGGGATGAGATGAGTCGGTCCTTCAGCTCCTGAAAAGCCGTCTCACACCGCTCTGACCAAACAAAATCTGTGTCCTTCTTCGTCAAGGACGTGAGGGGGAGTGTTATCCTCGAGAACCCCTCCACGAACTTGCGATAATACCCTGCTAGTCCCAAGAAACTGTGGATGTCAGATGCGGTCTTCGGCCACGGCCAATCCCTCACTGTCTCTATCTTAGCTGTGTCCACTGCTAACCCAGCCCCACTGATCGTGTGCCCCAGGAAAGCCACCTCCTGCAACCAGAACTGGCACTTTGAAAATTTTGCGTACATCTGGGTCTCCCTCAGCCTCTGCAAGACCTGCGATAGGTGCTCCGTATGCTCCTCCTGAGTCCGAGAATATATAAGGATGTCATCGATGAATACAATCACGAAGCGGTCTAAGAAAGGCTCGAATACACGGTTCATTAGACTCATGAATGCCGCAGGAGCATTCGTGAGCCCAAAAGGCATCACCGTGAACTCGTATAATCCATAGCGTGAACTGAATGCCGTCTTCGGTATGTCCTCTTCCCTGATACGGAGCTGGTAGTAGCCGGATCGAAAATCTAGCTTGGAGAACCAGAAGGCTCCCTGTAGCTGGTCAAATAACTCATCTATCCGAGGCAGGGGATAGGTGTTGCGGACCGTTAACCGGTTCAGCTCCCGGTAATCTATATATAATCGTAGTGACCCGTCTTTCTTCTTCACAAAGAGAACTGTTGAATTCTGTGAAGTGAATGTGGGTGAATGGAAGGCTTGGGAAACCTATCCGCGCGGACTACGCGGACTGGGTTGGCGGACTGCTAGGTCGGCAGGGATGTTGCAGGCGGTTTGCTCTGTGGAGGCCTGGGCGGTCTGTTCGCGCGGACTACGCGGACAGCAGCGGCGGTCTGACAGGCCAGTGTATGCTCAGCAGGCGGTTGACTCCCAGGAAGTAACCGAGCGGATAGCAATGTTATCCGCGGAGTCCGGCTTGAAGCGGACTGAAGAACTGGAGCTCGGCAGACCGGTTTGGCAGTTGCCTTGGTCTTGCTCTGGTGCAGAGGGAAGCCGCGGAGACCGCCGATCAGCGCGGATAGAAACTGGAGGTCTCCCGGTATGGCGGGCTAGATCCAGTGTCCGCCAGTAAGTGCGGACTGGCCCTTGTGGCCAGCGGACTGGACTTGGTGGGAATTGAACCAAGTCCAGGATGGCTCAGTCCGGGGAGATCGCGCAGTGGAGCGCGGGCTGGTTTCTCAGTCCGTCAAGCGTAGTATAAGTGCTTTGCCTTGTTTGCTAGCTTGGGGAAATGCGGACTGGAGAATTGCTTGTGCAGGAGCGTGCGGACTGGAGCCGGAGTCCGCTGAGTCCGGTTTAGCCTTGTGACGAGGTTATGGACTCAGGAGTTGCGGACTGGAGTCTGCTGTTAGCGGACTGGATTGGCGTGTCCGCTAAGTCCGGAGGTGCCTTGGCAATGAGGCAATGGACTTGGGATATGCGGACGGAAGCCGGGTGTCCGCTGAGTCCGGCAGGTGCCTTGATGGCGAGGCTGCGGGCTCGGGTTTTGCAGGCTGATGCCTTGTCCGCAGAATGGCGGACACGGCTGTTGTGGAGTCCGGCTGTGGTGGTCCTGGCTTGGTCTCTGGCGGCAAGGCGGGCTGGATATTGGAGTCCGGCCTTGGAGAAGCTGGGGCGGACTGGCTATCTGCACAGGAGCGGCGAACTGGAATGTGTGTCCGCGGGCTGGCGGACACACTTGTTCTAGCTGCGGGTTGTGGCGGTGATCCTATCGGCTAGGGCGGTGACCATACTCATCGTCGTGCCTATAAATAGGACCCATGTCACATCAGGAAACAGAGGAACCTAGACCGAAGTAAGTGAACAGTAATTGAGCTCGCGTAAGTTGCTGCGGTCTGGACTTTGTGTCCGCGTGGATTGAGAGTTGACCCGGTTGTGCTGTGCAGGTTGTGCGGATAGCGCTGGAAAGCCAGGACTTGGCTCTGATTGCGGTCAGGGACAGTGCGGACTCTGCGGTTAAGCAACAGGCGGTAAACAGCAGGTCGCGGATAGCGACCAGGCGGTCTTCTCTTTGGCGACTTGGTTCGGGGTTCAGGAAGTCGCCTGCTTCAGGCGGACTGTTCCATTCGGTGACGCAGCTTGTGCGGTCTGGCGGCGTCCAGATCGGCGGTGAAGAGCTAAGCATTGGAATAAGGGTGAGTCCGCGCGGCTTGGGTTGCGGTCTGGCGACCTGGCGGACTGAGCGGACTCCACAGCAGTAGGTCAGCGGCTTGTTGATTGAGTCCGCGCGGCTTGTTTTTTGTTCTTGTCTTTGTAACTGTCTCTGCTCTCCCGGTGTTGGGTTTTGGTGAAGCATGTCTCGCCATGTATGTCTCGCCTTGTAAAGAAGTTTGCTCTTGATCAATAAAGAAGCTTGTGCTGCATGTGTTGCTGGTTATTACTGCTTTGTTGAGATAACCCCTACTAACTCCACGATCCGGGAAAACTTTCAACATTATAAGTGGGCGTATTCTCCTTCGGTTTGTTGAGTTGTCAACAGGGTATCCAAGGGGGCGTCTGCGCTTTGTTGAATTTTAACATGGTATCAGAGGGAGGTTGTTGGAGTGGTCAAGCAGTGCTCAATGGAAGTAGTTGCTCGTCTGTAGAGGAAACCAGTGGTAGAACCATGACAGTGGAGGATGCAAGTTGTCTTGGTATTGATCTTATTACAGAGGCGAACTGTGAACGGTGGAAGTCCTGTATGAAGAGCTTTCTTCTTGGCGAGGACCTTTGGGAGGTTGTATGCGGAGCAGGAAGACAAGAGGATACTGCTGGCAATGCTGAGGCGATGAGAGCTTGGAAGGAGGCAAATGCGAAAGCGGAGTCTATTCTCAAGCAGGTGATCTCATCGGAGCTCTTGGACCACATCAGTGGATGTCGGTCAGCTGCGGAGGTTTGGACTTCCCTTGATGGGTTGTTCAGGAAGGAGGTGAAGGTTGCTGCGGATGTTGGTCCCTCTACTTCATATCAGGAAGAAAGGAGTGTCTCTCCTAGGCATGATAGGAAGAGGAAGGAAGGACCACGGTGCTATAAATGCAAGCAGCAAGGTCATCTTTGGAAGGAGTGCAAGGTTGTCTTGCTCTCGGCGAACGTTGCTCAGGTAGGGAGGAAGGAGAGGAACGTAGTTGGGATTTCAACTAGTTCTGAAGTTGATCGGAGTAATGCCAGTGATAGTGCAGCTATCTGGCATGAAAGACTGGGGCATGTAGGGATGGACAAGCTGAAAGCAATGGCGGAAAGAAGACTCGTAAGAGGCTTGCCTAGATTGTCATCCTATGGCGATGGTCGGGGGTGTGCGGGATGTCAGGAAAGTGGAGCCTATCGCTTCATGGTCGACAAAGCACAATCCAGATGTAATGCACCATTGGCGGTTGTCCATTGTGCTCTGGTGGGACCGACCGTCACGGCCAGTCTTGGAGGCAGCAGGTTCATGCTGATATTGGTTGATGACTATTCTGGGTATACTTGGGTATACTTTATGAAGAAGAAGTCCAACATGGTACGCTTGTTTCTGGAGTTCAAGAAGCTTGTGGAAGGCCAGCTTGGCCGGAGGATCAAGGTGTTGAGGACAAGTATCAGTGGTGAGTTTGGCTCAACCGAGTTCTCACGCTTTTGCAGGAAGCAAGGGATCCGGATGGAGCTTTCTTGTGGACATACTTCACAACAGGGTAGTATTGCAGCTCGGATGATCCGTTGGTTAACGGAGACCTGCAAGTGTTGGCTTCAGAGTAAAGGCGTTCCGAAGGCTCTTTGGGCGGAGGGAATAGCCTGTGCTGCTCATGTCATTAACCGGATGCCTCTTAGTCTGATCATAATGAAGACTCCTTATGAGCTGATGTTCGGAGTGAAGCCCTCAGTGAAGCACCTTCGGGTGTTTGGATCTACCTGCTATTTACACTCTCCGGGTGCTCTCAAGACAAAGCTAGTCTTTGTTGGGTATGATGAGCAGAGAAGAAGATGGAGGTGTATGGATCCTGCGACGAAGAAACTCATAGTGTCGAGAGACATTGTTTTTGATGAGTTGACGTCGTATTGGGGTAGCTCTTATGTGGAGCTAGAGATAAGCAGGTCAGATGGTGGGCTGAAGGAGGCTGCTGCTAAGGAAGTGGATTTGCCTGAGTCACCAGGTGCTCCAGGTTGTTCTAGCTCCGGGGCAAAGGCGTCAGAGTTGGGAAGAAGGGGGAGCGATGCTCCAGGATCTTCTGGCTCGAAGGCGGAGGCTTTCGGTTCAGGAAGCAAGGGGAGCGATGTTCCAGGCAGTTCTTGTTCAAGAGGGGAGTCTTCTGGTTCAGGTAGCAGGGGGAGCGTTGCTCCAGGTGCTCTTGGTTCCAGTAAGGAGGCGTCTTGTTCAGGGAGCAAAGGAAGCATTGTTCCGGGTTTGCCCGGGAACGGAGCTGGTTCAATAGCAGCGGAGGTGGTTAGCCATGATCAGGTTCTTCGGAGATCGAAGAGGATCAGTAAGCCACCAGCTCGATATTGTGAAGGGAACACGGCGGACTTGGTCCCGTGTTTCCTTGTTAGCCCTCAGGTCGAGCAAGGTACTTCTGGCTGTGATGACCCCACTAGAATCAAGTTGGTGGTTGACACCAAGTCTGAAGAGGTGACTTCTCTCAGAGGTAACAAGGCTTGGACTTCAGTGTCCAAGGAAGTTGGTGATACTCCTGTGATGCAAGAGTGGAGGTTGAAGCTGAAGAAGGCAGAGGGAAGCATGACTCCTTCTTGGAGATGCTGGAGGGCTCCCTCATGGTCCATGATATGCGGGGCGAGGACTTTATCTTGGACATCTCTTCGTAGATGCTATCGGAAGGACCAGGTGCAAGGTTACGGGAGCTGCTGGAGTTATTCACCACTTCTCACTTCAAGGGGGAGTGTTGAATTCTGTGAAGTGAAAGTGGGTGAATGGAAGGCTTGGGAAACCTATCCACGTGGACTACGCGGACTGGGTTGGCGGACTGCTAGGTCGGCATGGATGTTGCAGGCGGTTTGCTCTGTGGCGGCCTAGGCGGTCTGTTCGCGCGGACTACGCGGACAGCAGCGGCGGTCTGACAGGCCAGTGTATGCTCAGCAGACGGTTGACTCCCAGGAAGTAACCGGGCGGATAGCAATGTTATCCGCGGAGTCCGGCTTGAAGCGGACTGAAGAACTGGAGCTCGGCAGACCGGTTTGGCAGTTGCCTTGGTCTTGCTCTGGTGCAGCGGGAAGCCGCGGAGACCGCCGGTCAGCGCGGACAGAAACTGGAGGTCGCCCGGTATGGCGGGCTAGATCCAGTGTCCGCCAGTAAGTGTGGACTGGCCCTTGTGGCCAGCGGACTGGACTTGGTGGGAATTGAACCAAGTCCAGGATGACTCAGTCCGGGGAGATCGCGCAGTGGAGCGCGGGCTGGTTTCTCAGTCCGTCAAGCATAGTAGAAGTGCTTTGCCTTGTTTGCTAGCTTGGCGAAATGCGGACTGGAGAATTGCTTGTGCAGGAGCGTGCGGACTGGAGCCGGAGTCCGCCGAGTCCGGTTTAGCCTTGTGACGAGGTTATGGACTCAGGAGTTGCGGACTGGAGTCTGCTGTTAGCGGACTGGATTGGCGTGTCCGCTAAGTCCGGAGGTGCCTTGGCAATGAGGCAATGGACTTGGGATATGCGGACGGAAGCCGGGTGTCCGCTGAGTCCGGCAGGTGCCTTGATGGCGAGGCTGCGGGCTCGGGTTTTGCGGGCTGATGCCTTGTCCGCAGAATGGCGGACACGACTGTTGTGGAGTCCGGCTGTGGTGGTCCTGGCTTGGTCTCTGGCGGCAAGGCGGGCTGGATATTGGAGTCCGGCCTTGGAGAAGCTGGGGCGGACTGGCTATCTGCACAGGAGCGGCGAACTGGAATGTGTGTCCGCAGGCTGGCGGACACACTTGTTCTAGCTGCGGGTTGTGGCGGTGATCCTATCGGCTAGGGCGGTGACCATACTCATCGTCGTGCCTATAAATAGGACCCATGTCACATCAGGAAACAGAGGAACCTAGACCGAAGTAAGTGAACAGTAATTGAGCTCGCGTAAGTTACTGCGGTCTGGACTTTGTGTCCGCGCGGATTGAGAGTTGACCCGGTTGTGCTGTGCAGGTTGTGCGGATAGCGCTGGAAAGCCAGGACTTGGCTCTGATTGCGGTCAGGGACAGTGCGGACTCTGCGGTTAAGCAACAGGCGGTAAACAGCAGGTCGCGGATAGCGACCAGGCGGTCTTCTCTTTGGCGACTTGGTTCGGGGTTCAGGAAGTCGCCTGCTTCAGGCGGACTGTTCCATTCGGTGACGCAGCTTGTGCGGTCTGGCGGCGTCCAGATCGGCGGTGAAGAGCTAAGCATTGGAATAAGGGTGAGTCCGCTCGGCTTGGGTTGCGGTCTGGCGACCTGGCGGACTGAGCGGACTCCACAGCAGTAGGTCGGCGGCTTGTTGATTGAGTCCGCGCGGCTTATTTTTTGTTCTTGTCTTTGTAACTGTCTCTGCTCTCCCGGTGTTGGGTTTTGGTGAAGCATGTCTCGCCATGTATGTCTCGCCTTGTAAAGAAGTTTGCTCTTGATCAATAAAGAAGCTTGTGCTGCATGTGTTGCTGGTTATTACTACTTTGTTGAGATAACCCCTGTTAACTCCACGATCCGGGAAAACTTTCAACATTATAAGTGGGCGTATTCTCCTTCGGTTTGTTGAGTTGTCAACAGGGTATCCAAGGGGGCGTCTGCGGTTTGTTGAATTTTAACAAGAACTGGCGCTCCCCATGGTGATGAACTGGGCCGCACAAATCCTGACTCGACAAGCTCCTGTAGTTGAGTCCTGAACTCTGCTAACTCCATGGGAGCCATCCTGTAGGGTGCCCGGGACACCGGCCTCGCTCCCGGTACTAGCTGAATCCTGAAATCCAAGTCTCTAGCAGGTGGTAGCCCGGACAATTTCTCCAGGAATACGTCGGAGAAATCCCGGACCACCGGAATATCTGAGATAGTCGTCTCTGCTCCCACCATCTCGAAGCAGACAAGATAAACTTCTTCACCCTGCTCATGGGCCTTCACAGCTTGTACAGAAGATAACAGTAGGTGGCAGATAGGCTGGATATCTTCAACGATAACATGAGAGTCGCCATGCCTTAGCGTGATCCTCCTGGACGGACAATCTTTCTGGGCATGGTTCTGATGCAACCAGGCCATGCCCAAAATCAAGTCAAAGTCCTGCAGCTTCAGAATAGTTGCCGGCGCCTCAAATGCCTTGCCGCCAATCTCGGCCTCCATATCACAATGTGTAGTGGTCCGCAGCTCCGACCCATCGGGTAGACGCACCCTCATCTCTAGTCCAGGAAACCTCTCCACGCCTTCGAGTCCGTCGATGAAGGCCTCGGATACGAACGAGTGCGAAGCACCCGTGTCGAAGAGAGTATGAGCGGGCTTGCCGCTGATCATAACTATGCCTGAGGTTTGTTTATGTGAAAGTTAATTGTTATCCTATAGTTCCAGGTACTATATATATATATCATTGAAAACTCAAGAAAATCCATAATTAACTTTAAGTACCTGTGATAACCTCCTCGGGGTTCCTCGGCTCTGTGAGGTCCAAGGCGTATATCTGCTCCTGCTCGCGTCTCCTGCCGTGATATCCCCTACCTCGGCCTCGTCCTCGGCCTCGTCCTCGGCCCTGTTGTACTGGGGCCACTGGAGGTGGAGGAGGAGGAGGGGGATGGAATCGGTGCGGGCACTCCGACCTGATGTGCCCGGGCTGGCGGCATCCGTAACAAACCACTTGTCGGTGGCCTCGGTCATCCTGTATCCTCGGATCATGCATCTGTAGAGGTAGGGGAGCCAATGCTGGAGGAGGCCCCTGCTCCTGCCTGAAGTTGGGACGACGACGTCCCCCACCCTTCCTGTATCCGATGGTCCTGCCTCTCTGAGAGCCCCTACTGCTCTCTCCTGATGTCGACCCATCAAATGGTCTCTTCCCTCCGGCTCGCACCATCAGCTGGTCAGCCTCCAGCTTCTTTGCCATCTCAATTATCTGCCTAGATGTGCCATGAGAAATAAACAACAAGGCCTGCCTCAAATCGTCCCTGAGGCCCCAGTAAAATCTCTTGGCATACCTCCTATCATCGGTATCCTGAATCCCTGCGAACCTGGCCAAATGAGAGAACTCTTTCTGATACTATATCACCGATCTAGTCCCCTGTTTGAGGTTCAAAAACCTCTCCTCCAAGGCATCTCTGTCCGTGGCAGAGACGAAGTGCTCCAGAAACACATCGCCAAACTCCTCCCATGATATCTCTGACAGCTCGAAGTCCGCATAAGTAGACTCCCGGACTGATTTCCACCATCTCTTTGCATGATCCTCCAGCACAGAGGTGGCTAGAGGTACTGCCTCGCCGACTGGGCAGCTGATGCCTGCTAAGATCTCATGTATGGCCTCCAGCCATTCTTCCGTCTTCACCGCATCCTCTGTTCCACGGTACGTCGGTGGGCACAGGCTCTTGAATGCACTCAGCCAGCTCGACCCCGGATTTGGCTGTGGAGCCGGGACTTGCTGGGCTCTGAAGGCATCCATAATCGCCGTCAAGGTCTGCCCCATCTCCGTATGTAGGAATGGAGTGGCAGCTGGAGGGGGAGGAGCCACATTTTGCGGTGCGGCGACCTGTGGAGGTTGCATAAAGGTAAGGTTAAAAACAAAACTGGCCTAACACATTGTACTTTGTGGACCATTTATGTGACTTTACACATGGGCACACCACTGCTTCCGCTGCATAGTTTGTCCGCAAACTAATGCTCGGGCGGGGGTGGTCCCATGTTGTGGACTTCTTTCCCATATGATCGTTGTTCAATTGATACCAGTTTGTAAGACCCCCCCTCCCCCTTACCAAGGAGGGCTACCATGTCTTAAGCCCAGAACCACCGTCTTACGGTGGCACTAACTCACGGGTTAGTCGACACCGCAACACGCCGATTCTGCCGGCTAGTACGATCATTTAACCTGTAGGCCAATATGAGAAGAAAGAAGTAAAACTATATATAAAACCATCAGTCCACAAGCCACATAGTACAATCATGTAAATGAATGTAAAGTACATCACAATAGTCCACAGAAGGGTACAAATGAAAGAGTAAAAAGGGCTTATGCCCAGTACATCAAAATCACTCTCTCACAAAATAATAAATGCGGAAGCTATAGTAAAACATCAGATCTCGTCCCACCTGAGGACGCACAGTAGTGGTAGTAACCTGCTGAAGCGGTATCTGCTCCTCATGTCCTGCCTCCTCGACGTGCTGGTGCTCCATCTCCACGGGCTCCTAAAAATAGTTGGTCACCGACCATTAGTCAAAAAGACTAAGTCGTTTCCTCCGCACCTCGCCCCGCAGCTCCTAGGCACCGAGCGGGAGGACGAAGCGGAGGACAACAAAAGGGGTAGCAAAGTGGAAGCAGGTGACAGTATCTAACTAGAGTTGTAATAAGTAAAGTAGTTCTACGCTAGCAGTTCTAAGTACGGTACAAGTAATAAGTAAGAGCAGTGCAGTAAAGGAAAGTAAAGAACAGTAATATGAACAAGTAAATAAACTAAACTACCACTATGCTATCATCACAAACGTAACCTAACTTATATAAATGCCCATACAAATATATAAGTTAGGGTTTCCATGAAATTTAACTTATCATATAAAAGAGCCCATACTAATTTATATGATAAGGATCTATGAAGCGTATGACCTAATATGAATGAATGATATGATGCAATTTATGCGCAGGCAAGTGCAACTCACACACAACGACTCTGTGATCACAGACCTTTAGTTCCCACTTTTTGAGAGCTTGCATCACTCTCGGATACCACCGCTGTGGCTACGGCAGTAGCGGAGCGGGCGTCTCCGCTTCTAGACCGGTATGCACACTACCAAGCCTTAGACCCCTCTCATACGCCTCTGTACACGTCCAAGTGCACTCTAGAGTCTCGCGTACGTACTTTGCTGACAAACCCGTCAGTCTTGTTGGGTCGGATGTGTGTTATCGGAGATCGTCCTCCAGACCGCAGTGTAAAATAACCCACTGGCCCCTCTAACTCCCACAATCGCCTGGTGCACCGTACTGCCATCGGTGTGACGAACGACCAGTACCGCATACCCCGCCACGATATTTATGCACATGCAAGTAATTCATACCAAGCCTCCCGCTCGAAGGACCAAACCCATCCTGAATCCCTCAAACCCAAACCCGGGTGAGAACGCATATTAGTGCCTTTATACCAACTCCCTCAAACCCCAAAACGGGTGAGATCGCACATTAGTGCCTTTATACCAACTCCCTCAAACCCCATACGGGTGATCATATACCATGAATCTCTCCAACCCTACACGGGCGAGAAGGTACAACAATGTCCTAACCTATTAAACTACTCTTGTCTACGGGTTATTATACTTAGAGATTTAAGGTTAATCCCAGGACTGCCCCCGGTATTCCCTGTGAAGGGCTCTCAAGGGGCACGAGGAACTGTGTTGGGATTACGCCCAGCGTTCCCTTTCGCACGGATATTTATTTTAGTTGATGGATACCCATGTATCTCCCCAGCTCTCCTTATTGCTCTAGTACAACCCTAGTGACTTAAGGTGTTACCGGGATGCCGACGGTCTTCCGCCGACCCCCACTCCAATTGCTAACTAAGACTTGCACTTTTTATCCCTCACTAAAACAACTCTACCCACCAGGGTTGTTTATGTTGAACTCTCTTATTTCTGCCGATAATCAATCCCTTGGTAACCCCTAAGGCAAGACCTACTTGTGTTATATGCAGACCATGTCATATGGTTACCTAAAAATGCGATCTTCCAAACCTTAAGGCATCTTGCCTCTAAATATTTATTCTAGGGTCGTATGGACTAAGGGAACTACCCTATGAATTCTCATAATTTTTCTTGGCCAAATAGTCATTTAATTAAATCTTTTAATTTAAACGCTAGGTCATATTACACATGAAGTAGTATGATTAAATATCCACTGACCTAGGGAATTTTTCCTAAGATGTATATTGTTAAAATATTGCTGCCTACAGAGTTTCATAATTTTCCTTAAATTATTTATTCTCATTTCCTATTTAATATCAATTTCACACAAATTCCATTTTTCCAAATGAAGTATAGGCATTATGAAATCAAAAATTCCAGGAAAATTACAGAACTTTTAGAGCACTAATTTATGACTATTGGCAGAGTATCATTAGCATTTATTGTGTAATGGCCTATAAAATTCCATTATAACATATTTACCAAAAATGCCATTGTAATAATCTAACAACTATCAATGCATCCATTAATTCTGAGAAATTCATTCAAAACTAATAATACCATCTTATAACAGTAGAATAAATTCCAAAGTTTTCAGAGGTATATATCCATCATTTCAAGAATTAATAAGATAAGGGTAAAATGGGCAATTTATGGTATCTACTCCAAAGGTTCCTCAAAACAGAGGGATCATATTTTTCCTAAGTCAAATGTGACATTATCTATGCCTTGGCAAAATTTTAGGATTTGTACTTGAGGAAAACCTATTTTCCAATTTTATTTCCAAACTAGCTGTATTTAAAATAAATTCCAATAAATGGAATTTTTGATTCCAAAAATTCCATGATTAATTTGAGTGATGACATTTACCCTAATGAACCACTGTAAATGATTCTAAGACCTTTGCATGTCACCATTGGGCTAAATACACTATATTTGCATTTTTGCTAATTGCACACCAAGGCATAACATAAGCTAACACATGCAAGTGGATTCTCCAACATGCAGTGAACACAAGGTGATGAAACTTTTATCATGCACCAAGGATGTCCCCACTGACCTACCACCAAGATTTGGGACCATGGGGAGGTGTAGAACTCCTTATATTTCATTTATTTGTATTTTGCTATTTTGGCAAAAACTATAGGAAAATGTTCTCTAAAAATTCATATATTTTGGCAGGGGCTAGGTATAACCTAATCATGCATGTGCCCAAAATTTGGGGCCATGGTGACTAATGGTTTGGCCTGGGCATCCAATTTAATTTCTGCCCTACTCTAGGACCAGTCCTAGGAGAAATGTTCTACAGGACTGCACACTGCACCAAATCACCTGTTTAGGGTGGCAAATTAAAGATAAGACCATCAGCTACAACGTTCATTAAAAGACTAAGTTCTGAAAATGCATATAAGAGGCCTAAAATTAACATGCAAGGTGGCTGTAATAATGTGACAGAATTTTCATTTCATTTCATTAAATCTATAACAAAATAATTTGATTTTTAAATAAAAACCCGCACGAATCTTAAAGCACGTTTTGAAGGCATCCGTTTATCTCCTTCCTCCAGCCAACGGCAGGGATTGAATCTGGCTGGAGCATCTTTGCTGGCTGTTTCCGGCCAGCTGAGGCAGCGCCACCCCCGGCCAACGGTGCCATCACCTTCACGGTGGTGGTGGCTATCATTTCCCGGTGATGGGGCGGCGGGAGACGGCGGCGACGGCGATCCCGAGTGGTTAAGAAAGCTTGGAAAAATCTCTCATTTCTCCCATGGCATCGGGCTCAATGGAGCCCGATATCTCCCCTAGTTGATCTAGGATTCTAGTACGGGTAGAGGTGAAGTGAAACAGACCTGTATGGCGGCGCGGCGGCGAGTTTGGCGGCGGGTGGCCATTCCCGACCTTTCTCCGGCGAAATTTCTTGGATTTATGGTTCCTGCACCGTTTCCTTCTATCCAGTAGTCGATTGCTACTCGCCTGAGCTCACTAAAGCTAATGGAGGGGGTGAATTGGGCTGATGTGGACTATATGTGGAGTTAACTCCAAAGTGAGCTCGGTTTGAGCTTTGGAGGCTTCACCCATGGTGCCATGTGGCCACCATGCTCCAAATTCTTCTAGAATTGCCTGAGTAGGCCTGCCAGTATGTTTAGGCAACTGGACAGCAGCTGCATGTGTGGCCATGTGGCCATCCTTCCCTTCATTTCCCTTTCTCTCTCCTCTTCTTCTCCAAATTCCTTTTCTACCCCTTTGCATGTAATCTCTTTCCTGATCTTGGGGGTTATGAGTTGTCTTTGACCACTTAGGTTGGGCTTGGGCTGATTTGGATGGGCTTAGCCCAATGGGATTGGGCTTGGCCTTCATTTTCTCTCTTTAGGCCTTATATTGACCAAATTGACTTTTAGGGTTGACTTGGTCAACCATGGTGGGTGGACTGACCCTACTTGGTCGAAATGGGTCTAGTGGCACCACCCAACTTGGGTTGGGTCAAGGGGGTGCCCTACTTAGGCTAATTGAGCTTATGAGCGTGGGTTTGACCAATTAAGCCCAAGTTTGACTTTGGTCAAATTAGGTCAAAGTGTCGACCTAGTGACATGCCCTAGGGTCCACTTAGATTGTCTTTAGGGTTAGGGCAATGTGGTGGGGTCAGGGAGTGGCTAGGGTCCCCACTTAGGCTAGTTTGACCTAGTTTGACTATGGTCTTATAGTGGGCCCCACATGGTTACCACCCACTACCTAGGGTCAAACATAGTTGGTCTTCCTTAAATATCACCCATGCTTAACCCAATCTAAGTTGAAGGGTCCAGAAGTAACATGGGATGTTACACTGCGCCTCTAACATCCGGTCTCTGATTAGCCTCACCGTAGCCTCGGTGTCTTCAACAAAATCCGATCCCAACACCTTCGGATCCTCGTCCTGAATCCAAGAAAGCGGGATCCTGCATTTCCTTCCATAAAAGGATTTGTAAGGTGCCATCCTGATGCTGGACTGGTAGCTGTTGTTATAGGAGAACTCGACCAGGGGTAAGAGCTTCTCCCACGATTCCCCGCGGTCCAAAATGCATAGCCTCAAAAGATCTTCCAGCGTCCGGTTAGTGCGTTCCGTCTGCCCGTCCGTCTGGGGATGGAATGCGGCGCTGAAGGTCAATCGCGTGCCTAAGTAAGCCTGCACGGATCTCCACTCCCTGGAAGTGAACTCGCCATCCTGATCCGACACGATCGTCTTAGGCACCCCATGATATCGAAGAAACTGCTCCACAAACCTCCGCACTAATACTCCCACAGAGTCGTCCTTCCTGATCGGAATGAACCTGGACACCTTTGTCAACCGATCGACGATGACCCAAATCGAGTCGTTTCCCATCCGTGATTGGGGAAGTACATGAATAAAGTCCATCGCGATGTCTTCAAATTTCCACTCCGGTACCGGGACGCCTTCTCTAGCTGGCACGCTTCGCAGTGGGTCACAAACTGAGTGATATCCTTCTTCATGTCAAGCTAGTACATAGTCTTCTTCAAATCTGCAGTCATCTTCATGATCCCCGGGTGCACCGAGTATCTGCTGTGGTGGGCCTCCACCATAATATCTTCCCAGACCTGGCCTCCTTCCGGTATATAAGTCCGACCTCTAAAGCATACCACGCCATCCCTCATCGTGTAATCTCCTGCTGCACCGTTCTCCAAGGCCCAGAATATCGGCTCCAATTTAACATCTCGCCTCTGTCCCTCTCTGACTCGGTCCCGGATATCGTCTGTAGCATTCACTGCAGCTAACTACTCCATGTAAAGCTCGGGGTCCTCGGATGACACCAGTGTGATGTGTATATCCTCCAATCTCCTCACCAGCTCCATAGACATAACCTGGGGCCCGGCTTCAGAAGTGGCAGCTCTCCTACTCAACGCATCGGCCACCACGTTTGCCTTCCCTGGATGGTAGTGCATCTCATACTGATAATCTGCTAAGAACTCCACCCAGCGCCTCTGCCTGATGTTCAGTTCCTTCTGTGTGTCCACGTATTTCAGGTTCTTGTGGTCGGAGTAGATGTCGCAGTGGACTCCATAAAGACAGTGGTGCCAGACCTTCAAAGCAAAAACGACCGCCCCCATCTCAAGGTCGTGCACCAGATAGTTTTGTTCATGCTTCTTCAACTAGCGAGACGCATAAGCAATCACATGACCCTTCTGCATCAGTACAGCTCCCATACCCTGGTAGGAAGCATCGGTATAGACCTGAAATCCTCTCTCCTCGAGGGGGGAGCAAGTATGGGAGCCGAGGTGAGTCGATCCTTTAGCTCCTGGAAAGCTGCCTGGCACTGCGGGGTCCACACGAAAGGTACCTACTTCTTCATCAAAGGTGTGAGTGGGAGGGAGATTCGAGAGAATCCCTGCATGAACTTCCGGTAATAACAGGCAAGTCCTAGGAAACTTCGTACGTCGGTGGCTGTCTTCAACTGCGGCCAATCCCGAACTGCCTGAATCTTCACCGGATCCACTGCCAACCCGGCTCCACTGATAATATGGCCTAAGAAACCCACCTCCTTCAACCAGAACTGGCATTTGCTAAACTTTGCATATAAATGATTCTCCCGCAGTCTCCATAGGGTCAGTGCAAAATGGCGAGCGTGCTCCTCTTCCGTTCTCGAGTAGATGAGGATGTCATCGATAAACATAATGACAAACACATCTAGATACTCCTTGAAAACCTGGTTTATGAGGGTCATGAACGCTGTTGGTGCATTAGTGAGTTCGAAGGGCATCGCCGTAAACTCAAATAATCCATATCTGCTACTAAAAGCAGACTTCTGAATATCCTCCTCTCGAATCCGAAGCTGGTAGTAGCCCGACCTCAAATCTAATTTCGAAAAGAACTGTGCCCCCTGCAGCTGGTCGAACAGCTCATCTATCCTTGGCAGTGAATAGGTGTTCCGGACCGTCAGACGATTTAGTGCTTGGTAGTCGATGCACAATCTGAGTGTCCCGTCTTTATTTTTGACGAACAATACCGGGGCTCCCCATGGTGAAGATCTTGGCTGGATAAATCTGGCTTCCACTAGCTCCTGAAGCTGGCTCAGAAACTCCGTCAATTCCCTTGGGGCCATCCGGTAAGGGGCCTTAGATGCCGGCTTGGCCCCTAGCACAAGCTGTATTTGAAAGTCCTGCTCCCTGTGCGGGGGTAATCCGGGTAATTTTTCTGGAAAGTTGTCCGCAAAATCCCGCACCACCGAGATATTCGATATAGAATCCGTGGCCTCCGCCATTTCAAACAGCACCTCGTAGACCTCCTCCCCCTGTAA
The DNA here is from genome assembly GCA_039583875.1 of Platanthera guangdongensis. Classification (NCBI taxonomy): domain Eukaryota; kingdom Viridiplantae; phylum Streptophyta; class Magnoliopsida; order Asparagales; family Orchidaceae; genus Platanthera; species Platanthera guangdongensis. The sequence goes on from CM077147.1 coordinate 33,052,578, forward strand.
ATAGGCCTTAACGGCCTGTACTGAATATAAGGGTATACGAGAGGCAGGTCTTATACCTTCGATGATGATGAAAGAGTCCCCGTGCCTCACGGTGATCCTCTTTGCTTGACAATCAATCTGGGCATGGTTCCAGTGTAACCAAGTCATACCCAGGATCAGCTCGAAGACCGGCATCCTCAGGATCGTAGCCGATACTTCGAATGACTTTCCTCCAATTTCCACCTCCATGTTGCAATGGGCAGAGGTGAGTATCTCTGATCCGTCGGGTAGACACACCCTCCTCATCAGGCCTGTAAACTGCTCCACTCCTTTCAGCCCTTCCAGAAAGGCCTCTGACACAAACGAGTGTGAGGCACCCGTGTCGAACAGCGTATAGGCGGGCTTGCCGCTGATGAAGACTATACCTGGGATGGTTAAATGTCTTAGTATTTTATAACGAGGTTTCTTTCCTATTTATTCTACTTAGGGAAATTGACAAAGGGAATTCAATTTAAAAAATTTAAACATCTTGGCGTACCTGCTATGACCTGCTCCGGGCTCCGAGGCTGCGCCAGGTCCAAAGCATACACATGCTCCCTTTCTTGTCTTCGATCCCCTCCCTGGTAACCATGTCCTCGGTCGCGTCCTCGGCCTCCGTAATGCTGAGCAGGTGGGCCATCCTGTGGTGTTGGAGGTGGTGCCCCCCTCATGGGGCAGTTTTTCCGGAGATGTCCAACCTGATGACAATGGAAGCACTCTGGTGGGGGATACGCCATACCCCCGGGCCTCAGCATCTCCTGTATCCGAAGAGGTTGCGGGGCCAATACCACCTGCTCCCTCGGCTCCTGCCTCACCTCCTGACGAGGCTGGTCCTCTGTCCTTCTCCCATCTGGTATAGTACCTCACCGCTGATCATTTCTGGCTCTTCGGCCCTGATCCTCCTCTTGCCGCTTCCGACCCCGAGTGGTTTGCCAATCAGCCTCAATCCTCCTTACCATCTCCAAAATTCGGGAGATAGGCCCGTCAGATACAAACAACAAGGCCTCCCTCAACTCCTCTTTCAGACCCTTATAGAACCTCTTGATATATCCTGCTTCGTCCAGCTGGTACGAACCTGCATATCGAGCCAAATGGTCGAACTCTCGATGGTACTCCACCACCGTCCTGGTGCACTTCTTCAGCTGTAAGAACCGCTCCTCCAACTCATCCCTGGCCGACTGTGGAACAAAATGCTCCAGCAGCGTGGCCCTGAATTCCTCTCAGGTAATTTCCGCAACCTCCATATCGGCAAACGTCGTGTCCAATAGCGTCTTCCACCACCTCTTGGCATGGGACTCCAAGCAAGATACCACCAAAGCCACCCTCTCCTCTTAGGGGAACCGTATCCCGGTCAACATCTCGTACATAATATCCAGCTACTCCTCTGTCCGCACTTCCGACTCTGTCCCCAAGTAGGACGTGGGAGAGAGTCCTCGGAAGGTGCTCATCTAGTTGGCCCCCGAATTTGGCTGCGGGGCCGGAGCCTGTTGAGCTCGGAAGGCCTCAAGGATAGCTGTAAGAGTTTGCCCCATGTCTGACTGAAGGAAAGGAGTGGGGACCAGGGGAGGTGGTGCAATGTCCGGAGTCTGCTGAGCTCCGCCTTGTGGGGTGGGCTAAGCTGGGGGCTGCAAAATGAACTACATTAGTAGGTAATCGACTCAATACCTAATAAGAAGTGGACAATTCACATGTGATCCCTCATATGGGCACACCACTGCTTCCGCTGCTTAGTTTGTCCCCAAACTAAACTCGTGCGGGGGTGACCCAGGGTTGTGGACTGCTACTTTTCGATCGAGGTCTGCTCTGATACCACTTGTAAGACCCCCCCCTTTTCTTTTCAACACCGGGGTCTTAGGCCCAGAACCGCCATTTTGTGGTGACTCCTTCACGCCCTGAAGTGTCATCACCAAAAAGCGTCGTTTCTGCCGGCCAAATTTGATCACAAAATAGTAGCAAAACAAAGTAAACGCAAACTTGCAGTCCACAGAAAATCACATATCATAGTAAATATATCTCCACGAAGGGAGTGTCCATAGAATAATATATCTTAGTACAAAAATGCGGGCTTATGCCCGGTACATCATGTCCTCACTACAAATCACTCATGCGGAAACAAAAGTAGAAAATCTACTCAAGGTCGAGACTTACAGTCTCGGCTGTATGAACTTCGGAGCTAGACTTCCCCATCTCCAAGCGCACCGGTCTCTGGGGCTGCTCCTCCATGCTGGGCTCCACGATTCCCTAAAATGATGCGGTTCGAAAACTGTTAGTCTAAAAGACTAAGCCCTATCATCCCCCACCCCTTCCCCTATGGATCCTAGGCACCGAGCGGAGAGGAAGAAAGGGGAGGACTTGAAGGTGGAGAATAATCAAGAACAGATGGCAGCGGACCTATACTAACAATTCTATAATAGATATTGACAATAAGATGAAATATGAAAAATAATCTTCACTTATGTGAGATAACATAAACCAAGGGGTCTTCTGCAAGTCTCTCATCGTATAAAAAGTCTCATGCCAATTTATACGTTGGGGTGTCGGTTATCAAACAATAATATATATATATATATATATATATATATATATATATATATATATATATATATCAAAATTGACCTTAATTTATAAACTTGCCCACACAAGCTTATAGACCAAGGGGTCGTTTTGCAGGTCCTAATATATAAGCGTCCATTTCCACTTATACATTAGGTGTCAGGTGTTAAATGAATCGATTATGCTATGACATGTAAGTGGGTATGATGGAACATGCAAGTGCAACACACACACCCGACTCTGTGCACACAGACCTTTAGTTCCCCCTTTCTGGAGCCGTAACCTCCCAGGATACCTCCGTAGTGGCAGACGGAAGCGGTGGGTTGGGCCTCGCCAACCTCTAAACCAGTAAAGTACTACCGGTCAGACCTATCGTACGCTTCAACGCTTGGTGCACGAAGCGGACTCCTGCGTACTCTTGCCGGCTGGCGCACCAGACTTCTGTTGGCGAAGTGCTAACCACACTTGCCGAGTCAGCGTATTGGCGTCGGTGCATCAACCCTCCAATACTGAAGACCCACCACCTTAATTTCCTTTCCTTTTATGAACATGTAAATTTAGCGTAATCAAAAACCGAGCCGAGGCTCCCCGGACCAAAACGTCAGTCTCTTAACTATCTGATCTGAAGCTCTCCGGACCAAAACGTCCGTCTCTTAACGATCCGAGCCAAAGCTCCCAACTATCTTCCTGTGCTATCTGTGTTCGTGAAGTGTGCAACCCTAATTACTAAGTTACTCTTTTCAGCTTGTTAATACAATTTACGTTAACCCAGGACTGCCCCCGGTATTCCCTGTGAAGGGCTCTCAAGGGGTACTAGGAACTATGTTGGGATTACGCCCAGCGTTGCCTTTCGCAAGGTACTTATTATTATTATTGGTTGATTCCCTTACCCATTACCTTCTCATATTACGATAAGCTAATCCTAGGGTGCTTTGACTCTACCTGACCTTGGGAAGGACGATCTTTCGTCGAACTCGAGCACCCCTAAATTCTTGCCAAATCAATTCCTCACCACTCTTCCTATCCTTCTATGGTGAACTCATCCACCTTTATCCAAAATGACTAACTCCTACGCCATGTCCCATCGTATCTTATTGCAACTTACCCATCTTGCCAAATGCAGACCATCCTAGGCTATTTGTCGGTTCGGACAGGAGATAATCCAAATACTCATCCAAATGGCCAACCTTATTTACTGGAGACTTATCATGAAACAAATAGACTAAATCCAGGAAATTATAATTTTCCTAACTTATCTGGTATTTAATTATTTTCCTTAAAGCTTCCAAAGGCTACCAGTTTGTACATGAACTACCCTAAGTACACATGCAAGATGCCTAACCAAATTATGATAAATATTAGGTTATCTCAATATGGTAAATTCATAGTATCATAATTTTTTTCCATCATCAAAAGGGCACTAAAATTATTTTTGCAATATTTATTATCTTCCGTTATTTATGAACCAAGTATAGGAAATATCCATCCAAAAATTATAAATTAATTATAATAGGCAGATAAAACCTTAAAATTAGCATTGGCCAAGTTTCATACTTTTTCAGCAAGAATTATTCTCTGAATAAATTAATTATCAAAATCTCAATATTATGGACTTGTAAAGGAAGTACTGTAAGCAACCCTCTAAAAATTATGAATAAATTCTTACAAGTATAGTTTGGCCTGAAATCAACAGTACCTAAGTCTCATGATTTTTCAACAGTTATATCACCTATAAATAATTTTATACCACCCAAGCCCCTTTTTGAAAGTAGTGAAGGAAGTACCAAATATATTCATTTAAAATTGTAATAAAATTTAGGGATATTCACTTAGAACTAGAATATCTTCTGACCAAGTTTCATCATATTCAAATTAATTAAAACACCATTTTGGCCCTTTTGGTAATTAATAAATAAAGTGCCAAAAATATAATCCATAAAATTCTAATAAAATTACCAGGGGTTCTAGATGGTCTAAAACGTACTCTACCCAAATTTAATAACCTTTAGATAAGGTTTAGTGACTGAATTTACAAAATTGTGCTTCTACCCTAAAACTAGGGTTAGGGTTTTGAGGTGCCTACCTTCCCCCAAATCTTCTAAGATTCCTTCAAGATACCTTAGGTTACACTACCTTTAATTCTACTGAGTTTTCAAAGTCATATAAAGGCATTAGCCCCCATGTCCTTCGCAACCCACAAAAGTCCTTCCTTAGGGTTTGAGGTTGAACCCTAGGGTAAATCAAGCCTATAACACCCCATTTTCCTTAAGAGGGTGGCATTGGCCATACTAAGTCAGTGTCCAAAATCTCAGCCTCTATTGAGGGGAGGTGGCCACCCTAAGCCTATGGTGCACTTTTAATCAAAAACACCTCCTTAAAGCCAAACTAGGGTTTGGTGATTCCCTAACCAAAACCCATCCAAATGAGTTGGAATTTTGTGCAAAGCTAGGTATTGATGTCAGGGACCACTCACCAAAATTTGGGAGGGTTTGGAGGTCATTAGACCACTTAATTAAAATACCCTAGCATTATTAAATAAAAGTAAAAACTTTAGGCAAAGTTTCTCCAAAAAACTCCCAATTTTGGACAGACCCTAGGTATAGGTAAGACTGATCCCTTGTCAAAATTTCAGCCCATTTAGACAAGGGATTAAGGCTGGGCATCCATTTGAATCTCAGGACAGCCGTAGGTACATGTCCCACAAAACTGGGTGCCCTGGTCCAACCAGAGGGCGAAATTAGTTCAAATCAATTTTGGATTAAATTAGACCCATAGGGCTACAACTTTCATATTGAATGATTTCCCACAAAGTGGCCCTAAGTATTTGTAATATTTATTTTAATACAGACCAGTAAACATGATAGAAATACAAAAAAATCAAATTAAATAAATAAGATCCAGCACGAATCTTGAAGCAGATCCAACGCCTCCCGGTCATCTTCTTCCTCCAGCCAAGGGCTGGGATTGGCCGAACCTGGAGCCTATTCCAAGCTCATTTCCCGGCCACCCGGCCACCTCCCTGGCCGGCCGCCACCACCACCACCTCCGTTGAGGTGAGGGCTGCCGTCCGGCGGTGGTTTGACCGCCGGAGGTGGTGGTTTCCGGCGAACCCGACCACCATTTTTTTTTGGAAAAACCATGGAAATGAAAACTTGGACCGGCTCAATTGAGTCTGATTCTTGTCCTAAACGATTCCTAAGATCTACCCACGGAAGAAGGAGTAGAGGAGGACATTTAACCGTGCTTGCCGACGGGTTTGGTGGTGGTGCGCCATGGCCGGATTTTGGAGCTTCGGGTGTTCTGCAACAGCACTACCAAATGGCTCGAAATCTTCAGGGAATGTGTGGAAACGACTCCTCTGGTCCTAATGAAGCTTTTAAAACCATCAAATGGGGGAGGGAAAGGGTGTAGCATCAATGGCCATTAATGGCCTTAATGTTGAGATTTTGCCCATGGTGGGTTCACTGCACCCAGCCACTGAAAAGGGCTGGAAAGTCCCTTAATCTTCCCCTAACTAACTAGGGAGGAAGATTCCAGCAATAAGAGAGGGCCTTTGGTCTTCTAAGCCATGAATGGCCTTCATTCCCCACTTTCTCTCTCCTCAATTAAAGGGGAAAATAAAGCTTTTCTCTCTCCTGATCATCAAGGCCGAATTTTGGTGTCCCCTCCAGCCTATTGGCAGCCCACTAACTCATTTTAATAATAGAAACGAGGTTAGCCCAAGTGGGGGAAATGGGTTGAGCTTGGGTTAGCCCATTTGGGCTAATTTGACTTAACCTTAAGGTAGAGTTGACCTTGGTCAACATAATCATTTAGGTTGACCCCAATGGGTCCCTGGTTACCCATTGGACTCCCCTAAGGTCTATGTAGGGTTGGGTAGGGTTAACTTGGCACCTTGGAGGTCACTTGACCCTTGGTAAGGGCACTTTGACCACTTTGGGGCTTTTATTGACTTGGGTCAACTTAGCCACTAAGTTTGACTCCAATGGGTCCTTAGTGACACATTGACCTCACTTTAGGTTTAGGAAGCCTTGGGTAAGGTTTGTTGGGCACCTTGGTGGTCACTTGGCCCTTAGTTAGGGCATTTTGACCAAATTAGGGGTTAGAGTTGACTTGGGTCAACATGACCATTTGGGTTGACCCCAAGGGGTCCTTGGTGACCCCATGGCTTCCCTTGAGGTCTAGGAAGGGGTATGTAGGGTTACCTTGCACTTTGGAGGTCATCTACCCTTAGTAAGGGTACTTTGACCAAATGAGGGGCCTAAGTTGACTTGGGTCAACTTGGTCCCTAGGGCTGAACCCAATGTGTCCTTATGGCTCTAATGGGCCTCCCAAAGTATTAGTGGGTGTTGTGGTAGGGTCTTGGGGTCAAGGTGTAGCCCCATGGTCATCCTAAACTATTGTTTAGAATTCTACTATTTGCAGACCATGATGATTTCCAACTTCATGTCTAAGCTCACTTGGTCTTCTTGAGCTTCCTAGGGTTTTGTCATGACCTAGTCATGACAAAAACACTCTTAGGGGTCTAGTTGGAAATGAGATGTTACAGTCAGTCTCCTCCTCCAAGTCGGATGCAGTTGCAGCGATTTTGGCGGGTCGGCTCGTGACCAATCACTCTAAAGCAGATATCCCTCAGAATTGAACTGTGACTGAAGCTGGTACGAGGGTGCCTCTACCGGGATTTTGGCCGCATGCATCAGTTTCTCCTGGTTCCGACGGATGTCCTCAAATCGAGACTCAAAGTACACATGCTGGCATCTGAGGTAGGCCTTTATATACTCGGCATTCTCGGTCGCTAAGCCATGTTCCCCCTCATACTCTGACCTTCCAATCACCAACTTTATGGGGGCAAACGATGTGGATTTTGCAGATGTCTCAGGTTCCTCACCCCGCAGCTTGCTCAGTTTTGATCTCTTCTCTCATGTTTCAGCGGCCACCTTAATGTTAACTTCCACCACCGTCTCAATGATGTGGTGGCCCACTTGCGTAACAAGATCACCTATCTCACTACAAACTCCAGCCAAGCAACATAATTCCGTAACAAGTATTGGAAACCAAAGTGGCCGGGCCCTATCCTCCATTACTCGGAGAGCCAATTGCTCAGCAATGAGTCTGCCCATGTGTTGGGTACATTGGAATATATGTACCAGATTTGAAGAAGCCTCACCCTACTCAATGATATACATCAAGGTGTATTTGATGTGCTTTGAGTTTATTTGTGCAGGTTAAGTAACTGCAGGATTGCAAGAAAAGTTTCTAAGTCCATGTGTCGACACATAGAAGAAAAGTGTCGACACTTAAGAAGGCTTGTGTCGACACCCAGAGAAGCTGTGTCGACACTTGGAGTAATTATGTCGACACCAGGAAGGCAGAGTCGACACCAGAAGAAAAGTGTCGACACATACAGGCAGTGTCGACACACAGTGAAGAATTGTCTACATAATCAGTGTCGACACTTAGAAGCAGTGTCGACACCCAGGGAAACTTTGTCGACATCAAAAGTGTCGACACCAAGAGGCTATGTCGATACTCAGCGAACTTCAACAAAGTTTAAGTATAAGTGTCGACACAAAGGAGATGTGTCGACACAGCAAAGTTTCAACACATAAAGAATGTGTCGACACAAAGGAGATGTGTCGACACTCAGCAAAGTTTCAATACATGAAGAATGTGTCGACACAAAGGAGATGTGTCGACACTCAGCAAAGTTTCAACACTTGAAGGAATGTGTCGACACAAAGGAGATGTGTCGACACTTAGCAAAGTCTCAACACAAGAAGATGTGTCGACATAAAGGAGTTGTGTCGACACACAGCAGAAATCAACTAAGTATTGAAGAAGAATTTGTGTCGACACACTCAACCAGTGTCGACACATTCAACAGAAGGCTTGTGTCGACACACAGGATCAGTGTCGACACATTCTGAAGAAGCAGTGTCGAGAAGCCGTTACAACAACACAAGGAGTTGTGTCGACACCATGAAGGCTAGTGTCGACACTTAGTCTATTTGTGTCGAAACTTAGTCTATTTGTGTCGACACATAAAGACTATCTGTCTCGACACTTGCAGACAGTGACAGAGATTTCAAGAAGTGACTGGATGACTTGACAGCTGCCATTTCAACCGGTCAACTGCAACTATCAGAGCTGTCAGAAGGTTGTTAGAAACCGTATCAGCCGGTTACCTTGGAGGAAGACTATTTAAAGACCTTTCTCCTTCGACAGAAAGAAGTATTACAGATTGACAACAATCAATCAAGAGATTTAACAACACAAAAAAGAAGACCTTCTATAGAAGATCTAAGAAGTTGGAGAGAGAGAGCTCCTTCTAAGAAGAGCAGCTGTTGAACCAGGCTGCAAAGTAAGATTCAGATTGAGATCTGAATCTCAAGACAGAAGTTGATTGAAGATCATCTTCAAATGAGACTCAAATCTACTGTGTTCTAATTCAAGAAGCTTTGAAGAAAGCCAAGGGAGGTTGATCTCTGCAAAGTTCTTTCAAGAACTCATCAAGAAGCCAGTCAACTCATCTCTCTCTTTTAGAGTTGTGGTTATATACTTTGTAAACTTTATTTTTTGTAGGATCCTAAGGGATCTGAGCTGTAAGCCTATATTATAAAGGCTGAGGTAGGGCTATTGTGCCTGAGTGTAGGAGATTTTATTCTCTGAGTGTAGGCCTTGATTGTAGGCTGAGGTAGGGCTGTTTAGCCTGAGTGTAGGTCTTGGTGAAGACTAGTGGTAAGGCTTTGTGCCTGAGTTGTAGGAGTGGGGTCACTCTGAGTTGTAGGAACCTGTTTGGGGTTCTGAGTTGTAAGATCTGAGGATCTGAGGAGAAGTGGAGAAGTTAGGCCGAATCTAGTACACTACTAGATAGGCGAAGGGGGAAAGTGGATGTACCTAGACCTTGGGGAACCACTATAAAAATCTGTGTGTACTCTATGTGTGATTAATTCTGTGATTGTTGTATTATCTGTGCTGAATTGCTGTAGAGAATTGCAAATACAGGTCTTATAATTCAGTGTTTCTGCCTTTAAAGTTAAAAAGATTAAGTTCACCTATTCACCCCCCCCTCTAGGTGATTAGGCACTAGTTCTTTCAAGTGGTATCAGAGCCAGGTTGCTCAAAAAGGGACATAACAGTCTGAGTAAGATCCTATAGGCAGAATCAGATTAATCAAGATTCAAGAAAATGGGTTCTAGTTAGAATCACAAAGAGCTGGAGTCCATGAAGTTGCCAATCTGTAGAAAAGAGATTTTTGACATATGGAAAGAGAGGGTTAGACTTTTTATGGAAGCCTCTGACCCAAGAATATACATTACAGTCAAAGAAGGGTCATATGTGCCAATGAAAGTATCTGTTCTGGATGCAAATCAGAGAACTCCCAAAGACTATTCAGAAATGACTAAAGATGAGATTATTCTGGCCACTATGGACAAGAGGGCCTAGAATATTATTGTTAGTGCAATTGATGATGCCACATTTCAGAATTTAATTCACTGTAAAACTTCTAAAGAAATATGGGACACTTTAATAGTTTACATGGAAGGGTCTGAAGAAGTAAGACAGGACAGGAAGTCCTTGTTAAATCAGGAGTATGAAAGCTTCAGACAAGGAAAGTCTGATAGCATTACTGAATGCTACAAGAAATTCTATAGGATTGTTAATGAGTTGATGTCCTATGGAAGAGAATTCAGCAACTATGAGCTGAATGACAAGTTTTTAAGATCCCTGACTAAGGACTGGTATTCCAAGATTTGTGTCATTAGGGAAATGACCAAATTAGCTGATATACCTCCTCCAACTTTGTTTGGAAAACTGTTATCTTATGAGATACAGTTAATGGTCAGAAAGGAGGAAGAGAATACTATAAGAGTGGAGCACAAGGAAAGAGCTGTGGCCTTCAAGACTGAAGCCACTAGAAAATATAAAAGCAAGTCTCCATCTCCACCTCAAAAAGTTGCTGAGGCTGAGACAAATGAGTCAGAAAGCAAGAAGTCAGATAGCAGTGAAAGTGATGAAGACTTTGCTTCTTTTACAAGACATTTTCAAAAGTTTCTGAAGAAGAAACAGTGGAGGTCTAAGCCATCCACTTCACAGACAAAAGATGACTACTATTAGAACAGAAAGTTATCAAGGAATGACAGAAGAAAGTCCAAGCCAAGTAAAACTACATCCTCAAAGATTGTATGTTATTGTTGCAATAGACAGGGACATGTAGTGGCTGACTGTCCTGAAAAGAGGAAGGAGTCAACTGATAGAAAGAAGACACAGTTTAAGGGCAAAAAGGAAAAGTCCTTTGTTGCCAAGAAAGACAAAAGTTTGACTGATCAGTCATCATCAGAAACAGATTCAGAAGCTGAAGCCTATATTGGGTTGTTTGTTGAAGAAGAAGAAGATGAGCTCATGCACCTAATGAACTCAATTTATGAGCTTGAGGACATTCAGTGCAAAGGGCTGATGGACTTATCTGAAGGAGACAAAATCCAGGATCAGCCTGGACCAAGTAAGGTACAAAGTTGTTCTTCTAGTTCAATTTCTTATACTGAGTCAAAATCAGATACATCTGCATCAAGTGATGTGGGTGGGTCTGAATCTGAAGGTGATATTCATCAGTTAATTGATGAATATATGGACTTGTTGCATGCCTTAAAGAAAAGCAAAACCTTGGCCAACAATCAAGCAAAGGAGATTGCTAGTCTTAAATTGACTGTTGCTGATTCAGACAAGTTGTTTGATCAGAAACTGAATGAAATAGCCAGACTGAAGAACATTACAGTTATTCAGATGGGAACTATTACATTTAAGAATGATCAAATTAGAAATCTGGAGGTTAGACTTCAGAAGGATAAGGATATTATGGCTAGCTTTTCTAAACCCAAATCTGTTTTACCCTTGATAGATGAGTTTGTACCTCATAAGGGTAAGGCTGGATTAGTATTTACAAAACCTACCTGGACTGCTAGGTCCAAGTCTAAGGGCAAAGCCCCAGCACTAAACAAAAAGCCTGCTGTAGAAACTTCAGCCAGAGTTGTACCAAAACAAAGGTACAACAGGTTTGAGTGCTGGTGTTGTGACAAGATAGGCCACTATGTCATAGACTGTTGGCACAATTCAAGTGTCAAGGAGAGTAACAAACTGTAACACCCCCTATCCGTCGCATAGCATATAGCAGTAGGTCCGGCCGGGGCCCGACGCCATATACCACAGACAGACCGGGTGGTTACTTATGGAAACCATCCAACCAATCTCAACGTCCTATACAGAGCATTCTAGCGGAAGCAGTTTATAAAAGTTGTAAACAAATAACCCAGCATTAAAGCACGAATGTCCACTAGTACAAAACAGGAATGTTATTACAAAATACTCAAAACAAGCCTTAAGGCCTTACAAAATGTTTCACTTGAATATTACATGTTTTACAAACCACGGCACGTAGGCCGGTCATACATGAATAAAGCAATAAACATTTCCATTTGGGCCTTCGAGGGTCGGCTTCGCAAAAAGGGCTTTAGCCCGCTATTGACCGCTTGGTCCAGCTGCACCTGCAAGCAACAAACCACCGCACGGTGGCAAAACAAGGCAACGATCAGTAATGCTGACCAAATTATAACGATCCCGCCCCCAACTCGGGGCGGCGATGCTCCTTCCCTGCATTTCATTAGCATAAGCGAGCCATATAAATAACCATAGCCATGTCATCACAGACGTTGGCTCGTACGGCCACACGCCCCGTGCACTCAGGGCACATTCTCGGTGAACCGGTCGATGTCACGTCAATTAAAGCCATTAACATTTCGGACTCACCACCGCCACTTAGACGGCCAAACCTATGAGCAATTTGTCTTCCTGGCCTGGGTCACGACAATTTAAGTCATTGACCGTAGAAGACCCTACTCTATGCCAACGGTAAGTGTCACGTGCCTTTAGGTCTCTTTAACCGAACGACATAGAACGGGTACGGTTCCATCTAACCCGTGCTCACATCGCAACGGCAATTTAAGCCATTTGCGCGGGTCAAACTTCCACCGAGTCCCATTTCCATCACAAGTCACATAACCCCGTTATGTTCAAGTTGGCTCTCAAGCCACCAAGTTGGCAAGATCTCGTATCCGCCCAGTTTTCTGGGTGCACCTTTGGGTTAGTCCCCAAGGCTCCCTGCTGCAATCTACCGCATAGAAAACCCGAAAAACAACCAATAGCACGGAGTCTTCTCCGGCCTTATGCAATGCAACATCACCGATCCAGACTAACATGTCCGGGTAGGCTTCACACATCATGCCTATGTCCGTTCTCGCATACGGACTCTAAACAACGGGGACTTTACATATCTACCCGAAGGAACGCCTCCAACTCTCCGCAAACTCGCGAGAGCGGGCTTCCTATGCTAGGAAAGAGAGCTATTCGTGCTCAAGATGAGGATCGTTACCCTTGAGTTCCTCTTTGGCGCCATCAAAAAGTAATCGGATAGAAATCACCGCACTAGCGTTGCCTCCGTGGATCCGGAGTCGGCTTGCGATTCGGAGCTCCGAAGCTCCTCCAATGGCGGATCTAGCCCCTTCTTCTTCCCTTAGCTCTTCTCTCTCTCCAAGGACTTAAAAAGAGAACAAGTGAAGAAAAGTGATGGATTTCTAAGTCAACCCACGGGTATATCCCTTCAGGAACATCCTTCAACCGTTGGATCTCAAAACAAGGAAACGAACGGCTTTGATTCGGGGCTGAAATGCCCAATCTGGACCAAACACGGCCTGGCACACGCCCGTGTCCAGGGCCGTGTGCCGCATTCGCCGTCAAAATCGAATCTCCTGGAACCTCACACGGGTATCGAACACGCCCGTGTTTGAGCTGACACGCCCGTGTTCCACTTCACACGGCCGTGTAGCCGGCCGTGTACCCCATGATTTTTCCCCATTTTCAACCCGAGCACTGCACGGGTTCTAGGACACGCCCGTGTCCTGACCCGTGTCACCTTGACACGCCTGGACCCCAGGCCGTGTACACGGGACATTTCGTCGAGGGAAGATCGACGACTTGATGACACGGCCTTGGACACGCCCGTGTCCTAGGCCGTGTGCCTTGTCTCGACGATCGTCGAGTGAATCTCGACGACTCCCCGGGACGATCGTCGACACGGGTCGACACGCCCTGCGACACGCTCGTGTCGAAGGCCGTGTGCCCATTCTCGACGAATCGTCGAGTACAACTCGATGACTCACGGCTAAGTGTCGACATGGCTTGACACGCCCTGGGACACGCCCGTGTCCCAGGCCGTGTGCCTGCTGCCAGAACCTAAACTGGCCCAAAACGTCCCCCTTTTGCTCCTTTGAGTTTCGGGGCGTTACACAAACTACCTGCTAGAAGAGCTACATGTAGTTTTGTTAAAAGTCAAACTAACCTGCACCAAGGACCCAAGAATTATTTGGGTTCTAAGGTTAAGTAATCTGTTTTGCAGGTGAGTCCAAGTGGCCATGCTCCTATATGGTACTTGGACAGTGGATGTTCCAGGCAGATGACTGGAACTAGGGGGTTGCTGAAGGATTATACATCTATAAAAGATGGGCCTAAAGTTACCTTTGGTGGTTCAGAAAAAAGGATCATGAAAGGCTTTGGTAACATTTCTAGTAACCTGATTACAATTACTCAAGTGGCTTATGTAAAGGGTTTGAAACATAACCTCATTAACATAAGTCAGCCGAGTGATTTAGGATATGACATCTCATTTGTCAAGGATGGTTGTCATATCAGGAGGTCAAGTGATCAAAAGATCATTTTGACAGGATATAGGAAGAGAAATGTCTATTGTCTAGACATTTTGTGTGAGAACATTGTTTCTCCTATTTGTCTTGTAGCTGATGAGAAAGTCTCACATTGTGTTAAATGGCACAAGAGGCTGGCTCATCTTAACTATAAGACAATTGGCCAACTCTTTAGCAAAGAGTTAGTGAGGAATGATCCTCAGGTTAAGTGTATAAAGGATGAGATATGCTCAGCTTGTCAAAAAGGCAAGCAGACCAAATCCACCTTTCATAGCCTTGAGAACAAAGATGCTGTGAGGTGTCTATACCTCTTGCATATGGATCTTTTTGGTCCTATGCCAGTTCACAACCTAGGTAGGAAGGTCTACACATTTGTGGTAGTTGATGACTACTCAAAGTATTCCTGGGTGTTCTTCCTACGGCAAAAATCTGAAACTCCAAGTATCTTGTATAGTTTTGTTAAACAAATTCAGAATGAATTGAACAGTACAGTGGTCAAAATCAGAAGTGACCATGGTACTGAATTTCAGTCTAAAAGTATGACAAAACTGTATGAAGAGTTTGGAATTTTTCAGGAATTTTTCTCACTAAGAACACCTCAGCAAAATGGTATTGCTGAAAGGAAAAATAGAACCTTGATAGAGGCTGGTAGAACCCTATTGAGTGACACTTCTCTCCCAGAATATTTCTAGGCTGAGGCAGTTAATACTGCATGTCATATAATCAATAGAGCTACTATCACCAAGAGCCACAAGAAGACCCCCTATGAGATTGTGAAGGGCAGAAAACCAAATCTATCCTATTTCAGGATCTTTAGTTGCAAGTGCTATATCCTTAACAATGGTAAGTCTTATCTAACCAAGTTTGCTGCCAAATCTCAAGAGGGAATTTTTGTTGGGTACAGCAACAACAGTAAGACTTATAGGGTCTACAACTTGATTACTCAAGTTGTAGAAGAGTCAGTACATGTAGTTTTTGATGAAGCAATGCTCATTAACAATAATTTGCCAAGTAGTGTTTGCAGCTCTACATGTGTAACTGAGAAGATGGACAAGCTTACCTTAACAGAAGGTTCTTCTGCAAGTCAGCAAGTGGAAGATGGTGGCTGCTGTACAGGGGGAGTACAAGAGACTCCTGTTGCTGAAGAAGACCAAGAGGTGCAGTTGAATGAAGAAGCTGAAGGTGTACAACCAGAAGACAGGCTGCCTCCAGCAAATAGGCACTTAAGGGATCATCCAGCCAATCAGATAATTGGAGATCCCAGACAAGGAGTGTAAACAAGGAGCAGAAATATAAGTACAGTTCTTTACTCAAGTTTCCTATCCCAAGTTGAGCCAAAGAAGTTTGAAGAAGCAATCCTAGACCCTCATTGGATTGAGTCCATGCAAGAGGAGCTGAATCAATTCAAAAGATGCAAGGTCTGGGAGCTAGTTCATAAACCCAAGGACCACAACATTATTGGAACTAAGTGGATCTTTAGGAACAAGTTGGATGAAAATGGAATAATCATAAAGAATAAAGCTAGACTTGTTGCAAAGGGATATAGGCAGGAAGAAGGTATTGATTTTGATCAAACCTTTGCTCAAGTAGCAAGACTGGAAACAATAAGGATGTTCCTTGCCTATGCAACATTTCAAGGGTTTAAGGTATATCAAATGGATGTTAAGTCAGCTTTTCTGAATGCAAATCTGAAGGAAGAAGTCTATGTAGAGCAGACATTAGGTTTTATAGATTCTCTTAAACCTGACTATGTATATAGACTTAGAAAGACTTTGTATGAGTTAAAACAAGCCCCTAGGGCTTGGTATGAAACCCTGTCTAGTTTCCTCATTGAGAATAAATTCTCAAGGGGGAAAATAGACAAGACTCTATTCCTTAGGGAATCCAGAGGCAAGATTATCTTAGTCCAAATATATGTAGATGACATCATATTTGGGTCTACAGAAAGTAGTCTTTGCAGAAAGTTTGCAAAACTCATGCAAGGACAATTTGAAATGAGCAGTATGGGGGAACTTAAGTTCTTCTTGGGTCTCCAAGTTAGACAGACTGAAGATGGATTATCCATATGCCAGTCTAAGTTCACCCTAGAATTGATAAGGAAGTATGGTATGTAATTATCCACTACCATGAAAACTCCTATGGGGTCAAGCATGTCTCTAAGCAAAGATGATGCAGGGAAACCTGTAGATGAAACTTTGTATAGAGGGATAGTTGGCTCCCTACTGTATTTGACTGCTAGTAGACCAGATATCATGTATGCTACATGTGTCTGTGCTAGGTACCAAGCTTGCCCTAAAGAATCTCATCTGACAGCAGTCAAAAGTATTTTGAGATATCTTAAGAGCACACCTTATCTAGGCCTTTGGTACCCTAGGAATGGAGATTTTGTACTGACAGGTTATTCAGATGCAGATTTTGCAGGCTGCAAGGAAGATAGGAAGAGTACTACAAGATTCTGTCAATTTCTAGGTGGAAGGCTGGTGTCATGGAGTAGCAAGAAGCAAACCAGTGTGGCTATCTCCACAGCAGAGTCAGAGTATGTGGCTGTAGGAAGTTGTTGTGCTCAACTTCTATGGATTCAACATCAGCTAGAAGATTATGGTATTCAAGTAAGTAGGACACCTTTATTTTTTGATTCTACTAGTGCCATTTCTATTGCAAATAATCTTGTCTCCCATAGTATGACTAAGCACATAGAAATTAAATACCATTTTCTAAGAGAACATGTGGAAAAAGAAGACATTTCCCTAGAGTATGTTAAGACAAATAATCAGTTAGCTGATATGTTTACTAAGCCCTTAGATGAAACCAAATTCAATAAGTTTAAAATTGAATTAGGAATGATAAACTTAGAATAGTTTACAAAAATTGGCTAAGTAAAATAGTGTCGACACACAGAGTTGTCTGTGTCGTGTCGAGCTGAGATGTATAAGTGTCGACACATATATTTTGTCGACTATATTTGTGTCGACACATAGTTGTCGAGACATTACAGTAAGTGTCTACACTTTTCAACAGTGTCGACACAATTCAAGTATGTTAACGCGCCTTTTCACCTTCAATTCTAGAAAGGTATAAATAGGTTTTCCACATTGTTTGTTGACACGCTCACCTTAGTTTCGAGACCAAACTTGTGTGTCGACATCTCTCTTCTCTAAATTCAAAATTTCTTCAAACCCTAATGACGCCCAAGCTAGAAGAGAACATTAATGAAGGATATGAGCTCGTGCGACATGCCTTTGATGACGCGGAACCCGAAATCCAAGGTGTGGTAACCCTAATTGCAGAGACAGGCCTAGAGTATCTTGTTTCAGAGCCTATCAAGATCTGGAAGAAGGAAATCCTCGAATTCTTGAGTGCAGCAAGTCTTAATGGATCTGGACTCAAGATTAAGTCCAAAGTTCATGGGGCAAAGGTGAAGGTCACTCATAAGAGTCTCAGTAAGATTCTACATCTCCCAAGAACTACAGGAGAGGAAGATGTTTTTGCTTCAAAAACAAGGGAGGCACTAACATGGTGTGGACTTGATTCAAACCTGAAGATTGGATCAGTGTTCAATAGGAAAGGAATGAACATACAGGGCAAGTTTTTATCTGAGATAGTTGGCAAGGTCATACTAAGCAAGCCTGGTGGACATGATAGAATTTCAGTGCATATGTTCAGTCTGATGACAAGGATAATTTTCAAACTTAGTACTGATTGGTCTGCAGTAATGTTTGATAAGATAAAAGAGAGTCTGAAGAAACTCAATCTGGGAAGAATTCTGAGTCTATACTTAGCTGGAAGTATACCTGAAGTGATGAATCAAGCTGCTGGTTCAAAGATAAACCACACGAGGAGAATGGATGTAAGGATTATCTCTAGGTGGGATAAAGTGTTGAGAAAAGAGATGCCAACTCCAGAAAAGGCAAAACCTCAGAAGAAGAAGAAGACAGCCATTGTGGCACAAGAATCCTCAAGTAGCTCAGAGGAGCAAGTGGTGTTTAGTTCAGATGATGGAGAGGATGGCAATGCTGGACAGTCACCAGCAAGACAAGAAGATGCTCAGAGGCAGGGGGAGCTACCATCAGCCAGCCCTATTCACCTGGATCCACTCCAGGGGGAGCCTCTACTTGTGGATGAGCCAACTCCATTAGAGAGTGAAAGGGCTACCCAAACCATTCTAGAGGTAATTACTGAAGTAAATCAATTAAATTTCCATATTGAGGATGAAGTTTTGTCTGAACCATTACTTGATGTTGATCGGCAAACACAGATACAACCTCAACCACAGGAGGTTATCATAGAGGACACATCTGTTGCTGATAAAATGGAAACAAATGCTCCTGAGATTAGAGATTCTTCTGAACAACCTCAACATGAGTTTACATTAGAAGAGCTGTTCCCTGATCTTGTACAGACAGACCTTGAGAGAGAGATAGCTGCTGTTGAGGGGGAGAAGGTCAATATTGAGGGGGATCATGTAGAGGAGACTGCTAGACAAGAGACTGAGGAGAAAATAATTGCTGAGGAGCTACCAAGGATTGAGAAGGATTTACATCCTAGTCCTAAGGATAGAGTAGATATTGCAAGTACTTCTGCTTCAGAGGATGAAGAGGCTGCTAGAGCCAAGAAAAGGAAGTTCCAGGTTTTCAAGAGAAGAAGCCAGAACCACAAGAAAGCATTGCAGACAATTGCTCCACAGCCTGCCACAACTACTGATTATAGTTCTCTGATGGTGGCATTGCAAATCAAGATGAATGAGCAAAGAAAAGCTTTAGAAAAGTATATGGATGAAGGGCATTGTTGGGTACATTGGTTCAAATGTACCTGATTTGAAGAAGCCTCACCAAACTCAATGATATACATCAAAATGTATTTGATGTGTTTTGAGTTTACTTGTGCAGGCTAAGTATTTGCAGGAAAGAAGAAAAAGTTTCTAAGTCCATGTGTAGACACCCAGAGGTAAAGTGTAGACACTTAAGAAGACTTGTGTCGACACCCAGGCAAGCAGTGTCGACACTTGGAGTCATTGTGTCGACACCAGGAATGCTGAGTCGACACCAGACAGAAAGTGTCGACACAAGGAGCTGTGTCGACACTCAATGAAGAAGAGTGCAGTGAAGCAGTGTCGACACTTAGCAGTTGTGTCGACACCCAGAAAAACTGTGTCTACATCAGAAAGTGTCGACACTTGGAGGATGTGTCGACACTCAGCAAAAGTCTGCAGAGACCAAGTACAAGTGTCGACACCCAAGACATGTGTCGACACTCAGCAGAAGAGTCAACACTAGAAGTAAGTGTCGACACCCAGAGCAATGTGTCGACACTCAGCTGAAGACTCAACACTTGAAGAAAGTGTCGACACAAGGAGCTGTGTCGACACTTAGTAAAGATCAGCAAAGATCAACAAAAATATTCTAAGTACAAGTGTCGACACTAAGGGAATGTGTCGACACTCAGCCAGAGTCTCGACAGAAGAAGAATGTGTCGACACCCAGAGCAATGTGTCGACACTCAACAAGTATCAACACTGAAGAAGCAGTGTCGACACCAGGAAGCAGTGTCGACACTTAACAGATTCAACACATGAAGATGTGTCGACATAAAGGTGTTGTGTCAACACTTAGAAGAATTCAGCAAGATACTGCAGTACAAGTACTTGTGTCGACACTCAATTTCAGTGTCGACACATGAAGAAGAAGTAGTGTCGAGATATAAAATCTACAACATAAGGAGTTGTGTCGACACCTTGTAGGCTAGTGTCGACACTTAGACATCATGTGTCGACACTTGGTCTATAAGTGTCGACACTTAAAGACAGATAGTCTCGACACTTCTAGACAGTTACAGAATTTTCAAGAACTGACTGGATGACTTGACAGCTGCCATTCCAGCCGGTCTACAACACCTGTCAGAGTTGTCAGAATTCAGTTATGGACTGAACCAGCCGGTTACCATGAAGATGGCCTATAAATAGGCTTATACTGTCTACAGAAGAAGTTGATCAAAAAGGTTGTTGAAGTTGTCAAAGTTCAGACAAGTAATTTAAAGAAGATCTAGCTATCAAGTGAAGATCTAAGAAGTTGGAGAGAGAGAGCTCCATCCAAGAAATCAGCTGTTGGAACCAGGCTGAGAAGAAGGGTTCAGATTTATTCTGAATCTTAAGTAGCAGAGATCAAGGATCAACTGCAGAAGGAGTCAATCTTATTGAGTTCTACTTTCAAGAAGCTTTGAAGAAAGCTAAGTCAGATTGATTTCAGCTGAGTTCTTCCAAGAACTCATCAAGAAACTCACAACTCCCCTCTCTTGTCTCTGGGTTGCTGAGTTAACAAATTTTGTATTCATTTTATCTTGTAGGATCCTCTGGATCTGAGTCTTGTAAGCCTGTAATTATAAAGGCTGAGTATATGACTTGAGAGCCTGAGTGTAGGAGATTGAAATCTCTGAGTGTAGGCCTTGGTGGCTGAGTGTAGGCCTTTGTGGCTGAGTGTAGGCTTTGTGAAGAAGCTGAGTTGTAGGGCCTTGGGCCTGAGGTGTAGGAACCAGTTTTGGGTTCTGAGATAGTGGAGGAGTTTGGCCGAATCTAGTACACTGCTAGATAGGCGAAGGGGGAAAGTGGATGTACCCAAACCTTGGGGAACCACTATAAAACTGTGTGTCTTCTGTGTGCTGTGGTTTGCTGTGAATGCTGTGTGATTGTTGTGAAATAGTAGATATAAATCTGTGTTAAAAACTGATTGCTGCCATAAAAAGTTAAAAAGAATTTGGTCACCTATTCACCCCCCCTCTAGGCGTTTAGGTACTATATCTTTCAAGTGGTATCAGAGGGAGGTTACTCAAAAAGGGACATAACTATCTGAGTAGATCCTATTGGCAGATTCAGTCTAAGTGAATTACAGAATCAAGAACATCAAGAACCATGGGTTCCACTGAAAATCACAAGGAATTGGGATCCATGAAGCTACTCATATGTAGGAAAGAGATCTTTGGAATCTGGAAGGAAAGGGTAAGGCTGTTTATGGAAGCCTCATACCCTAGGATTTATATCACAGTAAAGGAAGGGCCATATGTGCCAATGAAGGTATCAGTCTTAGATGCAACTCAGAGAACACCTAAGGATTTCTCTGAAATGACAAAGGATGAGATTGTCCTAGCCACCATGGACAAAAGGGCTCAGAACATTATAGTGAGTGTCATAGATGATGCAACTTTTCAGAATCTAATACACTGTAAGACAGCCAAAGAGATGTGGGATACTCTTATTGTGTATATGGAGGGTTCTGAAGAAGTAAGGCAAGACAGAAAATCCTTGCTAAATCAAGAGTATGAAAGTTTTAGACAAGGAAAGGGTGATAACATAACTGAGTGCTATAAGAAGTTCTACAGGATAGTGAATGAACTCATGTCCTATGGCAGAGAGTTCAGTAATTATGAACTCAATGATAAGTTTCTAAGGTCCCTAACTAAAGATTGGGAAACCAAGATCTGTGCCATCAAGGAAATGGCAAAGTTAGGAGAAATTCCTCCACCAACACTATTTGGAAAACTGCTGTCTTATGAAATGCAGTTAATGGTGAGGAAAGAAGAAGAGAAATCCAGAAGAAATGAACACAAGGAAAGGACAGTGGCCTTCAAAGTAGAAGCCCCCAGAAAGTACAGGAGTAAGTCACCAACTCCACCTCCAAAGGTAGTTGAATCTGAGTCAGATGAGTCAGTCAGCACAAAGTCTGAAAGCAGTGAAAGTGATGAGGACTTTGCTGCCTTCACAAGACATTTTCAGAAATTCTTAAAGAAAAAACAGTTGAGGACAAGGCCTTCTACATCACAGGGAAAGGAAGACTCTTATCAAAAAAATAAGTCTTCAAAGAAAGACAGGAAAAAGTCCAAGTCTAGCAAATCTACACTATCAAAAATTGTGTGTTATTACTGTAATAGACAAGGACATGTCATTGCAGACTGTCCAGAAAAGAGGAAGGAGTCTAATGACAAGAAAAGGACTCAATACAAGGGCAAGAAAGAAAAGTCTTTTGTTGCCAAAAAAGACAAGAGTCTGTCAGATATTTCTTCTTCAGAAACTGAGTCAGATGCTGAGACATATATAGGGCTGTTTGCTGAGGAGGAAGAAGAAGAGTTCATGCAGATTATGAATTCTATTTATGAATAAGAGGACAGTCAATGCCAAGGGCTAATGGCATTGACAGAAAATGACAAAATCCTGGAGCAGCCAGGACCTAGTAAGGTACAAAGTTCAACTTTTAGTTCAATTTCTTGTGCCAGTACAGAATCAGATTCATCATCATCAAATGATGAGAGTGTATCTGAGTCTGAAGAGGATATTCATCAGTTGATAGATGAATACAAGGTTCTGTTGCAAGCATTTAAGAAGAGCAAGTCTCTAGCCAAAAGTCAGGCAAAGGAAATTGCTAGTCTTAAGGCTGCTGCAACAGATTCTGAGAAGATGATTGATCAAAAGTTTAATGAGATAGCCAGACTGAAGCACATAACTGTGATTCAGATGGGAACTATATCATTTAAGAATGATCAAATCAAGAGTCTGGAGATTAATCTTCAGAAGGAGAAGGACTTAGTTGCTAGGTTTTCTAAACCTAAGTCAGTTCTACCTTTGATTGATGAATTTGTTCATCAAAAAGGTAAAGCTGGGCTGAGATTTACTAGACCTGCAAGGACTGTTCAGTCCAAGTCCAAGTCCAAGGGCAAAGCCCCAACTCTCAACAAGTCTGCTGTAGATAAAACAGCAAAGACTGTACCTAAGCAAAGGTATAATAAGTTTGAGTGTTGGTGTTGTGGCAAGGTAGGCCACTTTGCAATGGACTGTTGGCACAATGCTAGTGCCAAAGTGAGTAGCAAACTGCCTGTTGGAAAACCAGCAGGTAGCCATGTCAAGATGCAAACTAACAAGTACCAAGGACCCAAGAATTCTTTGGGTTCTAAGGTTCATTAATCTGTTTTGCAGGAGAGTCCAAGTGGCCATGCCCCTATATGGTACTTGGACAGTGGATGTTCCAGACATATGACTGGAACAAAGGGATTACTAAGGGACTACATGCCAATCAAAGATGGTCCAAAAGTCACCTTTGGTGGTTCTGAAAAAGGAATCATCAAAGGGTTTGGTAACATTTCTAGTAACTTAGTTACCATTACTCAAGTGGCTTATGTTAAAGGTTTGAAACATAACCTAATTAGTATAAGTCAATTAAGTGATGTAGGATATGACATCTCATTTGTTAAGGATGGTTGTCATATCAAGAGGTCAAATGATCAAGAGATCATTTTGACTGGCTATAGAAAGAGGAATGTCTACTGTCTAGACATTATGTGTGAGACCAATGGTTCTCAAGTGTGTCTTGTAGCTGATGAGACAGTCTCTCATTGTGTCAAATGGCATAAGAGGCTAGCCCATCTAAACTACAAGACAATTGGCAAACTCTTTAGCAAAGAGTTAGTGAGGAATGGTCCTCAAGTTAAGTGTGTTAAAGATGGTATTTGTTCAACTTGTCAAAAGGGCAAGCAGACTAGATCCACCTTTAGAAGTATTGAGAACAAAGATGCTGTGAGGTGCTTATACCTCTTGCATATGGATCTCTTTAGTCCAATGTCAGTTCACAGCCTAGGTAGGAAGGTTTATACCTTTGTAGTTGTAGATGACTACTCAATGTTTTCCTGGGTGTTCTTTCTTAGACAGAAATCTGAAACACCCAATGTCTTCTATAGCTTTGTCAAACAGATTCAGAATGAACTAAATAGTATAGTGGTCAAAATAAGAAGTGACCATGGTACTGAGTTTCAGTCTGATTGCATGACAAAACTATGTGAAGAATTTGAGATATTTCAAGAGTTTTCTTCACCAAGAACACCTCAGCAAAATGACATTGCTGAGAGGAAGAACAGAATCTTGATTGAGGCTGGTAGGACCCTTTTAAGTGATACATCACTACCAGAATATTTCTGGGCTGAAGCAATAAATACTACATGCCATGTTATCAATAGGGCTACCATAACTAAAAGCCTCAACAAGACCCCCTATGAGGTTGTGAAAGGCAGGAAACCAAACATATCCTACTTCAGGATCTTTGGTTGTAAGTGCTTCATACTTAACAATGGAAAGTCTTACTTGACTAAGTTTGCTGACAAGTCCCAAGCGGGAATTTTTGTTGGGTACATCAACAATAGTAAGGCTTATAGAGTCTACAACTTATCTACTCAAGTTGTAGAAGAGACTGTACATGTAGTATTTGATGAAACTAGGCTTATTAACAATGAGTTGTCTAGTAGTGTATGCAGCCCCACAGGTTTAACAAAGAAGATGGACAAGCTCACTATAGAAGAAGAACCTACTGCAAGACAGCAAGTAGAAGACAGTGGCTGTTGTCCAGGGGGAGTACTACATGTACCAAATGCAGAAGAAGTACAGCAAGATGAAGAAGTTGAAGAAGTTCAACCTGAAGTCAGGATGCCTCCAGCCAATAGGCATCTAAGAGATCATCCAGGTGAGCAAATCATTGGTGATCCAAGACAAGGGGTACAAACAAGGAGCAGAAACCTGAATGCAGCAATCTACTCCAGCTTTCTATCCCAAGTTGAACCTAAGAAGTTTGAAGAAGCCATCAAAGACCCTCTTTGGATTGAGGCAATGCAAGAAGAACTCAATCAGTTCAAGAGGTGCAAGGTCTGGGAACTTGTTCCTAAACCTAAAGACCACAATATAATTGGAACCAAGTGGATCTATAGGAACAAGATGGATGAACAAGGAGTCATCATTAAGAACAAAGCAAGACTGGTTGCTAAAGGATATAGGCAGGAAGAAGGTATTGATTTTGATCAAACCTTTGCTCCAGTAGCCAGACTGGAAGCCATAAGGATGTTCCTGTCCTATGCAACCTTTCAAGGATTCAAAGTTTACCAAATGGATGTCAAGTCAGCATTTCTAAATGGTAATCTTAAAGAAGAAGTCCATGTGGAACAACCCTCAGGTTTTGTTGATTCAACTCTACCTAATCATGTCTATAGACTTAGGAAAGCTTTATATGGGTTAAAGCAAGCTCCTAGGGCTTGGTATGAAGCCCTGTCTAGTTTTCTCATTGAGAATAAGTTCACAAGGGGGAAAATAGACAAGACTCTATTCCTCAGGGAATCTAGAGGCAAAGTAATACTAGTCCAAATATATGTAGATGACATTATATTTGGGTCTACTGAAATTAGCCTTTACAAAAAGTTTACAAAGCTAATGCAAGGTCAATTTGAGATGAGTAGTATGGGAGAGCTAAAGTTCTTCTTGGGTCTCCAAGTAAGACAGACTGAGAGTGGTTTATCCATATGTCAGTCCAAGTTCACCCTAGAACTCATAAGGAAGTATGGTATGGATTCATCCAGCACCATGAAGACTCCTATGGGGTCAAGTATGTCTCTTAGCAAGGATGATGCAGGGAAACCTGTAGATGAAACCTTGTATAGAGAGATAGTTGGCTCCCTATTATACTTGACTGCAAGTAGACCAGATATCATATATGCTACATGTGTCTGTGCAAGGTATCAAGTCTGCCCTAAAGAGTCTCATTTGACAGCAGTCAAAAGAATATTGAGATATCTAAAGGGCACTCCTTATCTAGGCCTCTGGTACCCTAGGATTGGAGATTTTGATCTAACAAGTTATTCGGATGCAGACTTTGCAGGATGCAAAGAAGACAGAAAAAGCACAACTGGAACCTGTCAATTCCTAGGTGGGAGACTGATTTCATGGAGTAGCAAAAGCAAACAAGTGTGGCTATCTCTACTGCAGAATCAGAATATGTGGCTGCAGGAAGTTGCTGTGCTCAACTTTTGTGGATACAACATCAGCTTGAGGACTATGGATTTCAGGTAAGTAGAACTCCACTCTTCTGTGATTCTACAAGTGCTATTTCAATTGCACATAACCCTGTTTCACATAGTAGAACTAAACATATTGAGATAAAATATCATTTTCTTAGGGAGCATGTAGAGAAAGAGGATATTTTACTAGAATATGTTAAAATAGATAATCAACTAGCTGATATGTATACTAAGCCCCTAGAAGAAACTAAGTTCAATAGGTTTAAGATTGAACTAGGAATGATAAACTTAGAGTAAGTTTATAGTATTGAAAATTGGCCAAGTAAAAAGGTGTCGACACACGGAGATATCTGTGTCGACACAGAAAATTGGTGTCGACACTTCAGGGAAAAGGTGTCGACACCTCTAGAAAGTTAGTGTCGACACTTCAGAATATTAGTGTCGACACATGACAAGTTGGTGTCGACACAACCAAGGTGGTGTCGACACATAGTGTTTACTCAGAATTATCTAAGTAAAGTCTCGACTAAATGTCGAGTTAAGTGGTGTCGACACATAAACCAGTGTCGACACATATAATCTGTTGACTAAACTTGTGTCGACACTTATGTGTCGAGACATTATAAGTCAGTGTCGACACTTATCGCCAGTGTCGACATAATTTAAGTTGGCTGCCTGCCTTTTCATCTTCAAAATTAGAAAGGTATAAATAGGGTTTTGCCTTACTCTGTCGACACGCTTTCAAAAGTTTCGAGACCAAAACTTGTGTGTCGACACCTCTCTTCTCTCCAGTCGAATTCATCAAACCCTAATGGTGCCAAAGCTTGACGAGAATGTCAACGAAGGCTACGAGCTGGTGCGCAATGCTTTTGATGATGCAGACTTGGAGATCAAGACTGTAGTAACCCTAGTTGCCGACTCAGGGTTAGAATATCTTGTTTCAGAGCCAACAAAAATTTGGAAGAAGGAAGTCTTGGAATTCCTTAATGGAGCTAAGGTAGACGACACTGGATTGAAGATCAAATCCAGGGTTCATGGTGAAAAAGTAAAGGTCTCTCCAAAAAGTCTGAGGAAAGTACTGCAGTTACCAAGAACTAAAGAAGAAGATGAAGTTATTGCTTCAAAGACCAGGGAAGCTCTAACTTGGTGTGGTCTGGATTCTAAGATGAAGATTGGTTCAGTTTTCAATAGAAAAGGAATGAACAGTCAGGGGAAATTCCTGTCTGAAATTGTTGGGAAAGTGATATTGAGCAAGCCAGGAGGGCATGACAGAG
Source organism: Platanthera guangdongensis (assembly GCA_039583875.1). Lineage (NCBI taxonomy): Eukaryota > Viridiplantae > Streptophyta > Magnoliopsida > Asparagales > Orchidaceae > Platanthera > Platanthera guangdongensis. The sequence goes on from CM077147.1 coordinate 33,079,987, forward strand.
TGTCTGCCCATATGTTCAGCATTATGACCAGAATAATCTTCAACCAGAAAATTGACTGGTCTATAGTAGTTTTTGAAAAAATTAAAGAAAGCCTAAAGAAGCCCAATCTGGGCAGAATTTTAAGTCTATACCTTACTGGTGTTATACCATAAGTTATGGGTCAGACTGCAGGCACTAAAATAAATCATATGAGGAAAATGGATATGAGATTATTCTCCAGATGGGACAGGGTGTTGACTAAGGAGATGCCAACCCCTGAGAAGATCACTTCTGAAAAGGAAACCCCACTCAAGAAGAAGAAGAAGTCTGCCCCAGTGGCTCAGGATCCATCCAGCAGCTCTGAAAGTGAAGAGCAAGTAGTCTTCACACCTGATGAAGAAGACACTAGAACTGCTGTAAAGTCTCCAGCTCAATAGATAGATGCTGGAATCCAGGGGGAGCTACCTCAAGCTAGCCCCATACACAGGGATCACATCCAGGGGGAGCCACTAGTTGTGGAAGAATCCACTCCTCTTGAAAGTGAGTAAGCTACAACCACAATTCTAGAGGTAATTACTGAGCTTAATGCTTTGGTTTTTCCTATAGAAGATACTGATTTGTCTGATGATTATCAGCAACCACAGACTGCTAGTCAAGTCCCAGATGTTGTCATGGAAGACACATCTGCTGCAGCTCAGTTTGTATCTGATCCAGTGGTAGATGAGCCCAGAATTTCTCCAGCTCATTCTCCACATGAGTATACCATGGAAGATTTATTTCTAAATCTTGATCAAGCAGACTTTGACAAGGACAATGCTTCTGCTGAAGAGGAGAATGCTCCAATTGAGGGGGAGCAAGTAGTACATGTTGAAGAGCCTACAAGGCAAGAAACTGAGAAGGCACCAGAAGTGCAGAAGGAGTTACCTCCAAGCCCTAAGGAGAGGGTAGACATAGCCAGCTCCTCGGCATCTGAAGATGAGGAGGCTAGAAGAGCTAAGAAACAGAAGTTTCAGGTCTTCAAAAGGAGCCAAAATTATAAGAGGGCCTTACAAACTGTTGCACCACAGCCTATATCACTGCCAGCTCCAACTGTTGATTATAGTGCTTTAATGGTGGCAATGCAAATTAAACTGGATGAGCACATGCAGGCTATTGAGAAGTATGTATATGAAGGGCAGAAATCTTTGCAATTTGATTTGGCCCAGGATATTAAATCCATAAGATTTGAGATGAATCTCAATAAGAAAGAGATGACTGACTGCTTCCACAAGGGTGGGAATGTAGTAGTCTATCTTGCTACACATCAGGAAAAGATAAAGGCTCAAGTAGATGACATGGCACTGAAGCAAGGATATGTTCTAGAGAACCAAATAAGAATGAATGACAATTTGACACAATCTCACAATGCTATTGTCACAGAAATGAAGAGCATTGCTGCTGGCCTGACAACTTCTACTGCTACTGCTATGACAGCTTTTGATAAAGCACTGCAAGAGAGCTTAACTGATATTACAACTGCTATTCAAGACTCTCAGCAGCTGATCTCTGAAAAACTCCAAAGGTTAAGACCTTTCTACATGGATGGAGTTAATTATCTCAATACCCAAATCAGATTTCAAAAAGATGACTTAAGAGATCACATAGAAAGAGAAGTCATAAAGGGGGAGAGGGTCTTAGTCAAAGCTGGCTCTGACCATGCAAAATGGGTTTCTAATTCCATCAGAGCCACTCTTGGTTATCCTCCTCTTTGTGATGATGATAATGTAGCTGAATCTGGAATTAACCCTGCCTATCTTGGAGGTGAGCAACCAGAAGTAGCTCAAGTGATCTATCCTCCACCAGATTTTGACATGATCCATGCTGACATACAGTCCATGTATAGCCCACCTGGGGGTAAGGACAATGTTATACTAGAGAAAGTTGTTCAGCCTGTCTCTGAAGCTTTACAGGAAGCTATCTTGAAGGAGCAAGCTGAAGAAGAAACCAGATTGTCAAAGAAGAGGTTCAGGGAGCAAGCTGAACAAAGACCTGACTTTGAGCAGTGGAGCCCCACCTCTAGGAACAATATTTTGACTGCATGGAAAGCAGCAAAGGATAACATCCATGATATGAATAAATGGTTTTCTGAGGCTGAATGGAGAAAGCATGAGTCAAGGCAGGAGGCTATAGTTCAATACAGAAGAAAGGCCAAGATGGGAAAGCTACCTCCTACTGCTCTGGAGCCTAGCAAGTACTTTCACAAGCCTTATCATTATTTTGAAAGGCAAAAGATTAAAGCAGAAGAGCTTAAGAAGAAAGATCTGAAAGGCAAGAAGCCTGCTGATGCTGAAGTTACTGAAGCCCCTGTTCAAGCCAAAGTACAAGCTGACAAAAGAATAGTGATCAAGGAGCCCGAACAGAAATAGAATTGGAATTTTCTTAAAAGTTTACTATGTAATCTTTTGATGTAAAACATTCTGTAAACTTTTTGAAATATGAATATGACAAAGTATTGGAACACTGTGTTGTGTGATAAATTTGCTATATGATAATTTTATTTCATAATTGTTCTGTGATGCTATCTATGTGTACATGTTTGTTTAATACATGTTTATGTATGCCCTGCTATATATAATCCTGCTTTACATCATTTTGTAATTTTATTATAAATGGTGTATATCATTGACTAAGGGTTATGACTTCTCCAAATAGGGGGAGATTGTTGGGTACATTGGTTCAAATGTACCTGATTTGAAGAAGCCTCACCCAACTCAATGATATACATCAAAATGTATTTGATGTGTTTTGAGTTTACTTGTGCAGGCTAAGTATTTGCAGGAAAGAAGAAAAAGTTTCTAAGTCCATGTGTCGACACCCAGAGGTAAAGTGTCGACACTTAAGAAGACTTGTGTCGACACCCAGGCAAGCAGTGTCGACACTTGGAGTCATTGTGTCGACACCAGGAATGCTGAGTCGACACCAGACAGAAAGTGTCGACACAAGGAGCTGTGTCGACACTCAATGAAGAAGAGTGCAGTGAAGCAGTGTCGACACTTAGCAGTTGTGTCGACACCCAGAAAAACTGTGTCTACATCAGAAAGTGTCGACACTTGGAGGTTGTGTCGACACTCAGCAAAAGTCTGCAGAGACCAAGTACAAGTGTCGACACCCAAGACATGTGTCGACACTCAACAGAAGAGTCAACACTAGAAGTAAGTGTCGACACCCAGAGCAATGTGTCGACACTCAGCTGAAGACTCAACACTTGAAGAAAGTGTCGACACAAGGAGCTGTGTCGACACTTAGTAAAGATCAGCAAAGATCAACAAAAATATTCTAAGTACAAGTGTCGACACTAAGGGAATGTGTCGACACTCAGCCAGAGTCTCGACAGAAGAAGAATGTGTCGACACCCAGAGCAATGTGTCGACACTCAACAAGTATCAACACTGAAGAACTGTGTCGACACCAAGAAGCAGTGTCGACACTTAACAGATTCAACACATGAAGATGTGTCGACACAAAGGTGTTGTGTCGACACTTAGAAGAATTCAGCAAGATACTGCAGTACAAGTACTTGTGTCGACACTCAATTTCAGTGTCGACACATGAAGAAGAAGTAGTGTCGAGATATAAAATCTACAACACAAGGAGTTGTGTCGACACCTTGTAGGCTAGTGTCGACACTTAGACATCATGTGTCGACACTTGGTCTATAAGTGTCGACACTTAAAGACAGATAGTCTCGACACTTCTAGACAGTTACAGAATTTTCAAGAACTGACTAGATGACTTAACAGCTGCCATTCCAGCCGGTCTACAACACCTGTCAAAGTTGTCAGAATTCAGTTATGGACCGGACCGGCCGGTTACCATGAAGATGGCCTATAAATAGGCTTATACTGTCTACAGAAGAAGTTGATCAAAAAGGTTGTTGAAGTTGTTAAAGTTCAGACAAGTAATACAAAGAAGATCTAGCTATCAAGTGAAGATCTAAGAAGTTGGAGAGAGAGAGAGCTACATCCAAGAAATCAGCTGTTGGAACCAGGCTGAGAAGAAGGGTTCAGATTTATTCTGAATCTTAAGTAGCAGAGATCAAGGATCAACTGCAGAAGGAGTCAATCTTATTGAGTTCTACTTTCAAGAAGCTTTGAAGAAAGCTAAGTCAGATTGATTTCAGCTGAGTTCTTCCAAGAACTCATCAAGAAATTCACAACTCCCCTCTCTTGTCTCTGGGTTGCTGAGTTAACAAATTTTGTATTCATTTTATCTTGTAGGATCCTCTGGATCTGAGTCTTGTAAGCTTGTAATTATAAAGGCTGAGTGTAGGGCTTGAGAGCCTGAGTGTAGGAGATTGAAATCTCTGAGTGTAGGCCTTGGTGGCTGAGTGTAGGCCTTTGTGGCTGAGTGTAGGCTTTGTGAAGAAGCTGAGTTGTAGGGCCTTGGGCCTGAGGTGTAGGAACCAGTTTTGGGTTCTGAGATAGTGGAGGAGTTTGGCCGAATCTAGTACACTGCTAGATAGGCGAAGGGGGAAAGTGGATGTACCCAAACCTTGGGGAACCACTATAAAACTGTGTGTCTTCTGTGTACTGTGGTTTGCTGTGAATGCTGTGTGATTGCTGTGAAATAGTAGATATAAATCTGTGTTAAAAACTGATTGCTGCCATAAAAAGTTAAAAAGAATTTGGTCAACTATTCACCCCCCCTCTAGGTGTTTAGGTACTATATCTTTCAGGCATAAATCCCTGCAATTTGATCTGGCACAAGACATCAAATATATCAGATTTGAAGTGAATCAAAACAAGAAGGAAGTGACTGATTGTTTCCATAAAGGAGGCAATGCAGTGGTCTATCTAGCTACTCATCAAGAAAACATTAAGAAACAGGTTGATGACATGACAATAAAACAAGGATATGTCCTGGAGAATCAGCTTAGAATGAATGATAATCTAACTGCTTCTCATAATGTCATTGTCACCGAAATGAAGAATATATCTACTTCCCAGACTGCTGTACTTGCTACTGCCAAAGAGGCCTTTGATAAGCACCTACAAGAGAGCCTAATAGCTGTTAAAACTGCCATTGAAGATTCTCAGAAGGCAATTACTGAAAAACTCCAAAGGTTGAAACCTTTTTATAAGGACGGAGTTAACTATCTGAATGCTCAGATAAGATTTCAAAAGGATGATCTTAGGGATCATATAGAAAGAGAAGTCATAAAGGGGGAGAGGGTGTTAGTCAAAGTAGGCTCTGATCATGCAAAGTGGATTTCAAACTCCATCAGAGCCACCCTTGGATATCCACCTTTATGTGATGATGATAATGTTGCAGAGTCTGGCATCAATACTGCATACTTTGGAGGAGAGCAAGTTGAAGTGGCTCAAGTGATATACCCTCCTGCAGATTTTGACATGATACATCAGGAGGTACCGTCTATGTATAGTCCTCCTGAGGGTAATCAGAATATTATTCTTGAAAAAGTTGTACAGCCTGTGCCAGAGGCAGTTCTAAAGGAACAAGAGGCCCAATTATCTAAGAAAAGGTTCAGAGAGCAAGCTAAATTAAGGCCAGATTTTGAGCAATGCAGCCCAACTTCTAGAAATATTATTCTGACTGCTTGGAAGGCTACTAAGGATAATTTCATAGAGAGGGGCAAATGGTATTCTGACCAAGAGTGGAAGAAACATGAGGCTAGGCAAGAGGTCATAGTACAATACAGAAGAAAGGCCAAATTAGGGAAGCTACCTCCTAATGCACAGGAGCCTAGCAAGTATTTCCCTAAGCCTTATCACTATTTTGAAAGACAGAAGATAAGGGCTGAAGAATAGAAAAAGAAAGATCTTAAAGGGAAGAAGCTTACTGATGACAATGAAGCTCCTGTTCAAGCAAAGATTCAATCTGGAAAGGGCATTGTTATCAAGGAAACTGAGCAGCCATAGCATAAAAATTTTCTTAAGTTTACAATTTGTAATCATTTGCATTTAACTCTATGTAAATTTTTGATTAATGAAAATGTTTGAAGTTGTAAGAACAATGTTATATGTTCAATCTATTACATTATTGTTCTGAGATAATTGTTTATACATGTTCTGTTTATACATGTTTAGTTCTTACCCTATCATTTAATATTGTTATACATCATATTGAGTATTTGTTATGTATGGTGTATATCATTGACTAAGGGTTATGACTTCTCCAAATAGGGGGAGATTGTTGGGTACATTGGAATATATGTACCAGATTTGAAGAATCCTCAACCTACTCAATGATATACATCAAGGTGTATTTGATGTGCTTTGAGTTTATTTGTGCAGGTTAAGTAACTGCAGGATTGCAGGAAAAGTTTCTAAGTCCATGTGTCGACACCTAGAAGAAAAGTGTTGACACTTAAGAAGGCTTGTGTCGACATCCAGAGAAGCTGTGTCGACACTTGGAGTAATTATGTCGACACCAGGAAGGCAGAGTCGACACCAGAAGAAAAGTGTCGACACATACAGGCAGTGTCGACACACAGTGAAGAATTGTCTACATAATCAGTGTAGACACTTAGAAGTAGTGTCGACACCCAGGGAAACTTTGCCGACATCAAAAGTGTCAACACCAAGAGGCTATGTCGACACTCAGCGAACTTCAACAAAGTTTAAGTACAAGTGTCGACACAAAGGAGATGTGTCGACACTCAGCAAAGTTTCAACACATAAAGAATGTGTCGACACAAAGGGGATGTGTCGACACTCAGCAAAGTTTCAACACATGAAGAATGTGTCGACACAAAGGAGATGTGTCGACACTCAGCAAAGTTTCAACACTTGAAGGAATGTGTCGACACAAAGGAGATGCGTCGACACTTAGCAAAGTATCAACACAAGAAGATGTGTCGACACAAAGGAGTTGTGTCGACACACATCAGAAATCAACTAATTATTGAAGAAGTATTTGTGTCGACACACTCAACCAGTGTCGACACATTCAACAGAAGGCTTGTGTCGACACACAGGATCAGTGTCGACACACAGGATCAGTGTCGACACATTCTGAAGAAGCAGTGTCGAGAAGCTGTTACAACAACACAAGGAGTTGTGTCGACACCATGAAGGCTAGTGTCGACAATTAGTCTACTTGTGTCGACACTTAGTCTACTTGTGTCGATACTTAGTCTATTTGTGTCGACACATAAAGACTATCTGTCTCGACACTTTCAGACAATGACAGAGATTTCAAGAAGTGACTGGATGACTTGACAGCTGCCATTTCAACTGGTCAACTGCAACTGTCAGAGCTGTCAGAAGGTTGTTAGAAACCGGATCAGCCGATTACCTTAGAGGAAGACTATTTGAAGACCTTTCTCCTTCGACAGAAAGAAGGATTACAGATTGACAACAATCAATCAAGAGATCTAACAACACAAAAATAAGACCTTCTACAGAAGATCTAAGAAGTTGGAGAGAGAGAGAGAGCTCCTTCTAAGAAGAGCAGCTATTGAACCAGGCTGCAAAGTAAGATTCAGATTGAGATCTGAATCTCAAGACAGAAGTTGATTGAAGATCATCTTCAAAGGAGACTCAACCCTACTATGTTTTAATTCAAGAAGCTTTGAAAAAAGCCAAGGGAGGTTGATCTCTGCAAAGTTCTTTCAAGAACTCATCAAGAAGCCAGTCAACTCATCTCTCTCTTTTAGAGTTGTGGTTATATACTTTGTAAACTTTATTTTCTGTAGGATCCTAAGGGATCTGAGCTGTAAGCCTATTTTATAAAGGCTGAGGTAGGGCTATTGTGCCTGAGTGTAGGAGATTTTATTCTCTGAGTGTAGGCATTGATTGTAGGCTGAGGTAGGGCTGTTTAGCCTGAGTGTAGGTCTTGATGAAGACTGAGTGGTAAGACTTTGTGCCTGAGTTGTAGGAGTGGGGTCACTCTGAGTTGTAGGAACCTGTTTGGGGTTCTGAGTTGTAAGATCTGAGGATCTGAGGAGAAGTGGAGAAGTTAGGCCGAATCTAGTACACTACTAGATAGGCGAAGGGGGAAAGTGGATGTACCCAGATCTTGGGGAACCACTATAAAAATCTGTGTGTACTCTGTGTGTGATTAATTATGTGATTATTGTGTTATCTGTGCTGAATTACTGTAGAGAATTGCAAATACAGGTCTTATAATTCAGTGTTTCTGCCTTTAAAGTTAAAAAGATTAAGTTCACATATTCACCCCCCCTCTAGGTGATTAGGCACTAGTTCTTTCACCATGTTAATCCGCTTACACATCAAAATGCTGTAGATTAATGTTAGGCGATCTAGAGAGATGTTGTTCAGGTGGCGAGTGGGTAGAATGCTAGCATTGATGAAGAGGAGCCACACTTTTGCCTCCTGTGACAGGCTAGTTGACTTAATTGCTTTAAAATAACGGCGTGCCCACTCAGGTTGAGGTACGCAGCACACAGTGGTTGCAATCTCAGATGGTGGCACTGTTGCTTGGAGTGTCATTAAGCTTTCTTCAGTATCATCATCCAACTAGAAGAAATTATTGATGGTTGTTGCGGAAAAATCCACTTGTTTGCCTCTAACTGAGACAGTGGTTCCTTCCCGGAATCTAGCGTTGGCGTAGAACTCGTACACCCACGGAAGCACGGCCTTGGTTCTAGGATGGCAGGATGTCTCCTATGACAGGGCTTTGATGTGTCCAACATATGCCCGGCTCCATTCCCTAATCTCCATTTTAAATCGCCTTTCATAGATGAGAGGGGCGGACTTAAGAGCTTCAAAACGGTGTCACGCTTCTTCAGATAAGAACTTCTTCTTGGTATGTAACACATTCTTCCCCTTCCCCTGACTCCTCTTTGTCTTCGGTGCCATCTTCAAGCTAATTAAAATTAAACCTAACTGAGGCGAATGATTCGAGCAGGGAAATGGAAACCAAAACTGCCACATACAAGTTCTAAAGATGGAGAGGGGGGTAGCTGTAGGTACCTTACCAGGTCAAGGAATGATTTGCGAATCTGCGCTGAAGCTCTCACGTCGGCAACGATGGAGGCGAATCTCCGAAACCCTTCCGAAATGCCACTCGCCCACCGGAATCCTTCTCCGCCAACGCCGCTCGCCTGAACTCCCGTGCCCTAGGTCGCGACAGAAATGGGGGAAGATGAAAAGATGGAGGCGGGCCGGCGGGTCTCAGAAAGAAGAGATATAAATACGGGAGGTTTATTTTAGGAGGTTTAATTTGGGTAGAAGCTTAGTTAGGAATAGTTCGAATCCGGCCTAATTCATTTTAAAATGAAACGGCGCGCCGGTTCAGTCGAACCGGTCCAGCATTTTTCAGTAGTTCCGTCCATAGCGCCAGGCAGAAAAGTAAAGGTTGCAACCTTTATTTCTGGGTTGCAACACCTTAATTTCTACCCAGGGAAAACACCGGTTCAGCTGAACCGGGCCAGCTTTGTATTCTTCATATCCAAACAGGAAAATAAAGGTTGCGACCTTATTTTTGTGGGTTGCAACATTCGATTCCCCTGCCAATTTCGATTACCAAATCCGTAGTAGATATGTTACATGACTTAAAATTTATTGTTATTATTATTATGACTGATACGAAAAATATAAATATAAAGGATGAGTTGCCTCCCACCAAGCGCCTAATTTACCATCCCGGCAGGACAGTACAAAACTAGTGGAGCGTCACGCACGACACCGCTCGGTCGTCGTCCTCCCTAAGATATAATTTCAGTCTTTTGCCGTTCACTTTAAACTCCGTTCCATCATTTTCATTTAGGATAGTCACCGCGCCATACGGATGCACCTCCTTGACCAAAAAAGGGACTGACCAACGCGATTTAAGTTTTCCAGGGAATATTCGTAAACGAGAATTGAACAACAAGACTAATTGTCCCGGCTCGAAATGTTTTTCTTTCAACCGTCGGTCGTGCCACATCTTTGTACGCTCTTTATAAATTCTTGTATTCTCGTAAACATTCATTCGTATCTCTTCCAATTCGTTGAGTTGCAAAAATCTTTTCTTACTGGCGTCTTGAAAGTCATAATTTATTTTTTTTATAGTCCAATAAGCTCGATGCTCTAATTCTAAGGGTAAATGACATGTTTTCCCGTACACCAGTCTATACGGTGTGAGACCAAGGGGCGTTTTGTAAGCAGTTCGATATGCCCATAGTGCATCATTGAGCTTTTGCGACCAATCCTTACGATTTGTGCTAACCATCTTTTCGAGTATTCTTTTGATTTCCCGATTGGACACCTCGGTTAGCCCATTTGTTTGGGGATTGTAGGATAATGCAAATTTATGCGTGATCCCATATTTTCTTAGCAAGGTTGTGAAGTGGGCATTAAAAAAGTGGCTCCCCCCATCATTGATGATAGCTCGCGGCATTCCAAATCGATTAAAAATGTAGTTTTTCATGAAATGAGAGACGACCTTAGCATCATTTTTAGTTGTGGCTATCGCTTACACCCACTTAGACACATAGTCTACGACCATTAATATATATAAATTTCCTTTTGAGTTAATAAATGGCCCCATGAAATCTATGCCCCATACGTCAAATAATTCAACCTCAAGCATTGTGTTCATGGGCGTTGAGTCATTTCTTTGTATATTTCCAGTTCTTTGGCATCTATCACACTCTTAACGAAAGATTTTGAGTCCCTGAATAAGTTAGGCCAAAAGAATCCAGCCTCTAACACCTTCATGGTTATCCTAGTACCCATGAAGTGGCCTCCATATGGTGAATTATGACATTTTTATAGAATAGTTCTCATTTCACTTGTTAAATTTTCTCAACGTGGTCAGCAAGATAGCCCAAACGCCAAATTAATATCTTCGGAACTACCCAGTTCTCACGTTGAATCAGCGGAAAACCAAGGAACAAAGGTTAAACCCAACAATCAATGGAAGCACAAGCAGGTCTGTTATTCATTCACTTCTTTACAACACGAGGCATACATAGCGAGACATGATTTCGCTAGTATAACAGCTGTAAACAGAAAGCACCAAAACATAATAAAACATTGAGGAAAGACATGATTTCGCTACACTCTTGAGTGAGTGCTACCGTCTCATTTGTTACAAATTTTCTCTTTTTGGACAGGTTATCTTTCATGAATTTAACGTAACTCGGCATTTGCTCTAAAGCTTCAGCGAAAGGGATGTTAATTTGTAATTTCTTAAATATCTCGACGAGCATTTGGAATTGTTGGTCGAGCTTACTCTTCTTTAACCATTGAGGAAACGGTGGCGGTGGGTAGACTTTCACATTATCCTTCTTCTTAACATAGTCGGTGATCGGTTCTCTCTTCCTTTCTAATAAAACTTCCACTTCCTTCTCAGAAAAGTCATCTAGTCTCACTTCTTCCTCGGGAACACAAGGGGTTCCCTCCACCAACTCTTTTTCTTCATCACTCTTTCTTCCCAGTTCATGTGTAGGTGCACTCACTAATTGCTTACCACTTCGTAACTCGACTGCTTTACAATGTTGGTTATCTCCCTTTGGATTTGGAGTGGTATCCGTTGGAAGTGTGCTCGGTGGCCTAAGACTCAAGGCATTGGCAATTTGACCTAACTGGGATTCTGTCATGCGTAGTGACCCTTCTAAATTTGAAATGCGTACATCTCTCTTTTGCATTGACTCCATAATCATCTCATCAGTCAGTTTCCTAGAAATACTATGTTGATTAAAAGCATTATTATGTTGTGGATGTGAGTTATTCAGATTAAATCCGGGTGGATGGGTTGCTCCCGCATTATTCTTCCAAGAGAAATTTGGATGATTTCTCCACTCTGGATGGTAGTGATTTGCAAAATCTGGTGGTACTTGCCTTGGTTGGCCTCCGACATAGTTTGCCTCCTCTGTCATTTTATTTAGTTGTTCAACAATAAGGGGTGCATTAGGTGTAGAGGTAGATAACAAATCTAACCTTTTATGAATTAGATTAAACTGGGATGACATTTGTGCAGCTAACGATGTAATCTGGTACACTTGATGGACTCCAGCCGGTTGAGTATTACCTTGTCTCTCATAAGCCTGATAATTATTAGAAGTAAGATCTTCTAATATTGTGTTGGCGTCTTCGAGATATTTCTTCATTAAGGAACCGCCCGCGGCTCCATCCACTAAAATCATGGTTGTCGTTTGCAAACCATTGTAGAATATAGAGACTTGTTGGTGTTGGGCTAATCCGTGGTGTGGACATTTTTGTAATAAATCTTTAAAACGCTCCCACGCCTCATAAAGAGTCTCCCCATGATTTTGCATAAAATTCATTATGTCCCTAATGAGCTTAGCCGTCTTCGAGGGTGCGAAATACTTATTTAGAAATTTTTCTACTAAGTGATCCCATGTGGTAATAGAGTCATTGGGTAATGAGTCTAACTAGTCCTTTGTTCGTCCTTCTAACGAAAATGGAAATAGTCTCAACAGAATTGCATCTTCAGATGCTTCATTGAATTTGAACATGTCACAGATCGCTAAGAAGGTACGTAGGTGAGAGTTCGCATCTTCATGACTAAGACCCCCAAACTTGTTATATTGCACTTGTTGCATAACCAGTGGATCCATTTTAAAGTTGTTTGCCGCAATTGCGGGTCGCGTAATACTAAAGTGTAAACCTCCTCTCAAAGGTGTATTATAATCGCGACATGTCATTCGTGGCGCAGCATCTTGACCATTATGGTCCACTTGTCCTTCATGATTATTCATATTCTCGTGATCGTTATTATCCATCTGTTGATGAATAATATTCAGCGTTCTACAAAGTTTTATGTTTTGCCTACACGTGCGCTCTATTTCTGAATTGAAAGGCAAAAGTTCAGAAGTTCGATGTCTGGACATGCACAAACAGAATTACAGATAGCAGTAACAACACAAACAATATAAGATAAAACAACAAAATAAGAACTTGAGCTCTAAATACTCGGGTTTAACTAATATTGCAAGAGATAAAATACTAAATACGTCGCACCTCCCCGGCAACGGCGCCAAAAACTTGATACGCCCAAAACGGGTATACACAATTAACTGCAAGTGTACGTGCCGAGTCAAGTAATAAATAGTAAGTAAAGATCGTTCTCTCGAGGAGATGGTGAATTCAGTGCTTGTAATTACTAGTTGTGCCTTTTCTTTAAATTCAAGGAGAATAAAATTGTGATTTGTTAATTACTACGATTATGAATGACAACGACTACGAATTAAAATAGACTACGATTCGCTGAAAGAAAGTACTTGATTATCGAAGAAGTAATCTTGTATTATGATTTCCTAAGTCTCTTGTGACGAATGTTGTGAAAATGGCTTTGTGATAGTGAGTGGTGACACGTCTTGCAACGATTTTAAATTAGAAGATCCGTACCTCTCGATATCGGAAATCCCTAACCTCTATTTCCCCCTCGGGAGAGACAAGTACCGCATAAAGTTCAAAAACCAAATTTGCTAATATCAAGGGGAAATCTCTTTCTCCTTTCAAATACTATATCAGATCTATAACACACTTACGCAACTCCTCTCTCGAATTATGAAGCGTAGTAAAATGGTGAAACCTTGGCCAAAAGTTTCAAAGTAAAGGTTATAGATTTGGTAAAGACATACACCAAACATTCACAAAAAAAAATTTAAGTTTCCATCAACACAAAAGACTAAGTACTTTCACAATACAAGATTAGAAATATTTAGTTCATTGCGGCGGAGAAATCACGCATAACGGTTGGAGAGATCTTACAAATCATGTTGAAATTATAGATTAAACGACGTAGGATTACTTCGCCGGAGTCGCTCCCTCGCTCAGCCTGGAAAATCCCCTCTATTTCTCTAGCCGCCCCCTTTGAGAATGAGGAAGAAGAAGACTTCCTCCACTAGCCAGAATGAAAATTTCAGCACTCCCCCCTTTTGAAACCTAAATGTCCCTCCTTTTAAAAAAAATCCGAAAATTTTCTCTCCTCTCTCCTCTTTAACTCCAGAATATTCTCCCTCCAAAAACGTGCATCTCTTGCTCAAAAGGTGACTCCTTCCGGATCTGAAAACGGTGCCAAATTTGAATTTTAAAATTTGAATTTCGTCTAGAAAGGGTTGCAACCTTTTTTAGGATTCTGCAACTTTTTCTCCAGGGCAGAATATTTGACCAAATTCTTCCTCCAAATCATTCTCCTTCGCTTTTCTTGCACCAACACCTAGGAAAAAGACCACTTTGGACATAAATAAAATAAATATGAATTTACTTGCATTTAACTTCAACTAAATGGTTTTTCTCCCGGATCGACGAGCAAAAGGTCCGAAACTTAGGCTAAATAACTTCGTTTTGAGAAGTTATCAGTAAATCTTTGTTTTTAAAAAATGTTAAAGTAGTTCCTTGCATAACTAAAAATCTGATTTCCATAAGCTTATTAGATAAGGCTGGGATGACCTTCACTACTCAAAACGGTAGAATGACCTTAATGGTCAATTCACATTATTTTGGGTGTGCGTATATGATCAACGGAATGTATAGACTTAGCCTGAATAACGATAACATTAACTAAGTGAGTTCTAACCTTATTGATCCCAAGTTGTTACATAACAGACTAGGACATGTGAACTATAGGAAAATGCTAGACGTAGCTAAGAGTCAAAACATCCATTTAGATCTGTCTATTTGATTTGACAAATGTGAGGTGTGCGCGCAAACCAAAAGCACTATAACACCTTTCAAGTCGGTGTCTAGAAGCACACAATTTCTGGAATTGATACATTCAGACCTTTGTGATTTCCGAAGTCATATCACTAGAGGGGGAAAGAAGTATCTAATTACCTTCATAGATGATTTTTCGAGATATTATCATGTGTATTTGTTGAGATCGAAAGATGAGGCCTTTGAGACTTTTAAAATTTTTAAGTCTCGTGTGGAAAATCAGGTGAACCTTAAAATCAAGAGACTCAGAAGTGATCGAGGAGGAGAATATACTGCAACTGAGTTTAAGGAATTTTGTGCCTTTGAGGGCATAATCCTTGAAACCACATCTCCTTACTCACCCCAGTCAAATGGTGTTGCCGAGCGTAAGAATAGAACTTTAACAGAGATGTTGAACTCTATGCTCCTAATAGCTGGCATGCCCAACTCTTTTTGGGGAGAAGCAGTTCTTACTGCGAATCATATTCTGAATAGAGTGCCTCACTCAAAACTCATTTCTATCCCGTATGAGTTATGGCATGGTCATCCATGTAGATATGATACTCTAAAGACTTGGGGCTGTATCGCATATGTGTGATTACAAGACCTTAAGAGACCTAAGTTGGGACCTAGAACAACAACATGTGTTTATCTAGGTAGTGCAGAAGATAGTGCCGCTGACAGGTTTCTTGATCTATCCACTGATACAGTGATAGAGTCTAGATATGCTATTTTATTTGAACATAAATTTATCAAAGATCATGGCTTAACTGTCCATGGGTCTACTGACATGATTGCAGAATCTACTGTAGAACCTGAAGCTGGCCCCTCTGGCACTGCTTCCCAACCTTTAGAGGTGGAACCTATTCCTGTTAGAACGTCTACAAGAGATAGAATCCCCAAGAACTTTGGTGAGAATTTCGTCACCTACCACTTAGAGGACGATCCATTCTCCTATCAAGAAGCAATGAGATCTAGAGATTCATTAATGTGGGCAGAAGCTATCGATGATGAGATGGACTCTCTGCTACAAAGTAACACTTGACATCTAGTTGACCTGTTGAAAGGAGCTAAAATCCTAGGATGCAAGTGGGTATTGAAGAAGAAATTACATAGTGATGGGACTATAACCAGGTGTAAAGCGCGTCTAGTAGCTAAAGGTTATAAGCAACAAGGGGGAATAGACTATTTTGATGTTTATTCACCTGTGTGTCACCTATCGACTATTAGGATTCTTCTAGCCTTAGCGTCTATCGAAAACTTCATAGTTCATCAGATGGATGTAAAGACATCCTTCTTAAATGGAGAGCTTGATGAAGAGATCTACATGGGACAACCTGAAGGTTATGTTCATAAAGATCTAAATGACAATGTGTGCAAATTAAATAAATCAATCTATGGGCTTAAGCAAGCGCCTAAGATGTGGCACATGAAGTTTGATCAAGTGGTAAAGAGCGTTGGATTTCAATCCAGTCTTTCAGACAAGTGTCTCTATCACCGCTCATTGTCCAATCAAACAGTCATCATATGTCTATATGTGGATGACATGTTAATTCTGGGTTCAGATCTTGCTGCAGTAAGGGATGTCAAATCCACTCTCGCAGAAGCTTTTGACATGAAGGACCTTGGCCATGTGGATACCCTGTTAGGTATGAAAGTTAGAGTTGACAAGGGTAGAGTCACCCTTAGCCAGGCTCATTATATAGAGCAACTACTTTCTACTAGGGGATATAAAGACTATAGGCCTGTTGAGACACCATTTGATCATAGTGTTAAGTTGAGTCCTAATGAAGAGACCAGCATAGATCAATTAAAATATTCTAAAATAATTGGTAGTCTCATGTATGCCACAAGTTGTACAAGACCAGACATTTCCTTCACGGTTGGCATGCTGAGCCGCTTTACCAGTAGTCCAGGCAGAGAGCATTGGGATGCCCTAGATAGGTTGATGAGATACCTGAGAGGTACTAAAGATCATGCCTTGTGCTATACTGATTATCCTCCTACTGTGGATGGATTCTCTGATGCCTCATGGTGTTCAGAAGTTGGGAACAACAAGTCTACCAGTGGATATATATTCACTTTGGGTGGAGCTGCTATCACTTGGAAATCCAAAAGACAAACGTGTATAGCCTTATCATCCATGGGAGCCGAATTGTTTGCCTTAGCTTCAGCTGGTGAAGAGGCATATTGGATTAGGAACCTGATTTTAGACATACCCTTGTCTAAGTTACAAGTCAACTCGTTGAGCTTGTATTGTGATAATCAAGCAGCAGCTCAAGTTATAAAGAATGCCCTCTATAACACTAAGAGGAGACATGTACGACTGCGACATGTTTTGTTGAATTATCTAAAAGAACAAGGAATTATCACTTTGATCGATGTGCGTTCGAAGGATAATCTGGCTGATCCATTGACGAAAGGAATGTCCAAACATCGGTTAATCAGAACAGTGAGGGAAATGGGACTAAAGGCAATTTAGCTCGGTCTTAGTTCAATGTTAGGCGATTCAGTTCAGCCTTAGTTTAATTATTTTGATTTTCAGATTTCCTTTGTCAAAGCAATCATGTTATACTCCGTTGATGCTCCTGGTTGCTGAGTTCGGATCTGGTAAGTTGTTTCATTCCAAACTTGATGCTAACAACTTCACCTGGATTCAGCTATCTTGCCATGAAGGAGAGTGTTATTCCAAACTTGATAACACGATCTGACTTGGTTTGACTTTTCTCTTGTTGATTAGTTCCATTCCAAACATGATGCGTTCCAGTCAACTCTAGAAGAGCAGCAACCGTGACATTCCATATAGGAACACAGATATAGCTGCGGTGTCCAGAAGTCCGTAAATCGTTTCATTTGGAAACCGATAACGGATTCTGAGGTTAATCTATAATACTATGTAGAAGCGTCCTCCCAGCCAACACTAATAATAGTAATAATTAAATACTACGTTCTCATGGTAGAACTAGATATTTGTACATTTTCAAATGATTAAATTCATTCTAAAATGAAATTTTCTGTTGGAAATTACAGGGGCTGCTGATCTAGGAGGAGCACTGGTAGACTGAGATCCTGATTATGATGATCTTCTGGATATTGATAGTTAGAGTATTGCTAGACTTCTTTTTGGTATCTCTGCTTCAGAGTACTATTTAGCTCTTTATTTTCTTTCACCTGTTTGTTTGGACTTTTGTTGCTCTCTGTTTGATTTGGGACGCTAGGTGTTTAGGGCATGTGCCCTGATTGTATCTGAGACATGATGTGATGTGGCTAAACTCTTGTTCTGTTTATGCATGCATACTAATTTTCCTATTAAGTCTAATAATTTTTAATAGGTGTCGGACACGGTTGTGAATGATTCACTTTTGGCTGAACATTTCACAAACAACCCCCTTTTCCGACGTCGGGTTCACAGCGGACATAGGAGGAGATTGTTAGTAATATTGAGTTTTATGTCCGCTCGTGTCGGGTCTGACTTGGAACGGGTTATTGGGTTCGTGTCGCTCTAGGGCTTGACTCTACGCTGGAGATACTATATAATTCCTATTCCAAACTTGATAGGGTTATGTGGACTATCTTGAGCCTTGAGCAAACCCTCTTCTACACATACTGATTTGGTGAGTTTCCAATCTCATTTCTGCCAGATTTCTCAATTTCTGCCAGATTTCAGTGTTTTTTAAAATTGATGGGGCAAAGCTTTTGAATCTGCATATGATTGTGTATGTGTAGTATGTGTGTGTTTGTAGTTGTATATGACTGTGTTTGTAGTTGTTTTTGAGTATGTGTATGTAGTTGTGAATGTGTATGTGTATGTGTAATATATGTGTGTATGTGTGTGTTTGTAGTTGTATATGAGTGTGTTTGTAGTTGTATATGCATATATGTATGTGTATTATGTGTATGTGTATGTTTGTAGTTGTATATGAGTGTGTTTGTAGATGTGTATGTGTAGTATGTGTGTGTTTGTAGTTATATATGAGTGTAGTGTGTGTGTGTGTGTGTGTGTGTGTGTGTGTTTGTATATGTGTTATTTTGTTTATGAGTGTTTGTGTGTGTGTGTGTGTGTGTGTGTGTGTGTGTGTGTGTGTGTGTATGAGTGTGTATGTGTGTGATTGTATGTGTGTGATTGTATAGGAGTGTATGAGTGTGTGTGTGTGTGTGTGTGTGTGTGTGTGTGTGTGTTTATGAGTGTGTTTGTGTGTGTGATTGTATGTGTGTGATTATATAGGTGTGTGTGTGTGTGTGTATGAGTGTGTATGTGTTTATGAGTGTGTATGTGTGTGTGTTTGTAGTTTGTATATGTGTGTGTGTGTGTGTGTGTGTGTGCGTGTGTGTGTGGGGTTGTAATTGTTTGTAAACATCACGTATGCACGTATAAATTGTAAGGTTTTACTTTAAAATAGATCCAAACCAAACCGTTCTAAGAAACAAGTAATTTTGTCAACTAAAAAAATTATATTTTAAATTTACTCTATGAAATTGAACAGATGCAAATTCACCGAAACTCCAACAGTGCACATATTTAAGTTGTAGCCTATCGAAATCAAGGAAATGATGCCCTGTTTTTCCCTCTTTTTTCCATACTATCAGGAAAATTATCATTCTTGTATATGAGTGTGTGTGTGAGATTGTTTATGAGTGTGTATGTGTATGTGTGTGCTTGTAGTTATATATGATTGTAAGTGTGTATGTGTGTGTGTGTGTGTGTGTGTGCGTATTTATGAGTGTGTATGCGTTTGTTTGTGTGCGTTTATTTTTATAGAAAGTGAAAGAATGCGTACGCAGGGCGGCGTAGACTCACAGAGACAACATGATACATGCATTGATACATCAAGTGGTGTAGACGAGATGATAACACTGCGTCAGTCTATAGCGCAACAACTTTATGAGGCAAGAAGGTAATATTTATTTATCATATTTTTTATTTTAATTAATTTAATATAAGATTCTAATTAAAATATTTTCAATCATGCAGGTGATACACTGAAGTATTTGCATGCAACTGATGCATTCGTGCGATAAGAGTTTAAAAATTTTGTAACATTAATATCTGGAAAACATTCAAATTTTATTATGTTATGCTGAGTGAATGTTGGTCTTATACATTTAAAACTATTTTAGGTATCAAACAAAAAATTAAAATAATTAGAAAAAAAATTCACCTATGAAAACTCCATTTTTGTCAAACAGTTTTTTAAAAACAGCTTATCAAAAAGCTCTGCAAACTCCATCTCACCGAAACAGTTTTTAAATAAAACTCTGTTTTTCAGAAACAACACTTTTCCTATCAGCAGTTTTTCATCAGCAGCTTTTCATCAGCATAAGCTTTCCCAAACGCACCCTTTAATGATGAAGGTGAAGAGTTCTAACTAAAGAAATATGTCACAAAAATATTATACCGAGAATATACTTAAAAATTGTAATCCGAGTATATCGACATTCCTTTATCTGATATTGAAACCTTTGTATCCATCTTTGAACTTCTCCAAGCCATCCATGGAGTTACTTGTTGTAAGACTCATCATTGCAGTCACTGCTACTACTTTTTTCATAGCAAGCAATCATGCCTAAGCTCAAGAAAAAAAAAGATCTAAATGATATAGGATAAATTGCTCGATTTAAAATTAACGTTGTTTGGATCATTACTCCTATGACTTCAAAATAATATCTTCACAGAAGGCTAGAGAATTGGCAAGGAGTCTATCCATGGGCAAGTACTCAAGTGATGTTGTTTTTCTCTTATTTTCTATATATACATTTAACTAATATGAATCTAGTGAGAATTAACGATCAAAATAAACATTTGAGACTCTAGGATATCCTACTCGCATCACTGATTCAAGCTCTTTGAGTGCTTCTGAATGAGTGAGGGAGATTATAACAACTGTGTAGGCCAAAATTGCAGCAAATGTCAAATTTTCACAAAATGAATGAAACGAAAAAAGAAAATCACGTAATTCCAAGGTCCTTCGGGAATTAATACAGAAGCAACGGGAATACATTCAGAAGCTTGTTCTATTTGCAAGCAAATAATGAAATAAATTCAAAGATGAATGGACCGGAGAAGAGGATTGATGGAACCTGAAAGGACTGCATTTTTCGGCATTCTTGTTTGATGTTGGAGCCAATTAAGATAGAGAATAGCCTTCACAGTTGCATTTCTTGGGTAGTTATGAGCTCAACCCTAGATCGGAGGATTAATCGTACAGAGATGGAGTTCGTGGACGAGTAGGTAGAGCAGATGGTGAAGTCGAAGTTTTGTTGTGAGAGATATTTAAGTCGCGGCGGGCAAAGTCTGCTGTTGCCGCTGCAAGCGGCCCCTTTACTCCTCACCTCTCCTTTCAGCATCAACCATCAAAATCTAACCGTCAAAGTAATCGTCTGCTCGACAATTCCTCATCAACCTCTCATTAGCCTCGTATCTCAAATCAAGTATGCTCTACTCTCGGGCGTGCAGAGACATTTCCCGCATTCTCATCAACCTCTGCTCTATCCCTGCAACCTTCTCCTCCACCTCGCCCGTGAGACCGAACAAGCGGTCCCTTTACTCCTCTCCTCTCCTTTCAACATCAACCATCAAAACCTAACCGTCAAAGTAATCGTCTGCTCGACAGTTCCTCATCAACCTCCCATTAGCCTCGTATCTCAAATCAAGTATGCTCTACTCTCGGGCATGCGCGTGGGCGTGTGCATGTGCGCGGGCGGGCGCATGCGCGTGTGTGCCAAATGTCCTTGCTCCCACAAAATACTCAGCCCCGTCGAATGTCACAACTCTCTGAATGTGGTTTCCCTGTCAAATATCACTGCCCCGGCCGAATGTCACCGCTCCTGCAAAATGTCTTCCCCACCGAATGTTGTCACCCCCACCGATTGTCACCGCCCCCTGAATGTCATTGCCCCGCTGAATTTTGCTGCCCCTGCCAAATGTTGGTGTAGCACTGTGCACTGCTACTTGTAAATATAAATATATATATTCTGGAAATGATTGCTTTAATTATATTTTGGACGGTTTTTGATTTGTTACCATCGCATTAAATGAAAGGCATAAGACTATATATATTTATTATTGATGGCGTCAGAAATAATGTGGAAACGATATCTGTCTCTCTGCTGCATCATAAATGGTCGGCTGAGCTGTTGGCCCGCCCGCTCAAATTTTTTTCCTGCTATGTGTATTTTTTTGTTAAGAGCACAACACTATGATAGGTGCACATATAATTGTTATGTGCACCGCTTTTTTGTTAATAGCAAAAATTTGATATATCAATGGCAGTGCCCCGCCGTAGCGATCAGAAGATGAGAAGAATGGTTCATGCTCCGGCGGGACAAGCTAACCACCAACGACTTCAGCACCGACTTCAGATCCGCGTTATGGCATCTGAAGGTGTTCTCTCCGCGACCTGATTCGCTCGAAGAAGCCGCCACAGCGGCCATGAATTGGGGGACGGAGAACGAAGCGGCGGCGATCGAACGGTACAGGAGTATGACGGGGAACGACATGAGCTTCCAAGGGTTTGAGTTTTCCACCGAAACGGGATCGGGGTGGCTCGGCGCATCGCTGGACGGGCTGGTGGGATGTCATCCAGATGTCGGAATACTGGAGGTGAAATGCCCTTACAATAAGGGGCGGCCGGAGCTCAGCTCGTCGTGGAAGACGGCGTCGTACTACTACATGCCGCAGGTGCGGGGGCAGATGGAGATTATGGATAGGGATTGGGTGGATTTGTATTGCTGGATGCCGAACGGGAGCGCGCTTTTTTGCGTGTTTAGGGATCGCGAGTATTGGGGACTGATGCACGGAATGCTGCGAGATTTCTGGTGCGGGAGCGTAGTTCCGGCGAGACAGGCGGTGGCGGCGGAGGACGAGGCGGCGGAGGACGAGGCGGCTGCGATGTCTTATGAGCCGGAAGCGAGACATCAGCTTACCGGGAGGATGATCGGAAGGAGCCTAAAGCTGGCCGAGAAGGCGGCGATGGTGTGGCGAACGGGGCTAGGTTGAGAGAAGAAATTACAGTGCGCAAACATGCTTGCCCTTAGTAATAAATTTAGGGAGAAATTTAAATTATTAATTAAGTGATTTTGTAGCGCACATAGTGAAAACTGTGGTGCACTTAACAATGCTCTTATTTAATGTATTTTCATTTTTCTCAAAATAATCAATTTTATACTTCAAATTTTTATACTAGATTTACAAAGAAATAGTTTTGAGAGGAGATTGATATACGCACATCTGATTTGGATATTCGCAGCCCTTTGATATATGCAGCCCCTAAACCGCTATTATACACCATATTACTATTCGCAACCCAAAACAAAAACAAACTACAAAATCACATCGATTCCGTGGATTTTTGATATCGATCAACAAAAAACTGCTTTTTTTGGACCGTTATATGTAAGAAACCTTGTGTGCTTTGGTTTTTGAATTGTTACTCTGTTTGACGGTTCCGAAGAAAAATTGTGGAAGAAAGAACTGCATGCTCCGTTCTAAGATTATGACAACATTAAATTGAAAGGAAGTGTGGGGTCTCTTGCTACTCTAATTCATATAATTGCAGTGAAATTGACTCAATTTCGGCACCATGGACACGTCTTCGTAACTGGAGGGAGAAGTGATGGTGTTTTCCGATGAGTTTGTTTGCCGAGTGGACGTGGGCATCACAGCCGATGTAGAGTACGACCTCGTCGGCGCAGCAGAGGACGGAGGCCTGCTCAGCGCCACAATCGCATTGTAACTTCGTAGCGAGGCGGCGGGCTCCAACGAGGCGGCGGAAGAGATGCGGGGGATTGGGGAGGGGCTGCGGTTATAAGGAGGTAGGGTTTCTTAATTTTAATTTTAAAACATAATTTAAGGGCTGCGATTGGCCAAATCAGGTGTGCGTATATCAATCGTCTTTTGAAATTGTGATGGGACAACCACGTGTACCATCAGAATCAACTGAATTGTTTCATTGAAATTATATTAGGCTTCGTTTGTTTTGACAGTGACAAATGAAGCTGTGAAAATGGAGCCGTAAGAATGGAACAATGAAAATGAAACAGTGAGAATGAAACAGTGAAAATAAAGAATGAACAGTTTGATAAAACTATGGTGCCAGAGCTGTTCAGAATGAACGAACTTTTGGGTAAAACAAAATCATAAGTGATGTTTATGTTAGTTGATAATTAATATATTAAACTCACTTTGTTTTGATTAAAAATATATAATAATAAAAGTAATCAAAATAGTATATAAGAGTTATAATAATAATAATAATAAAACATAATATATAATATATAATAATTGAGGGGTTACACACATTTTATAAAAAATCTGTGTTGCAAATAGCTGGAATTTCTAATGTCTCCCACTAATTAAGTGGGAGTTATGGGGAAACCACCATACGAGCAATCAGCGCGCTCGATCCATGCACTAACCACCGCATGCGCGAGCCCAACCAATTTGCGCGCAATCCTAGCCACCGCGACAGCTGTCGTGATCACGCCTGCCATCGTCGGGCATGGCCGACCCGCTACTCGGTCAGCGCGCCCGGGGTGGACAAGCCTGATCTGCCCCTCGTCGGCCAGTGCGCTCGAGGACAGCACGCCCGCAGCCGCCAGGTGCAGCCAGGCCCCTCGCCGGTCGGCGCACCAGCGACCATCGGGAGCAGCCGACTCCTCATCGACCGGCGTGCCCGGGGAGGTTCAGTCCGGTCAGCCCCTTGCTGGCCAGTATGCTAAGGGTCGGCGCACCCGCGGTCGCCGAGTGCGGCCGACCCATTGTCGGCCAGCACGCCCGAGTGCGGTTGGCCGTTCGCCAGTCGGCACGCCCGTGGCCACCAGGTGCGGACAACCCTTCTTTTTCGGCACGCCCGAGCACGGCCAAGCCCCTCTACATGAGGAGACTGTGGTCGCGCCTGATAACTCACTTGCAGAGCGTATCGCCTGAATGGAGGAGCAACAAGCTGAGATACTGACCCTCCTCATAAATATAAAGGCTATCCGAGTGTAACTACTCCATCCGTTCATATCGCATATAATAAAAGGTGCGACAGGGGCCCCACACCATATGCCACAAAACAGTCGGGGAAGTTACAGGTTAATACCAATTCATAATCGCACCCTAACTCAGAGCATGCTAGCGGAAGATTTTAACAGTAATATGGAACTCCAACCATGAATGTCCACTATATATAAAGCCACAATTATATATAAACTCGCGAAGGAATGTACAACAAATACAACATCGTTTGGCCTTATGGCCTTACAGTTACAATTTACAAGTGTTGATTCCAAACATCGGCACGCAGGCCGGCCACACATGAGCAAAACACAACATTCTTTGCTTAGCCTTCAAGGGCTAGCAGCAGTAGCAACAGTAGCGGGGACTTATGTGTCCCACTCGGCAATCCAGCACCTGCACAAGGACAACCCACCAAACGGTGGCAAACAAGGCAACGGTCAACATTTAGCTGACCAATTTATAACGACCCTACCCCTCTCCAGGGGCAGTGACATTCCTTCCCTGCAGGCATAACAATTCATCAGCAGACATATATATATCACACATTGTGCTCTCATGCGCAAACAATCCATCACAACCGCCAGCCACGCGGCCCGACGATCCGTTCAATCAGGGGACATTCTTGGTGTACCGGCGAACCAGGGTCCCACCACCGTTCCAGGTCCGAAACCCGACAATAAAATTGAGCATTTATTCTTTTCGGCGCGCAGGCCTAAGACTCTCATTATACGCTCCAACTGACCGCACTTTCGGGTCTTCAAGTCGGACGGACATAACACAGGTACGGATCAGCCACCCCACGTTGCTCAAGTCGCCTTGCTATCACCGAATACCAACGTACTCGAGGCTACATATAAGGCGCGGGTCGGTTTCACCTTTCCTGTTCGGCACAAGGCCTTTTCAAGAGCTCATCAAGCTCACAATAGCCATGCTGCCCACCAAAGACTGGCTTCACGATAGCCACACTGTCCACCAAGGACTGGCTTCACAATAGCCACACTGTCCATCAAGGACTGGCTTCACAAGCAACAAGGGGAGTTCATGCTAGCGTCCTTCACGATCGCTTAGCGGGTTCCGCGGAACTCACTTTCTGCACCCAACTCCGCCCAAACCCTGCAGCATCCTGCAGTGCCAGAAAACTGGTCTTGCCATAACACCTAGTACAAGCATCACAAGGTTATTTTCCTGGACTACCATTCCGGTACTTCCTACTTGTTGGGTATTGTATCCACAATGTACCTGATTTGAAGAAGCCCCTGGACAAGCTAAGGTCAATAGACTATGTATTTGATAAACTTTTTCAAGGTGTACTTGCAGTTTCTCCACGCTAAGTGCACACCAATGTCAGGGTGCAGTAGGTCAATATACACGGGTCTGCACGACGTAATCCCTCGTTGAGCAGATCAGTGTGTTGGCCTATGTGTACTCTCTCTATTGGAGTGCACTTACTTTCAAGTACAGGGCCGCTCATATGCAAGAGAAGACAAGGAGCATGGAGGATCAAGGAGCAGCTCCTAGGTGGAAGACGAAAAATCGTCTAAGGCAAATTCGACGAGAATCACCAAGTGATTCTCGCCGAATCGGCGAGAATCACTAGGTGATTCTCGTCGAATCGTCGAGAATCGTCAGTGATTCTCGCCGACTCCTTCTGGCCATCTCAAACTGGTGCCAAGTAAGATTCGGCGAGAATCACTTGTAATTCCCGCCGAACCAGTGGTCAAGCAGCCCATGAATACAAAGTCCAATTCGTTGAGAATCGACAAGTGATTCGACGAGAATCACAAACGATTCTCGATGAATCGTCGAGAATCACTTGGTGATTCTCGCCGATTCGTCGAGAATCGTCTGCGATTCTCGCCGATTTTTACTTGGCGTTTTCTCAGAATGCTGCTGAACCGGATTCTGCTTCTGGATTTGTTTGAACCGGATTTTGGGGATTTCATTTGTGGGTCCCACAAACGGTCATATTTGAGAATCCTACAGTATTTATACACAGGTATTTTTTGAACAGAGATTACGGAGAAAGAACCCGAGCACGAAACCCTAAAATCGCGATCTCTCTTCTCCGCCGCCGCCGTTGCGCTCGGGCTAGTACGTCGCCTCCGCCGATCGTTCTCCTTCCCGATCTCTGGCGACAGAAGCTTAGCAAAGCTTGCGTCTCACGTGTCTATCCAGAGATCTCTTGTCTCTCGATTTGTTGACCGGGAAAACTTCCCCGTCCGAATCGATCGAGACGACCGATCCTAGAGTGACCGTTGGTAGACCTAGTTTGCTTCGCAAAGAAGTTTGGATCTCAAAGCACTGCAGCAGCGCACCTTCATCGCCGCCAACTCCGAACCAAGCCGTCGCTCGGATTGCCGCCGCCGGTTTCGGGAGATCCTCTCCAAGAGAGACCAAGGTTGTAGACTCCTCATCGACCTCGAGAACACGTCGTCGAACGAAGAGGAACACCGTAGTCTCCGAAAGAAGTTTGTATTTCATATACATTCCATATTTACTTTTGTTGTAAAGGAACTTTTGTTCCGTGTTGTAAGGGTTGGGTGCAACCCAGTTTGTGGGAGTGTTGACTCTCACGTGTGGAAGGGCTCCTTCCGTTAGTGCAGGGATTGGATTTCAATCCCGTTGGTGAAGTGACCGAGTCGTCCCTTGTTGGGGAGATAGGTCGAAGGGGGAAAGTGGATGTACCCAAGTCGGGGAACCACTATAAATTTGCTGTGTTTTTTGTGTGCTGTGTTTGTTGTTTTTATTGTGCAGGTACATCTGTAAATTCCGCAAAAGAACCACACGTCACCTATTCCCCCCCCCCATAGGTGCACATATCCGACACTAAGTGGACTTTCAAGTGGTATCAAAGCCAGGTTCCTCAACAAAAAGGCTAACACCTTGAGGTGAATCCTGCCACTAGTGTCAACAAGGAGACATACATCTACTATGGACGGGCTCAAGTACTCCGGCAAGATCCCAGTGTGCAACAGACTCAACTTTCCTATCTGGAAGGAAAGAATCAGGTTCTACATGGAAGCAGTGGACCCTCGACTGTTCATGATTGTGCTGGAGGGACCTTATGTCCCCACTAAGGCCTCCACCATTGATCCCACCAAGAAAGTGCCGAAGACACTCTCTGAAATGGATTAGGATGAGATGGTCCTAGTGGGCCTTGACATGAAGGTAAGAAACATCCTGGTCAGTGCAGTTGATGACTCGATGATGCAAAACTTCAGCAACTGCAGGACAGCTCAGGAGATATGGCAGTGTCTGATCATTCTAATGGAGGGCACAGATGAAGTAAGGGATGATCGGAGATCCCTCCTGAACCAGAAGTATGAGGCCTTCCGGCAAGGGCCTAAGGAAGAGATCGGAGTCACATACGAGAACTTCCTGAAGATTGTCAACGCCCTCAAGGGCTATGGAAGAGTGTTCACCAATGGTGAACTCAATGACAAATTCCTTAGGTTCCTTACTAAGGAATGGGACACAAAGATCTGCGCCATCAGAGAATTTGGCAGACTAGCAGAAACTGATCCACAAATCTTGTTCGGGAAGCTGATGTCCTATGAACTTCAGCTGAACACCAGGAAGGCAGAGGAAGAAGCAGAGAAGGCTGCTGCTAAAGAAAAGACTGTGGCCCTAAAAGTCAGTCACTCCAGAAAAGGGAAGGGTGCGGTGTCATACCGTGCCAGAAATAAGGAAGAAGAGGAGGACTCCGATCCATGCTCCTCCAGCTCAGAACTGTCGGAAGAGGATTTCTCCCTCATCACTCGAGAGTTCAAGAAATTCCTCAAGATGAGGAATCAAAGAAAGAGAGACGGCTCCTCTTCCAGACATCAGAAGAAAAACTACTCTTCTGACAGGTATGCATCTAAACCTAACAAACATCGTTCTTCTGATATTATTTGCTTTGGATGCAATAAGCCAGGTCACGTCGTGGCCGACTGCCATCAAAGCAAAAGAGATAAAGGGAAAGGAGAGGAGCTCAAATCCTCCAGAGATACGAAGAAGGAGCGGAGCTACATCGCTAGAAGACCAAAGACACTAAGTGAGTCTGATTCCTCAGACTCCAGTGATGATGAGGAAGCCTACTTCGGGCTGGTGGGTCGCTCGGACTCAGAAGGAGAATGCCCCCCATTTACTGGGAAGGTAAAAGCTCACACCCCTCTCTCCGACTCCGACTCTGATACTGAGTCTCAGGATGATGAACCTGAGGATGGCCCTTCGGCCCGCGAAGCTGAACTCCTCGAAAAGTATGAGCTTCTGCTCAACACTTTCGACGAGTGCCGCAAGAGACTGAAGGCTGAGAAGAAGGAAGTAAAATTCCTTAAGGGTGAGTGTGTATCCCTAAGGGAAGAGGTCACTAGCTTGATCTCTCTCAGACAGGAGCACCTTGACCTAACTTCAAAGCACTCAGAGTCCTTGAAGCTCCTTGATCTCAAGCAGGAGGAAGTCAACAAATTGGAAGAACTACTTGCGGCAGAAAGGAAGATCGTACAGAGCTTCTCTATGCCAAAAACAGTGCTTCCAGTCGTTGACACCTTCTCTGCTCAGGCCAAAGGAGCTGGCTTGGGGCATATTGGGGCATCTGGTTCTTCATCTAGGAGGAACAAGAACCAGAGGAAGAATAAGGCCGCCAAGAAGGCCTCTGCTGATGAAAAGGGGAAGGCTCCTCTTAGTCCTGTTGCGTTCAGAAAGCCTGGCTTTCCTTGCAACCAACATGACTTTGAGTCAACATTTGGGCATCATTTCCGGCCCTCGGTTGCAAAGCCTAAGAGCCGGTATGACGGTTGGAACTTCCCCCGGAACTTTGGTGAGAGTGCCTTCAAGACACCTTATGAGGAGATCCACATAGGAAGTTATGGTCCGTTCTCTATCGGCCATAATGGAAAGCAGACGCCAAAAGTCAAGCCTGTTATTCAGAAGGTGACAAAGTCATGTGACTGCCGTCACCATGAGGCCTCCACCTCCAGATCCAAGGCCCCAGCTGTACCCGTTGTTCCCAGGGTAAGGCAGGAGCCTCGGAAGAGATACAACAGGTTCGACTGTTGGTGCTGTGGCAGAGTCGGTCACTTTGCCGTGGATTGTTGGTTTAATCCAAGGAACTACGAGACTCCCCATGTTAACAATGCGAGACCGACCACTCGTAGAGTTAACCAACCGAGGGGGAGTGTGCTAACCAGGAATCTAGGACCCAAGTTCGATTGGGTTCCTAAGGCAAATTAATTTTGTTTTGCAGGAATGTCCAAAGGCCACCAAAACGCCAATCTGGTATTTGGACAGTGGATGCTCCCGGCATATGACCGGGACAAGAAGCCTGCTGCGTGATTACACTCCAGTCGAGAATGGACCCAAAGTCATCTTTGGAGGGTCAGATCGAGGAGTCACCAGAGGTTATGGTATGATTTCCAACGGTATAATCTCTATCACCGACGTGGCTTATGTTGAAGGGTTAAATCATAACCTGATCAGTGTAAGTCAGTTATGTGATAAAGGTTATGACGTTAAGTTCTGCAAGGATAAATGTCTGATAATTTCACGTACCTCCTCTGAGACGGTATTATCAGGCATTAGGAGCAGAAATATCTTCTGCTTAGATTTTCTTAGTATAGATTCATCTACCCCCGTATGCCTTGTGGCAACAGGCAGTGCTTCTCTTTGTGAACAATGGCACAAGAGATTGGCACATATTAATTATAAGACAATTAGTATGCTATTTTCTAAGAATTTAGTAAGAGATGCTCCCAGTATCAAGTACATCAAGGATAGCCCCTGTCATGCATGCCAGATGGGCAAACAGACACGGGCTACCTTTAAGAGCATTGCAGACAAAGACTCTTCCCGATGTCTTTACCTGCTACATATGGACTTGTTTGGCCCAATGCAAGTTCATAGCTTGGGAGGCAAGTCATATACGCTAGTGATAGTTGATGATCACTCACGGTTTACATGGGTGTTCTTTTTGAAACGAAAGTCAGATACTTTTGACATCTTCACTAATTTTGTCAAGCAGGTTCAGAACGAATTTAACTGCTTCGTGGTCAAAATCCGAAGTGACCATGGAACAGAATTCGAATCTGGTGCTATGACAGAATTTTGTGAAGAACAAGGTATCTTTCATGAGTTTTCCTCCCCGCGCACTCCTCAGCAAAATGGAGTTGCGGAGAGGAGAAATAGAACTCTCATTGAAGCCTGCACGACTATATTGAAAGATGCTTCTCTCCCGGAATACTTCTGGGCAGAGGGTGTCAATACGGCATGTCATGTACAAAACCGAGCTTTGATCAACAAACATCATCGTAAGACGCCCTACGAGCTACTGAAAGGCAGGAAACCAACCATGTCCTACTTGAGGATTTTTGGTTGCAGATGCTATGTACTGAATAATGGGAAGTACCCGCGTACTAAATTCGGTGAAAAATGCTTCGAAGGCATATTCATGGGCTATAGTTCCCATAGTCGGGCATATAGGGTCTTCAATAAGAAAACCCTAGTGGTAGAAGAATCAATAAATGTTGTATTTGATGAAGGAAGTTTGCTTAACTGCAATTCTTCCAGTAGTCTTCTTGAAGATGCAGGTGCTAGACTTGACCAGCTGAATCTGGATGAGACCCCTAAAGATGACGCACCCAAGTACATCAAAGTTTCCACCTCCACGTCATCTGAAAATGTTGAAGATCAAGATGGAACAAATCCTTTAGAAGAAAGAGAAGCACAAGAAGTAGCTGAAGCTCCAGACGCCAGACTTCTAGAGCTCCGTCACGTGAGGGATCATCCTAGAGAACAGATCATCGGAGATCCTCGTGTAGGCGTCAGAACTCGAAGAGGTACAACTAACGAAGTATTGCATCTCAGCTTCCTGTCACAGGTAGAGCCAAAGAAGTTCGACGAGGCGAACAAGGATGCGGCATGGATTCTGGCCATGCAAGAGGAACTACATCAATTCGAACGTTGCAAGGTTTGGACGCTGGTTCCCAGACCATACAAGCAGAATGTCATTGGCACGGAGTGGATTTTCAGAAACAAGCTGGATGAACATGGTGTCATCATAAAGAACAAGGCCAGGCTGGTGGCTCAATGTTACAGACAGGAGGAAGGGATTGACTTCGACCAAACCTTCGCACCAGTCGCAAGGCTCGAGGCAATCCGGTTGTTCCTGGCATATGCTTCACACAAAGGATTCACTGTCTACCAAATGGATGTGAAATCGGCATTCCTGAACGGAGACCTGAAAGAGGAAGTATACGTCGCTCAACCCCCAGGTTTTGTCGACCCTACTTATCCCAATCACATTTATTTTCTTAATAAGGCCTTATATGGGTTGAAACAAGCTCCACGAGCTTGGTATGAGACTTTATCTAGTTTTCTACTTGAGAACAAGTTCTCCAGAGGTAAAATAGATAAAACATTGTTTCTCCGGGAAGTCAAAGGCAAGATTTTGCTGGTGCAAATCTATGTCGATGACATAATATTCGGCTCAACGGACAACAATCTTTGCAAAAAGTTTTCTAAACTTATGCAAGGAAAGTTTGAAATGAGCAGTATGGGAGAGCTCAAGTATTTCTTAGGCCTTCAAGTGAAACAGTCTGAGGATGGAATCTTCATCTCTCAGACGAAGTTCACAAATGAACTCCTTAAGAAATTCGGTATGGAGAGTGCAACCTCTATGAGGACTCCAATGGGATCCACTATGTCTCTGGATAAGGATGAGAGAGGTAAACCTTTCGATGAAACCAAATACAGAAGCATCATTGGATCCCTGCTCTACCTTACTGCCAGTAGACCGGATATTATGTTCTCCACATGTGTATGTGCCCGATATCAGGTGAACACTAAGGAATCTCACTATGTCGCTGCAAAGCGAATTCTAAGATACCTTAAAGGTACTCCTAATCTTGGCTTGTGGTACCCGAGGAACAATGATGTCGAGCTAATAGGCTTTTCAGATGCTGATTTTGCAGGGAGCAGGGATGACAGGAAAAGCACCTCCGGGACGTGTCAATTCCTCGGCAGGAGGCTTATCTCATGGAACAGCAAGAAACAAAATTGTGTTGCCACCTCCACAGCCGAGTCAGAGTATATCTCAGCAGGAAGCTGTTGCGCACAACTCCTTTGGATCCGAAATCAGTTGGCCGACTACAACCTTCAGTTCAAGGAAGTTCCAATGTACTGCGACTCCTCCAGTGCAATTTCCATTGCCAACAATCCGGTGTCGCACAGCAGAACGAA
This sequence comes from Platanthera guangdongensis, assembly GCA_039583875.1. Classification (NCBI taxonomy): domain Eukaryota; kingdom Viridiplantae; phylum Streptophyta; class Magnoliopsida; order Asparagales; family Orchidaceae; genus Platanthera; species Platanthera guangdongensis. The sequence goes on from CM077147.1 coordinate 33,112,792, forward strand.
GCATATTGAAGTACGCTACCACTTCATTCGGGAGCACGTGGAGAATAAGGATATCTCTCTCTGTTATGTCCTCACGGACAAGCAGATTGCTGATATATTCACAAAGCCCCTAGACGAGGCAAAGTTCAATCTTTTCAAGACAGAATTGGGGATGCTCAATTATGAAGAATGAAGACTACAGAGGCATAAGCTGAGGGGGAGCCGGGAACTCCAGCGTGAGTACAGCTGCAAGAACTGAGGGGGAGCTAAGGGCCAAAGGTTACTGACCCCCGATTTGCCGAAGCCGAAAAGGGGGAGATAACCCTCTCGGGGTCAAGGCTAAGGTGGCTCCAGCTTGCTCCCAAGCACTCGGTATTGGTAAGGGATGTCTCCACTTAATGATGTTAAGTTTATGGCCTTCAGTTGCTTTCCTTTTCATTTGCTATATTCACCTTAGCTTGTAGGGTTTAGGCTTCTTCAAATAGGGGAGATTGTTGGGTATTGTATCCACAATGTATCTGATTTGAAGAAGCCCCTGGACAAGCTAAGGTCAATAGACTATGTATTTGATAAACTTTTTCAAGGTGTACTTGCAGTTTCTCCACGCTAAGTGCACACCAATGTCAGGGTGCAGTAGGTCAATATACACGGGTCTGCACGACGTAATCCCTCGTTGAGCAGATCAGTGTGTTGGCCTATGTGTACTCTCTCTATTGGAGTGCACTTACTTTCAAGTACAGGGCCGCTCATATGCAAGAGAAGACAAGGAGCATGGAGGATCAAGGAGCAGCTCCTAGGTGGAAGACGAAAAATCGTCTAAGGCAAATTCGACGAGAATCACCAAGTGATTCTCGCCGAATCGGCGAGAATCACTAGGTGATTCTCGTCGAATCGTCGAGAATCGTCAGTGATTCTCGCCGACTCCTTCTGGCCATCTCAAACTGGTGCCAAGTAAGATTCGGCGAGAATCACTTGTAATTCCCGCCGAACCAGTGGTCGAGCAGCCCATGAATACAAAGTCCAATTCGTTGAGAATCGACAAGTGATTCGACGAGAATCACAAACGATTCTCGACGAATCGTCGAGAATCACTTGGTGATTCTCGCCGATTCGTCGAGAATCGTCTGCGATTCTCGCCGATTTTTACTTGGTGTTTTCTCAGAATGCTGCTGAACCGGATTCTGCTTCTGGATTTGTTTGAACCGGATTTTGGGGATTTCATTTGTGGGTCCCACAAACGGTCATATTTGAGAATCCTACAGTATTTATACACAGGTATTTTTTGAACAGAGATTACGGAGAAAGAACCCGAGCACGAAACCCTAAAATCGCGATCTCTCTTCTCCGCCGCCGCCGTCGCGCTCGGGCTAGTACGTCGCCTCCGCCGATCGTTCTCCTTCCCGATCTCCGGCGACAGAAGCTTAGCAAAGCTTGCGTCTCACGTGTCTATCCAGAGATCTCTTGTCTCTCGATTTGTTGACCGGGAAAACTTCCCCGTCCGAATCGATCGAGACGACCGATCCTAGAGTGACCGTTGGTAGACCTAGTTTGCTTCGCAAAGAAGTTTGGATCTCAAAGCACTGCAGCAGCGCACCTTCGTCGCCGCCAACTCCGAACCAAGCCGTCGCTCGGATTGCCGCCGCCGGTTTCGGGAGATCCTCTCCAAGAGAGACCAAGGTTGTAGACTCCTCATCGACCTCGAGAACACGTCGTCGAACGAAGAGGAACACCGTAGTCTCTGAAAGAAGTTTGTATTTCATATACATTCCATATTTACTTTTGTTGTAAAGGAACTTTTGTTCCGTGTTGTAAGGGTTGGGTGCAACCCAGTTTGTGGGAGTGTTGACTCTCACGTGTGGAAGGGCTCCTTCCGTTAGTGCAGGGATTGGATTTCAATCCCGTTGGTGAAGTGACCGAGTCGTCCCTTGTTGGGGAGATAGGTCGAAGGGGGAAAGTGGATGTACCCAAGTCGGGGAACCACTATAAATTTGCTGTGTTTTCTGTGTGCTGTGTTTGTTGTTTTTATTGTGCAGGTACATCTGTAAATTCCGCAAAAGAACCACACGTCACCTATCCCCCCCCCATAGGTGCACATAGCCGACACTAAATGGACTTTCACTACTACTGCCCTTCACAGGTCCAACCCATCAACTCCACAATCTACACGTTTATCCACGGAGTCTTCTCTGATGTGCAAATGAAACATCACCAATCCAGACCAACATGTACAGATGGACTTCACACATCATGCATATTCCGTACTACACATTTCCGGATCTATATGCAAGACTATTGAGGATCCTAAGAATCAACCCAAGGAAATCTCTTTACAATCCACCCTCTAGTTGGGTTAATCTATGCACATGCCAAAAGGAGGACTTCACAAGTCCAAGTAGAAAGATCGTTACCATTGACGACCTCTTTGGAGCCATGGAATTCTAGCCGGTTGGAAAGCACCGCAGCGGCCTTGCCTCCACAAATCTGGGCTCGGATCCCGATTCGGAACTCTGCAGCTCCACCGGTGGCCGGATCCCTTTCTCCTCCTCCTCCTTCATCTCCCTTCTCTCTAGCTCTTTTATAAAGAGAATGGCCCAAGCTATATGAGCATCCTCTTCTCATTTCTTGGTTATGAACCAGTAGGGAGAAGCCTGTGCCATCAGATCCCAGATGAAGGAAATGGACGACCACAAATTGCCTTCAAAAATCTATTTTTGGCCTGACACGGCCTGTGACACGCCCGTGTCACAGGCCGTATACCTTAAGCGGCACACAACCGACTTACCCAGTGCAGGACACGACCATGTGACACGCCCATATCACAGGCCGTGTGCCCTGACATGCCTTCAGACACGCCCATGTCTGCGGCCGTGTACCTCAGGTGGCACACAACCGATTCAACCCGAACAGGATACGACCATGTGAAACGCCCGTGTCACAGGCCGTGTGCCCAGAGATGCACCCGTGTCCTGCCCGTGTTCACAATGCCTCAATGCCTTGGCCAAATCTAGAGAAGGACACGACCATGTGACACGCCCGTGTCATATGTGACACGCCCGTGTCACAGGTCGTGTTCCCCACTCGAGGATCGTCGAACACATTTACTCGAGTGGAGGTTGACGAACCAGAGGAGGACACGCCCTCAGACACACCCGTGTCGCAGGGCGTGTTCCCTCTCGAGAACTCGTCGAGTGCATTTCGTCGAGCACTCGACAGGCTGCTCCGCCATACAGAGCAGGACACGGCTTGGGACACGCCCGTGTCCCAGGATGTGTTGCCCAACCTGAACCCAAACTCGGGATTTGGGGTGTTACAACTCTCCCCTCCTTACAAGAAATTTCATCCCGAAATTTGCATACAGTAAGGGAACAAAAGCAAGATGTTATAACTCTAAAATGTCTGTTACAACAATGGGTGTACTGGACAACAGTTTTAAGCAAACAGCTCGGGAAATTCAGCTCGCATGGTCTGCTCTCGCTCCCATGTTAGCTCCTTACGGCCACAGTTGTCCCACCGGACTTTGACCATCCCGATTGTCTTGCCGCAACTATTTATCGGCTCGATCCTCGATCCAAATGGGCCTAACCTTCGTCGTTTGCCCATACTCAACCGGCACACGATCGTTCTCGATCACTTGAGTTGGATCTTTGACGGCTTTCCGAAGAACAGATATGTGAAACACATCATGTAAGCCACTCAATTCTGCCGAAAGAGCTAGCTGATAGGCAGCTTCCCCAACTCGCTCCACCACTTCAAACGGATCAAGGTATCTCAGACTCAATTTTTTCAGACGCTGAATCCTGGACACGCCTTTGAAGGGTTTGATCTTCAAATATACCCAATCGCCCACCGCGAACTTCACGTTTTGGTGCTTGGCATTGTAGTATTTCACTTGTCGATCCTGGGCTATCAGTAGCCTCTCCCGAATAGAACGTATCGTCGAGTTAGCTTCATCGACTTCTTTACGCTTATATAGTTTGGATTCGCCTGCTTCTGCCCAAGCTAACGGTGTACGACGTTTACGCCCATACAACGCTTCAAACGGTGTCATACTGATGCTCGCTTGGTAGCTGTTGTTGTAGACAAACTCAACCATATAGAGATGATCTTCCCATCTCTTACCAAAATCCAGGGCGCACATTCGGAGCATATCCTCCATTGTTCTGTTGGTCCTTTCAGTCTGGGCATCAGTTTGGGGATGAAAGGTCGTACTGAACGTTAACTTCGATCCCAACAATTGATGGATTAGCCTCCAATCGTTCGATGTGAATCGCCCATCACCATCACTCACGATGCTACGGTGAACACCGTACAGCCGTACGATCTGCTCCACAGAGAACTTTGCCAAATTTTCCACTGAATCGTCCCGCTTGTTCGGAAGGAAGTGAACCACTTTCGTCAACTGGTCTACAATCACCTAGATTGAATCATTCCCGCGTTGAGATCTCGACAACCTATGCATGAAATCCATTGAAATATCATCAAACTTCCATTCCGGAATCGGTAACGACTTCAAGAAACCTCCGGGTTTCTGGCATTCCGCTTTCACCAAAGCACAAGTTTGACATTTAGCCACATAATGAGCTATGTCTTTCTTTAGTCCTGGCCACCAGAACAACTTTTTCATATCCTTGAACGTCTTTGTGCTCCCAGGGTGAATTGAGTATTTTGTAAAGTGCACTTCATACATCAATTCTTCTCTCAACTTACCCATACTCGGGACGCACAAACAACCCTCTTTTCGCAAAAGCTCGTCATCCTAGGATAATTTGCCATCTAGACCATCTTTTGCATAACGTTGGAGACTTTCATCCAGCTCCGTTGCTCGTCGAATCCTGTCTGCAAGGTCATATGGTACCTCCGTCCAGTTTAAGCACGCATCGGCTGTGGAATTCTTATCGAAACAAAAAATCTCTAACGCTTCCAACTCCTGGATCAGACGCTCATCATGCATCTACAACCAATTTTCCCTTGACGGAGCCCTACGACTCAATGCATCAACGACCACATTTCCCTTCCCGGGAGTATAATGAATATCAAAGGTGTAGTCCCCAAGGAACTCCATCCACCTTCGTTGTCGCATATTCAGATCCTTCTGATCCAACAAGTATTTTAGGCTCTTATGGTCCGTAAAGATATCCCCTTTTACGCCATAAAGATAATGTCGCCATAACTTAAGTGCAAAGATCACCGCCTCCAACTCTAAGTCGTGGACGGGATAATTTCGCTCATGTACTTTCAACTGGCGTGAGCCATAAGCAATTACCTTTCCAAACCGCAGAAGAACGCAGCCTAAGCCGCTCCCTGAAGCATCACTATAGATCTCATAGCCGTCTGTACCACATGGCAATGTCAATACAGGTGTCGTGGTCAAACGACTCTTCAGCTCTTCAAAAGCTTGCGCGCACTCCAGCGTCCAAACAAACTTATGATCCTTCCTCGTCAGTGTGGTCAGAGGCAAAGTGATCCGCGAGAAGTTTTCCACAAAACGTCTGTAGTAGCCTGCCAGTCCAAGGAAACTCCTAACTCCGGCCACCGAAGACAACACCGGCCACTCTTGAATGGCTCTTATCTTTGACGCATCCACTCTTATGCCCTCTCCACTTACCACATGGCCAAGAAAAGCCACTGACGAGCCAAAACTCACACTTTTAGAACTTGACATAGAGCTTATTCATTCGCAAGGTATGCAACACCAACCACAAGTGGTTTGTATGATCAGCTTCCGATTGAGAGTACACCAAAATATCATCAATGAATACAATCACAAACAGGTCCAAGTACTCTCAGAACGTTCAGTGCATTAGCCCAAACGACATTACATTGAACTCATAATGACCATATCGTGTTCCAAATGTGGTCTTGTGAATGTCACCTTCCCGAATCTTCAATTGGTAATATCCAGATTTCAAATCCAATTTGGAATAGGCGGTTGGTCCCACTAGCTGATCGAAAAATTTATCTATCCGTGGAATCAGATACTTGTTCTTCTCTGTCAGCTTATTCAATTCACGATAATCAAGACATAACCGCAAACCACCGTCCTTCTTTTTCACAAACAGAACAGGTGCGCTCCAAGGTGACATACTTGGGCGTATATATCCCTGCTCCAGCAAGTATTGCAATTGGACTTTCAATTCAGCCATTTTCTTTGGCGCGACACGATATGACGAGCGGGCCACAAGTTTCGCACCTGGCACCAACTCAATCGTGAAGTTGATCTCCCGCTGGGGTGGTACCCCAGGAAGATCCTTAGGAAACACATCAACAAACTCTGATACAATCGGAACATCACTCGGATTGGACTTTGGCTCAATAGCCTGAGTCAGCGTGAAGAATAACTCTGCGCCCTTCCGAACAGTATTGACGACTTGGAGTGCAGACATCGAGGTCCCAATCACTCCTCGCATACCCGCGAACTGAGTCTCAAGCTCGGTATTTTGACCCAGTGTGATCTCTTTTGAATTACAATCAATACAGGCACGCTGCTTTGTGAGCCAGTCCATACCAAAGATCACATCAAATTCTGATATCGGCAGCACAGATGCATTCAAACAGAAATCCCGACTTCTAATTTGAACCGCCACATCGCAAGCCCTATCCACAATCATCAAACAACCATTCAGTAATAACACCCTTACGCTATCTGTCTTCACATAAATAGGTACTCCAATTCGAGTTACATAGTCCTTAGACAGAAATGAATGTGAAGCACCCGTATCGAATAGTGCTCTTGACAGCGTGTTCCAAATCATAACAAAGCCTGTGGCAAGCACATCACACACAAGCCACATACAAAACATGCAATAAGAAAAGCAATCAATAACTTAACTCGTACCTGTGACGACGTCACTTTGCTTTTATGACATCATGCTGGCCAAGGTTATAGACTCGGGGCTGAAGATGGGATGCAGAGGACTCCACCACCGCCTTTCCCTTCTCAGCATTAGACGCTCTCGTCTTCTTGTCACCCTTTGGTGGACCAACCCGATAGTCACAGGCTATATGCCCCAGTCTTCCACATGTAAAGCAGGTACGAGTCTCTGGCCTCGAAGTGGCCCCCGACAAAACTGTTGAAGGAGCTTGCCTAGAAGGCTTGGAGCTCTTGCCCCATTTCTTTTGATAGTACGATTTTCCAGGTCGGGGCGCTTTGAACTCTGGCTTTGTCACAACCAATGCCCTTTTTCCTTGCACCCGCTTCATATATTTCTCCAGCGCACAAGCAGTATCAACCAACGCCTGAAACCCTTGGTTCACGGAACTCGAGAGCAGGAATCGCAACTCATCCCGCAATCCCTCATAGAACCTATTGGTTTTCCATTGCTCATCGGCAAAAATGGGCCTGCATAACGTCCCAACCGTGTGAACTCATACAGATAAGTCTCAACACTACTTTCTCCATGCGTTAGCCGTTGGAACTCATTTTCCATGACAATGTGTTGTGCCGCTGGTAGGTGCTTTGCCAGGAATAGTCTCGAGAACTCCTCAATCGAGACTTGTGTTAACTGCCTGCCCGCTAAGTGGTGTAACTCTGTCTCGTCCCACCATAGCCGAGCCTCTCCTTCTAAAAAGAAGGTGGCCAAGGTGACCTTCTGATCTTCTTTCGTCCTGATCGCCGTCAATATACGCTTGACACGCGACAACCAATCCTCCGCCTGCGTAGGGGATCCCACACCCGTAAACGTAGGGGGATTGAAGATCATAAACTACTTCAACTGTCGTTCAGCTGCTCGCGCATCAACAGCCGCAACAGGTTCTGGCCTTCCACCAACCTATTCTACCACCACTGCTGCTTGCGCTTGCCCACCAAGTCGTGCTTGAAACATTGCAAACAGCGCCTCAGCAACTAAGCAGACGGTTTCTACAGAAGGGGGAGGTGTAGGCACCTTAGCTGGTGTTATACTCTCATCAGAACGCTGGAGCTCCGACTGCCTAACACCACTACGAGTCACCTATAGGTGAACAAGACACACATTAGCGACCTCGCACAAGCAATAACAACAAGATAGGAACGCGCAAGTTCCTTAAAAAAGTGTATTTGCATTCCTCAGTGGACATTCAAGAGTTCATTAGTGTTAACGCGGTTCGCACTTACACGTGCTCGTCACCCCACAAAAGAATTCGACCACAAATTCGAAAGGAAAAGACCGAGACAGGCTGATACCAAAATGTAACGACTCCATCCGTTCATATCGCATATAATAGAAGGTCCGGCCAGGGCCCCACACCATATGCCACAAAACAGGCGGGGAAGTTACAGGTTAATACCAATTCATAATCGCACCCGAACTCAGAGCATGCTAGCGGAAGATTTTAACAGTAATATGGAACTCCAACCATGAATGTCCACTATATATATAAAGCCACATTTATATATAAACTCGCGAAGGAATGTACATCAAATACAACATCGTTTGGCCTTATGACCTTACAGTTACGATTTACAAGTGTGGATTCCAAACATCGGCGCGCAGGCCGGCCACAAATGAGCAAAACACAGCATTCTTTGCTTAGCCTTCAAGGGCTAGCAACAGCAGCAGCAGTAGGGACTTCAGCCCTTATGTGTCCCGCTCGGCTCTCCAGCACCTGCACAAGGACAACCCACCAAACGGTGGCAAACAAGACAACGGTCAACATTCAGCTGACCAATTTATAACTACCCTACCCCTTTCCCAGGGCAATGACATTCCTTCCCTGCAGGCATAACAAGTCATCGGCATATATATATATATATATATATATATATATATATATATATATATATATATATATATATATATATATATATATCACACATTGTGCTCTCACGCACAAACAATCCATCACAACCATCAGCCACGCGACCCGACGATCCGTACACTCAGGGCACATTCTTGGTGTACCGGCGAACCAGGGTCCCACCACCGTTCCAGGTCCGAAACCCGACGGTAAAATTGAGCATTTAGCATTTCCGGCGTGCAGGCCTAAGACTCTCGTTATGCGCTCCAACTGACCGCACTTTTAGGTCTTCAAGTCGGACGGACATAATGCAGGTACGGATAAGCCACCCCTCGTTGCTCAAATCACCTTGCCATCACTGAATACCAACGTACTCAAGGCTACATATAAGACGCGCGTCGGTTTCACCTTTCCTGTTCGGCATGAGACCTTTTCAAGAGCTCATCAAGCTCACAATAACCATGCTGTCCACCAAGGACTGGCTTCACGATAGCCACACTGTCCACCAAGGACTGGCTTCACAATAGCCACACTGTCCATAAAGGACTAGCTTCACAAATAACAAGGGGAGTTCATGCTAGCGTCCTTCATGATCGCTTAGCGGGTTCCGCAGAACTCACTTTCTGCACCCAACTCCGCCCAAACCCTGCAGCATCCTGCAGTGCAAGAAAACTGGTCTTGCCATAGCACTTAGTATAAGCATCACAAGGGTATTTTCCTGTACTACCATTACAGTACTTCTTGCAACTGCCCTTCACAGGTCCAACCCATCGACTCCACAATCTACACGTTTATCCATGGAGTCTTCTCCGGTGTGCAAATGAAACATCACCAATCCAGACCAACCTGTCCAGATGGGCTTCACACAACATGCATATTACGTACTACACATTTTCTGTTGGAGTTACCATGGTGATCTAGAAGTGGTCAAACATGTAATCTCACTGCCAACGCGATATGAGCCTGCAGGGTCGCACATAAGAGATGTGGAGAAGTTGGATGATTGACTGTGTTGGTAAAGGTTACCAATCACTGACCTGGATGGGGTTATGGGCAAAGTGTTGCCTTAAAAGATCGTTGGGTTGGGCAAATGTTGCCTTGAAGGACTGGTAAGAATAGTCGACCGAAGGTCGACGAGAATCGTCAAGGATTGGTACTCTGATTCTCGCCGATCGATGAGAATAGTCGAGAATTGGTACTCTAATTCTCGACGATCGACGAGAATCATCGACCGCAGGTCGACGGTCGACGAGTATGGTCCACCCCGCGTTCGGCGTGAATCGTCGAGTATTGTACTCTGATTCTCGCCGATCCTAGGTGATACTCGCAGACTGATTCTCGCCGAACCTGCTAAGTGATTCTCGCCGATCGTCGCCGATTCTCGCCGATTGATACTCACCGATTCTGGAACCCTAAATTTCTGGGTGGTCTGCGGATAACGATGTTCCTAAGTCTATTTATGCCTTTGGTATAAAAGGGCACTTAGGGTTTTCAGGAAGAGAAGATCCGTGCGTGCTGATCGAATCGAAGCCAACGGAAGTGTTCCGCCATTCGCTCGTTCTGCCGATCCCGAATCCCGCCGCCGACGGAAGTGTTTCGCCGCCGCCGTGCTCGCTCCGTCGACTCCCCCCTCTCCGGCGATTGTCGCTGGTGTTGCTTTTCCTGGCGCGGACCTAGCAGTCCGTGGAATAGCAAGGTGCGGCCATCATCCTTCCCGATTATCCGTGCGATGGAAAACTCGGCGTTCTCCCGCTTGTGTGGATTTCTGCAGAGACGTGGATATTATTCCACGTAGAACTCGCCACTAGCAAGAAGACGAAGTTTGGAGCATCTCCGTTGAGTTGTGACTCAACGCCACCGAGGTAATTTTTGCCTAGTTGTATGTTAACTTCTTGATTCAACTACCATGGCCCGATCCCATCTCTTTTGGGTTTGTTTTATTCTTCCGCTGCGTGCACAAGCGTTGTGCCATCCTCATAGAGAAACCCAACAGTGGTATCAGAGGCAGGTTCGGCCATGATTGTTGTATTAGAAGTTTTGTTATTCCAGTGCGTGTAAACCTAGGGATTTAAAAGTGTTCTAAATGTCTAGATTTAGTCTTGGTACCCCGCCAAGAACTTCTGGAATTTCGTGGAAATTTCTAATTGTTAGAAATTGTAGTCTCCTTAGCAGTAACCATCCCTCGAGTTTGTTTTGGATTTTAAATCCAACATAGAGAGATGAGCTTGTCTACTGCTTTAAGTTGAGTTGTCTTTGTCTTTGTCCAATGCATGTAAATCTGAGGATTTGGAAGTTTCCGGATGTTCAGATTTATCCCTTCCTTCTATCAAATGTTGATGGTGTCAGGTTGTGCACATAAGGGATGCATGTGGTTTTAGAAAAATTATTTTTCTTTGGATGTGCACATTGATCAAATGTTGATCATGGTTAACTGTTAACCTATAATCAAAATCCCTTCATCAAATATTAAGTGTTCGGATGCCTTCCGATGGATGACACTCTTCCTGCCTCGATCGATGAAGTGTGGGCTTGCCAAAGCAAGGTGCATTAATCTATCTTGGTAAGGGTGCAGGCGAATAATTGTGATATCCCACTGTCGACATCGGGTCCAGCTTAACTAGGTGACCTCAAAGGTTGAGTGCCTAGAGGCATAGGGTTGGCATGCACAGTATGATGGATGCGAGTAAGGAGTTATTCACCAACCATACAAGAATTGAATGAGGATGCAATTGACAAGCGTTGCCTACCTAAATAACCGCATCGTGAGAGGAAAGCCAAAGCTGACTCATTGTGTTGGTGAAATACGGATCTTGTCCACTAAGAGAGTAGCTCGCATAAACTCTCCGAATTGTTAGTGAGGGCTATCATTTCGAATAAAATAGTGGGAGTGTTTTAATTAAAGTCCAAATTAAAATAAATTGTATTTGAAATTTTGGTACCGATTTTATTCTGCATAAATTCTTATAGAATTTCATGGCAAGTGTTTCACACTCCACGTGGTCTCTGAGAGCCATCCTTAAGAAGGATAAGCTCAGTGGGACAAATTACATGAACTGGTATAGGAACCTGAGAATTGTTCTCAGGCAAGAGCGAAAGCTCTATGTCTTGGAAGAAGAAGCCCCCCGATTTGCCGACCGGGAACTCTTCCCGTGCTGAGAAGGATACTTATAAGAAGTATACTGATGATGCTTTAGATGTCGAATGCCTTATGCTTGCCACTATGAACACTGAGCTTCAAAAGCAATATGAGAACATGGGGTGCAAGGAGATTGACGAGCATCTCAAGAAAATGTCTCAAGGGCAGGCTCGTCAAGAGAGGTTCGACGTCACAAAAGCGTTGTTTCAGTGCAAGATGGGAGTTCGAGACTCAGTAGGGACTCACGTACTCAAGATGATTGGGTATATAGAGAACCTTGAAAGGCTGGGTTTTCCTCTTGGTCAAGAGTTGGCCACAGATCTGATCCTGCAATCGTTGCCGGACAGTTATGAGCAGTTCGTCTTGAACTACAACATGAATGAAATAGACAAGACACTGCCCGAACTCCTAGGCATGTTGAGAACTGCCGAAATCAATATGAAGAAGGCCAAGCCTGCCAGCCCCATACTGATGGTGCATAAGGGCAAGGGCAAGGCCAAGGGCTCTAAGAAGACGAAGGTGGGACCTAAGTCATACCTTGAGCCCAAGTCTTCAGCACTGATGAAAAAGAAAGCACGGTGAAGGAAGGGAAATGCCACCATTGTGGCAAGGCGGGTCATTGGAGGAGGAACTGTCCTTCGTACATTGAAGGTCTGTAGAAATTGAAGGGAGGTATGACTTCCGCTTCAAATATCCACGTTATAGAGATAAACCTTTCTGCTCCTTAATCTTGGGTATTGGATACCGGATGTGGTTCTCACATTTGTACAAATGTGCAGGAACTGGGAAGGAGAAGATTGCTGAGTAAAGGGGAGGTGGACCTCCGCGTCGGCAATGGAGCAAGAGTTGCTGCTGTAGCCGTAGGGGTTTACCGTCTTTCTTTGCCCAGTGGGCTTGTAATAGAACTAGATAATTGTTATTTTGTTCCGGCCATAACTAGAAACATTATATCTATTTCATATTTGGACATGATTGAATTTTCTTTTATAATTAAGAACAACTGTTGTTCTATATTTAAGAATGATGTTTGTTATGCTGTAGCCCAATTGTTTAATGGTCTTTATGTTTTGAACTTGGACCATCTGATCTGTAATGTAGAAAATAATAAAAGACTAAGAACAAATGACTCGAACCCTACTTTTCTCTGGCATTGTCGTTTGGGCTATATCAATGAGAAGCGCATATCCAAGCTCCATAGAGATGGACTTTTGGACTCATTTGATTATGAATCATTTGAGGGATGCGAATCTTGTTTGTTAGGCAAAATGACTAAAGCTCCTTTCACTGGTTATACTGAGAGGGCTGAGGATCTCTTGGGTGTTGTACATAGTGATGTATGTGGACCAATGAGTTCCATGGCTAGAGGTGGGTATTTCTAATTTGTTACATTAACTGATGATTTCAGTAGATACGGATATGTGTACCTTATGAAGTGCAAATCCGAGACCTTTGAAAAGTTCAAAGAGTTCAAGAATGAAGTAGAAAACCAGTTGGGTAAAAGGGTTAAAGCACTCCGATCTGATCGAGTTGGCGAATACCTGAGTCATGAGTTCCGTGATCATCTGAAAGAGTGTGGTATTGTATCACAGCTCACTCCACCTAGAACACCACAACATAATGGTGTGTCTGAGAGGAGAAATCGTACTCTGTTAGACATGGTACGTTCGATGATGAGTCATGCAGACTTGCCTGTTTTCTTTTGGGGTTTTGCTTTAGAGACTGCTGCAATGACATTGAATCGCGCTCCAACGAAAACGGTTCTGAAGACACCATATGAGATATGCACTGGGAAGCGTCCTAGTATGTCGTTCATTAAAATTTGGGGCTGTGAGGCATACGTGAGACGTCAAATGCCTGACAAGCTGGAACCCAAATCGGATAAATGTTATCTGGTGGGATATCCTAAGGAAACAAAAGGGTATTACTTTTACCTACCGTCTGAGGGCAAAGTGTTTGTCGCAAGGACTGGTGTCTTCTTGGAGAAAGAGTTCTTATCAAGAAAGACTGAAAAGGTAGAGCTTGAAGAAGTTCAAGAACCACATGTAATGAATGAACCGGAATTAGATTCTGAGACAGGACTACAAGATGTTGTAGCTAGAGAACCTGCTCAGGGAACACAAGTCCTACGTAGATCTGGTAGACCGAGGTTTGAGCCTGAGAGATATGGATTTCTCGTGTCTCAAATAGGTAATGTGTTGCTTATGGATCATGATGATGAACCAGCAACCTACCAAGAGGCTATGAATGGACCGGACTCCGACAAATGGCTTGAGGCTATGAAATCTGAAATGGACTCCATGTATGCAAACCAAGTTTGGAACTTGGTGGAACCACCTGAAGGGGTACGACCCATAGGGTGCAAGTGGGTCTTCAAGAAGAAGACCGACATGGATGGGAATGTACATACATTCAAAGGGCGACTGGTGGCTAAGGGTTTCAAGCAAATTCATGGTATTGACTATGATGAGACTTTTTCCCCTGTTGCCATGGTAAACTCCATAAGGATATTGCTTGTTGTTGCTGCGTATTATGACTACGAGATCTGACAGATGGATGTCAAAACGGCTTTCCTTAATGGAAACCTCCTTGAGGAAGTGTATATGACACAACCCGAGGGTTTTGTATCCCCAGATGAAGCCACTAAAATATGCAAGCTGAATAAGTCCATCTATAGACTGAAACAGGCCTCTCGAAGTTGGAATCTTCGTTTTGATGAGAAAATCAAAGAGTTTGGTTTCATCAAGAATGAAGATGAGCCTTGTGTTTACAAGCGAATCAGTGGGAGCATTGTTGTCTTCCTGATATTGTATGTAGATGACATACTGTTGATTGAGAATGACATTCCTACCCTGAAAGTTGTTAAGAATAACCTAGGGAACTGCTTTTCAATGAAGGATTTGGGTGAAGCGACTTATATACTCGGTATTAAGATCTATAGAGATAGATCGAAGAAGTTGCTGGGTTTGACCCAGAGTACGTACATCGAAAAGGTGTTGAAGCGGTTCAACATGCTTGAGTCCAAGAAAGGATTTTTGCCCATGTCTCATGGTGTGAATCTCTCTAAGGAACAGTGTTCGAAGTCTTGTGAAGATAAGGACCGCATGAAGTTGATTCCATATGCTTCGGCAATTGGATCAATCATGTACGCGATGTTATGTACTCGACCCGACGTCTCCTTTGCTTTGAGCATGACTAGCAGGTATCAGTCAGACCCGGTGAGTGTCACTGGATTGCAGTCAAGAATGTCCTGAAGTACTTGAGAAGGACTAAGGATGTGTTCTTGGTGTATGGTGGAGAGGAAGAGCTCGTTGTAAGTGGTTACACGGATGCTAGCTTCCAAACTGATAGAGACGACTCCAAGTCTCAGTCAGGTTTTGTGTTTTGTCTGAATGGAGGAGCTGTGAGCTGGAAGAGTTCCAAGCAAGAGACAGTTGCTGATTCTACAACAGAGGCCGAGTATATCGCCGTAGCTAATGCGGCGAAGGAGGCTGTATGGATTAGGAAATTCATCGGCGAGCTTGATGTAGTTCCTAGCATTGTTGGTCCCGTAGTTCTCTACTGTGATAACAATGGTGCAATTGCACAATCTAAGGAACCTAGATCCCATCAGCGCTCCAAGCATATACTTCGGCGGTTTCATCTTATTCGTGAGATTGTCGAACGAGGAGATGTGAACATTTGCAGAGTGCCGACTGAGGAGAATATTGCGGATCCACTGACAAAGCCTCTCGCGCAGAGAAAGCATGATGGTCATACCAGATCGATGGGTATACGATACCTAAATGATCAACTCTAGCGAGAATCTTGTGGATTGCATGTAAACATGTGTTTTGTTGGCTATTTGTTCATATGATGGACAATGTACCTAGTTTTTCTCTTACAATTAATGGAAAGTTCTTTTATTATGAGTTTTTCTATATGATAGTTAAATGTTAACATAATAGATACCCTTAGAATGTTCGCTTCCATGGGACATCAAGTACGTGACTTGAATGTGAGAGCCTATGATTTATTTGAAGCTTCATTCTTAAAAGGTCCCTAGTCGAGTATCATCAAAGGAGCTAAGGGTGATGATGGTACATGAAGGCTAGCACGTGCGTTGACTGATGACCGGTTCTCACAGGTCATGATATTGTGATATCAAGTCATCACGTGGGTATTTGTTAGTGAACAAGTTGTACTGGACAGACCCAACCTGAGACTACTCTGTGGATTGTCCTCCAATCGTGTCACGAGTAGGTCTCAATTGACAATGGTGTTGTGGTCCTTTAACCTGAAGTCACAGCATTCATCAAGTGAGGAAGAGCGTGCTTTGATGTCATCTAAAGTCTTCCTTGAGAAAGGTTGATGATAAGGGTGATTGTTGGGCATGCTACGAATCATTTGGGTGTTTGTGTGTGAGCAAATATGTGATATGTCCTCCTATATGACAGGAGTTGCATCCATGGGCCCCTTGATGGAACTGGACTGAGAAATGCATGGCCATGCTTGGTTGAGTCAATATGTGATATTGGACTCACCATTCTCTGGAAGTCCGTCCTGGATCAAGAAACTTGGATTGAGCTATTACGAGGGTGACACGGTCCATGCCTCTAGTTCTTTCCGGATGTAAGGGACAAAGGGACAAAGACAACGCTGATACATTGGTCATAAAGGCTTATGAGTTATAAACTCTTATTGTTTGGGGAGCAATGATGCATTGCTAGATGCCGCTCATTGTTTGTGAGGTTTTTGGTTTGATACTTTCAAGATCAAGTGGGAGTCTGTTGGAGTTACCATGGTGATCTAGAAGTGGTCAAACATGTAATCTCACTGCCAACGCGATATGAGCCTGCAGGGTCGCACAAAAGAGATGTGGAGAAGTTGGATGATTGACTGTGTTGGTAAAGGTTACCAATCACCGACCTAGATGGGGTTATGGGCAAAGTGTTGCCTTAAAGGATTGTTGGGTTGGGCAAATGTTGCCTTGAAGGACTGGTAAGAATAGTCGACTGAAGGTCGACGAGAATCGTCAAGGATTGGTACTCTGATTCTCGCCGATCGACGAGAATCGTCGAGAATTGGTACTCTGATTCTCGACGATCGACGAGAATCATCGACCACAGGTCGACGGTCGACGAGTATGGTCCACCCCGCGTTCGGCGAGAATCGTCGAGTATTGTACTCTGATTCTCGCCGATCCTAGGTGATACTCGCCGACTGATTCTCGCCGAACCTGCTAAGTGATTCTCGCCGATTGATACTCACCGATTCTGGAACCCTAAATTTCTGGGTGGTCTGCGGATAACGATGTTCCTAAGTCTATTTATGCCTTTGGTATAAAAGGGCACTTAGGGTTTTCGGGAAGAGAAGATCTGTGCGTGCTGATCGAATCGAAGCCGACGGAAGTGTTCCGCCGTTCGCTCGTTCTGCCGATCCCGAATCCTGCCGCCGACGGAAGTGTTTCGCCGCCGCCGTGCTCGCTCCGTCGACTCCCCCCTCTCCGGCGATCGTCGCTGGTGTTGCTTTTCCTGGCGCGGACCTAGCAGTCCGTGGAATAGCAAGGTGCGCCCATCATCCTTCCCGATTATCCGTGCGACGAAAAACTCGGCGTTCTCCCGCTCGTGTGGATTTCTGCAGAGACGTGGATATTATTCCACGTAGAACTCGCCACTAGCAAGAAGACGAAGTTTGGAGCATCTCTGTTGAGTTGTGACTCAACGCCACCGAGGTAATTTTTGCCTAGTTGTATGTTAACTTCTTGATTCAACTACCATGTCCCGATCCCATCTCTTTTGGGTTTGTTTTATTCTTCCGCTGCGTGTACTAGCGTTGTGCCATCCTTATAAAGAAACCCAACATTTTCGGATCTATATGCAAGACTATTGGGGATCCCAAGAATCAACCCAAGGAAATCCCTTTACAATCCACCCTATAGTGGGGGAAATCCATGTTAAATTTTCTCAACGTGGTCAGCAAGATAGCTCAAATGCCAAATTAATATCTTCGGAACTATCCAGTTCTCACGCTGAACCAGCGGAAAACTAAGGAACAAAGGTTAATCCCAACAAACAATGGAGGCACATGTAGATCTTTTTCATTCACTTCTTTACAACACGAGGCATACATAGCGAGACATGATTTCGCTAGTATAACAGCTGTAAACAGAAAGCCCCAAAAACCAAGCCGGGCGGACAGCACCAGAGTCCGTCGAGACCGCCGAGGTCGCCGAGGTCGCCGAGTCCGCTGAGATCGCCCGAACTTAAGCTGCAATCCGCCTAATAGCCACGGAGTCCGCCGAAGCCGCGAGGCCGCGCGGACACACCGTTATTCGTCTCCTGCTGAAGCTGAACTGAGGAACACCCCCTACCCGCCTGAAGTCGGCGGACAGGTTATTGAAGCTGGCAAAGATGAAACAGAGCTGACAAGCCGCAGAGCGACCTCCTGCTGAATCTGCAGAGACCGTACACTTCCAAGTACTTGACCGAAGTCACAGCCAAACTCCTGGCTCCTTGAAGCTACCCGTGCGACCTGCACACAACAAACGTCAGCACTGAATCAATCCGCGCGGACATACAAACTGAGACCGCAGCTCCTTGCCCAACCCAACTTACTGTTTGTTCACTCAAGTTACTGTAGACCTGCCAGGGGGGTCCTATTTATAGGCGAGGTGAGGAGTGTGGTCACCGCCCTAGAGATAGCGACACCGCCCTAGCCCGCGCGATAGCAAAACACCGTCTGCCGCGTCCGCAAGGACTTAGCCGGATACCAAGGAAAACCGCCAGGAGCAAGGCAACATTAGCGAACCCTCTCCAGTCCGCCCAAGCTATGCGGACAAGGCATCAGCCCACAAAGCTTACAACCACTGCGGACAGCAACCCCCTTCAATGGCTGTCCGCACCAACCCGAGGCAGTCCGCAAGACTCAAGCCTCAATCCGCCACAAGTCCACGACCAAAGGCAGACAGCAACAGTCCGCCCGGTCACAGCGGACTTGGCGGATACGGCGGACACCATGGTCTTGGCACAGAGTGTGACCAAGTCCAAAAGCCATCAAAGGCCAATGCGAGCATGGAGGACGCAAACACCCGTCCGCCAAACACCGAAGCACAGACCGCCAGCAGTCCGCATGCTCCTCGCACTCCTGCCCCATCACAACAGCCATCTCCCGGACTCAAAAACCAGTCCGCCAAAGACCTCCACAGCAAAGCACCTGCTGTACCACCAGAGCTCGACAAGGCCTCAGCCAAGCTCTAAGCCCAGTCCGCAATAGCCCACACCGCGGACACGCCAGTCCGAAAGCTTTCCGCAGACACGAGCCAAACCGCCAAACAGCACAAGCTTGCACCACGACCACTGAGCAAAGCATCAGTCCGCAAGCCTCTATCCGCTCAGGCCGCTCCTTGGGAAAACCAATCAGCCAACGCCTTATCCGCAGATACCAGGCCGCATAGTCCGCGGACTCCATGCAACAACCCGCTCAGAAGACAACCGGCTTCCCACTAGACCTTCCACCAGGCCGCACATCGCAGTCCGCCCAGTCCGCCTAGTCCGCCAAAGCTGTCCGCCCAGGCCGCCCGGCCTGTCCCGTCAACCACTTCCACTTCACAAGTTTCAACACTCCCCCTTGAAGTGGGAAGTGGTGACCAAGCCCAACAAGCTGCGCAAGAGCTCAAAGGGCCCCTTCGACAGTGGCTTCGTGAAGATGTCAGCAAGATTATCTTCACTCCGAACATGCCCGACCAGCAGAGATCCTTCCAACACCTTCTCCCTGATGAAATGGTGATCAATCTCTATATGCTTGGTCCTGGCGTGACACACTGGATTATTAACCAGTTTGAGAGCACTCTCATTGTCACCCCGGAGTAAAGTAGGCACTTGCACTTCTTCATGAATATCCTCTATAAGCCTCCTCAACCAAACGGCTTCCCGAACAGCCAAGGTCGAAGCCTTATACTCCTCCTCCGTGGTTGAAACCGACACCGAGTCCTGCTTCTTGCTACACCACGTGATGCTAGCTGAACCGCAAGTGAACACATAACCTGAAGTAGACCTCCGATCATCCGAATCACCGCCATAGTCAGCATCCGTGTACCCGAGCAACGCAAACTCCAAGTCCCTTCTATAGAGGAGTCCCATGTTAGAAGAAGCCTTGACATACTTCAGAATACCCTTCGCCGCCACTAGATGAGATTGCCTTGGTTCAGCCATATACCGACTTACTCGGCCAACAGCATAAGCAATGTCCGGCCTTGTAATCGTCAGGTAAATCAAGCTCCCAACAAGAGCCCTGAACACCAAGGGATCATGAAGAACCCTTCCCTCATCTCGTCGAAGCTTCAGCCCAGGTTCTAGTGGAGTAGAGCACTTCTTCCCTTCGCCCATGCCGAACCGCTTCACAATGCGATCAGCATACCCTTTCTGGCAAATGAGAACCCCGCACTCCTTCCTCTCCACTTCAAGACCTAGAAAGTGATGCAAATCTCCCAAGTCTTTCATCTCGAAGCGTATAGCAAGCTCAGCCCTGAGTCTTGCTACTTCCCCCTCTGAATTCCCTGTGATGATCATGTCATCCACATACATCAGGACCAAGACTTGTAGCTCCCCCTTCTTCTTGACGAACAAGCTTGAATCCGAGTTAAAAGCATGGTATTCACAGAATTGCAAGTACTCTGCAATCTTCTCATACCAAGCTCTAGGAGCTTGCTTCAACCCATAGAGAGACTTCCTGAGTTTACATACATAGTCCGGATGCTTTTCTGAGACAAAACCAAGCGGCTGATCCATGAAGATATCCATGTCAATCTCTCCGTAAAGAAAGGCATTCTTCACATCGAGTTGCCACAACCTCCATCCCTTGCTAGCAGCCAAGGCGATCACCACTCTTACTGAAGTCATCTTCGCAACTGGACTGAATGTCTCCTCATAGTCTTCTCCATACTGCTGTGAAAATCCTCTAGCGACCAGGCGAGCCTTGAACCGATCAATGCTCCCATCAGCCTTCTTCTTCAACTTATACACCCACTTGCAAGTAACCAGAGTAATGCCATCAACCTTGGGCACAAGGTCCCAGGTTTTATTTTTCTTCAGAGCATCAATCTCTTCTTTCATGGCACCTTCCCACTCCTTCACTCCAGTGTCCTCGTTGAAGTTTGCAGGCTCTCGCTCATCTAGAGGACCTGCAAAGAAGCAGGAGGCAAAGCTCACTGCATTCCCATCACAGTACCGAGCCGGTGGCTTAACCACCCTCTTCGATCTCCGAAGGGTCGGCTCCTTGCTCACTGCTTCCGTTGCTTCTTCGGGCTCAACTCCTACCTGGGGCAAGCATTGAGCAGTGCTCCCCCTGCTTCCTGAGCCAGAAGGTTCAGCCTTGGAGTTAGAAGCAACATGAGCTGCTGGTGAAACAGCAAGCTCCTCTTCCAAGCCTTCAGCAGCCGCCACCGGTGCTTCATCAACCTTGCTACTTCCGGTTAGCTCAACCGAGCCACCTCCATATGACGTCAGCTCGTCAAAGACAACGTCTCTTGACACCACGAACTTCTTCGTCACAGGGTCCATGCATTTCCATCCCTTCTTCCGCTCATCGTAGCCAACAAAGACAAGCTTCCTTGCCTTCGCATCCAGCTTAGTCCGTGAAGCATCCGGGACATGCACGTAGCAAGTTGAACCGAACACCCGAAGGTGTCCCACACTCGGCTTCTCCTTCAGCAACAACTCAATAGGAGTCTTCATGTTGATAGGGCTGAGTGGCATCCTGTTGATGACGTAAGCAGCACAAGACATTCCCTCCGCCCAAAAGGACCTTGGGATATCTTTCGCATGAAGCCAGCATTTGCAGGTCTCCGTCAGATGACGGATCTTCCGCTCCGCTACCCCATTTTGTCGTGGAGTGTGAGCACAAGTAAGCTCCCGTTGGATCCCGTGCTTCCTGCAGAAGTTAGAAAACTCGGAGGAAACAAATTCACCCCCGTTATCAGTTCTAAGCTTCTTAATCCGCAAGCCAAGCCGGCCTTCTACCAACTCCTTAAACTCCACAAACAAATGGAAGGCTTCCGACTTCTCCTTTAAGAAGTACACCCAAGTATACCTTGAGTAGTCATCAACCAAGACAAGCATGTATCTGCTTCCACCAAGGCTGGCAGTAACCGTCGGTCCCATCAGGTCGCCATGAATGCACTCCAATGGTTTCTTGCTCCTTGTTTGTGATTTATCAAACGGAAGGTGATGTGCCTTACCGTATTGACAGCCTGCGCAAACATGCCCATCACCAAAGAATGACAACTTCGGCAACCCCTTCACCAGACTTCTACTCGCCATCGCCTTCAGCTTGTCCATGCCAACATGCCCCAGCCTCTCATGCCAGATAGCAGCGCTATCATTGGCCCTCATCCTATCAACATAAGAATTGGTGGCAAGAACAAACAAGTTCTTCACCCTCCTCCCTACATGAGCAACATCAGCCTTCACCGCTGATACGTTGCGAAGGAACCTCACGTCTGTTGGCCCAAACAGAACATGATAACCAGCGTCCACCGTATTGGTCACCGAGAAGAGGTTCTTCTTCATGCCCGAAACGTGATACACACTCCTTAACGTGAGTGGCCCCTGATCACTACCCAAAGACACAACCCCCTCTTTCTCTACTGCATAAACAGTATTATCAGCAGTGATAATAGCTTCATTACCTGAGTAAGCCTGCATGGAGGTGAACTTCGACTTGTCTCCGGTGAGGTGATGACCACACCAAGAGTCCACGATCCACTCGCCGTTGAAGTCCTCAGCAGACAAGGCCTGGACACAAGTGCCCGTCATAAAGGCTCCACCCCATTCTGCTTCTTCACTTCTCGAGCAAGCTTCCTCCTTTCCTGCAGCATGCCCAGGCTGCAGTTTGACCTTGCAGTCCCGCTTGAAGTGCCCTCGCTGATGACACCGGTAGCACTTCAAGTTCTTCTTCCAGTCCTTAGGAGCATTGCTCCTCTCCGGCGGATATGAAGTTGAAGTCTCCTTCTCACCAATGACCTGCACCTTCTTCTTCTTCTTCCCTTCTCATCCCTTCTTCTTGCCTGAGAAGAGAGCTTCGCTGCCTTCCTGATTCAGGTTCACTCCAGCCATCTGCCTTGCTAAGCTCTCCTGCAATGCAAGCAGATTCTCCAGCTCCAACAAAGACGGCTGAGTAGCCCACCCTTGAACAGATGTTACAAAGACCACATACTCCTTCCGCAAGCCGCGGATAATGTGCCTTTTCATCTTTGCCTCAGAGATAGGCTCATCAGGATCCAGTGCCGACAGCTCAGCACACAAGCTCTTCATCTTTAAGAAGTACTTGGAGATGCAAAGGTCTCCCTGAGTTGTCCTGGCCAACTCATTTTCCAGAAACTGAAGCCGCGCCACATTCTTCCTATTGAACAACTCATCAATGGTTTTCCAAATATCAGCAGCCGACTCACATCCAACGATGTGATCAAACAGTTCCGGAGACACGGCTCTCTTCAGAATGAACTCCGCCTTAGCATTTGTTCTTCTCCAAAGCCTAACCTGCTCAGCAGTACCGAAAGCAGCAGTGACTTCCTGCCTGTCGTCACCACCGACGACTTCCCACAGCTCCTCGCCAAGAAGATAACTCTTCATGCACTACTTCCACTTCTTAAAGTTAGTCGGCGTTAAGAGTTCAATGCCCGGACCTCTTGCAAAGCTCCCTTCCATTGCAACACATGTTGGCAACCTTTCAGACGCTCCGAGAAACAACACAGGTTGATCACCACTCAATCACTGAGTAACAACACTGGCTGACTTCCGCTCACGCAACTGAACCTCCCTCTGATACCATGTTAAATTTTCTCAACGTGGTCAGCAAGATAGTCCAAATGCCAAATTAATATCTTCGGAACTATCCAGTTCACACGTTGAACCAGCGGAAAACCAAGGAACAAAGGTTAATCCCAACAAACAATGGAGGCACAAGTAGATCTTTTTCATTCACTTCTTTACAACACAAGGCATACATAGCGAGACATGATTTCGCTAGTATAACAGCTGTAAACAGAAAGCCACAAAAACCAAGCCGGGCGGACAGCACCGGAGTCTGCCGAGACTGCCGAGGTCGCCGAGTCCGCTGAGATCGCCCGAACTTAAGCTGCAATCCGCCAAATAGCCACGGAGTCCGCCGAAGCCGCGAGGCCGCGTGGACACACCGTTATTCGTCTCCTGCTGAAGCTGAACTGAGGAACACCCCCTACCCGCCTGAAGCCGGCGGACAGGTTATTGAAGCTGGCAAAGATGAAACAGAGCTGACAAGCCGCAGAGCGAACTCCTGCTGAATCCGCAGAGACCGCACACTTCCAAGTACTTGACCGAAGTCACAGCCAAATTCTTGGCTCCTTGAAGCTACCCGCGCGACCTGTACACAGCAAACGTCAGTACTGAATCAATCCGCGCGGACAGACAAACTGAGACCGCAGCTCCTTGCCCAACCCAACTTACTGTTCACTCAAGTTACTGTAGACCTGCCAGGGGGGGTCCTATTTATAGGCGAGGTGAGGAGTGTGGTCACCGCCCTAGAGATAGCGACACCGCCCTAGCTCGCGCGATAGCAAAACACCGTCCACCGCGTCCGCAAGGACTTAGCCGGATACCAAGGAAAACCGCCAGGAGCAAGGCAACATTGGCGAACCCTCTCCAGTCTGCCCAAGCTATGCGGACAAGGCATCAGCCCGCAAAGCTTCCAACCACTGCAGGACAGCAACCCCCTTCAATGGCTGTCCGCACCAACCCGAGGCAGTCCGCAAGACTCAAGCCTCAATCCGCCACAAGTCCACGACCAAAGGCAGACAGCAATAGTCCGCCCGGTCACAGCGGACTTGGCGGATACGGCGGACACCATGGTCTTGGCACAGAGTGTGACCAAGTCCAAAAGCCATCAAAGGCCAATGCGAGCATGGCGGACGCAAACACCCGTCCGCCAAACAACGAAGCACAGTCCGCCAGCAGTCCGCAAGCTCCTCGCACTCCTGCCCCATCACAGCAGCCATCTCCCGGACTCAAAAACCAGTCCACCAAAGACCTCCACAGCAAAGCACCTGCTGTACCACCAGAGCTCGACAAGGCCTCAGCCAAGCTCTAAGCCCAGTCCGCAATAGCCCACACCGCGGACACGCCAGTCCGCAAGCTTTCCGCGGACACGAGCCAAACCGCCAAACATCACAAGCTTGCACCACGGCCACTGAGCAAAGCACCAGTCCGCAAGCCTCTATCCGCTCAGGCCTCTCCTTGGGAAAACCAATCAGCCAACGCCTTATCCGCAGATACCAGGCCGTATAGTCCGCGGACTCCATGCAACAACCCGCTCAGAAGACAGCCGGCTTCCCACTAGACCTTCCACCAGGCCGCACATCGCAGTCCGCCCAGTCTGCCTAGTCCGCCAAAGCTGTCCGCCCAGGCCACCCGGCCTGTCCCGTCAACCACTTCCACTTCACAAGTTTCAACAATCCATGCACATGCTAAAAGGAGGACTTCACATATCCAAGAAGGAAGATCATTACCCTTGACGACCTCTTTGGAGTCATGGAATTCTAGCCAGTTGGAAAGCACCGCAGCGGCCTTGCCTCCACAAATCTGGCCTCGAATCCCGATTCGGAACTCTGCAGCTCCACCGGTGGCCGGATCCCTTTCTCCTCCTCCTCCTTCCTCTCCCTTCCCTCTAGCTCTTTTAGAAAGAGAATGGCCCAAGCTATATGAGCATCCTCTTCTCATTTCTTGGTTATGCACCAGTAGGGAGAAGCCTGGGCCATCAGATCCCAGATGAAGGAAATGGACGACCACAAATTGCCCTCAAAAATCTATTTTTGGCCTGATACGGCCTGTGACACGCCCATGTCACAGGCCGTGTACCTTAAGCGGCACACAACCGACTTACCCAGAGCAGGACACAGCCATGTGACATGCCCGTGTCACAGGCCGTGTGCCTTGACACGCCTTCAGACATGCCCGTGTACCTTAGGCCGCACACAACTGATTCAAACCGAACAGGACACGGCCATGTGACACGCCCATGTCACAGGCCGTGTGCCCAAAGACACACCTGTGTCTTGTCCGTGTTCATAAGGCCTCAATGCCTTGGCCAAATCCAGAGAAGGAAATGGCCATATGACACGCCCGTGTCACATGTGACACGCCCGTATCACAGGCTGTATTCCCCACTCGAGGATCGTCTAGCACATTTACTCGAGTGGAGGTCGACGAACCAGAGGAGGACACTCCCTCTGACATGCCCGTGTCACATGGCGTGTTCCCTCTCGAGAACTCATCGAGTGCACTTCGTCGAGCACTCTGTTGGGTACATTGGAATATATGTACCTGATTTGAAGAAGCCTCACCCTACTCAATGATATACATCAAGGTGTATTTGATGTGCTTTGAGTTTATTTGTGCAGGTTAAGTAATTGCAGGGAAAGCAGAAGAGTTTCTAAGTCCATGTGTCGACACCTAGAAGAAAAGTGTCGACACTTAAGAAGGCTTGTGTCGACACCTAGAGAAGCTGTGTCGACACTTGGAGTAATTGTGTCGACACAAGGAATGCAGAGTCGACACCAGAAGAAAAGTGTCGACACATACAGGTTGTGTCGACACACAATGAAGAATTGTCTAAAGAATCAGTGTCGATACTTAGAAGCAGTGTCGACACCCAGAGGAACTGTGTCGACACTCAACAAAACTTCAACAAAGTTCAAGTACATGTGTCGACACTAGGAGGCTGTGTCGACACTCAACAAAACTTCAGCAAAGTTCAAGTACATGTGTCGACACTAGGAGGCTGTGTCGACACTCAGCAAACTTCAACAAAGTTTAAGTACAAGTGTCGAAACAAAGGAGATGTGTCGACACTCAGCAAAAGTCTCAACACATGAAGAATGTGTCGACACACAGGAGATGTGACGACACTCAGCAAAAGTCTCAACACATGAAGAATGTGTCGACACAAAGGAGATGTGTCGACACTCAGCAAAAGTTTCAACACAGAAGGCATGTGTCGACACAAAGAAGATGTGTCGACACTTAGCAAGTTTCAACACAAGAAGATGTGTGGACACAAAGGAGTTGTGTCGACACTTTGCAGAAATCAACTAAGTATTGAAGAAGAAGGACTTGTGTCGACACACATGATCAGTGTCGACACTTTCTGAAGAAGCAGTGTCGAGAAGTTATTTCTACAACACAAGGAGTTGTGTCGACACCATGAAGGCTAGTGTCGACACTTAGTCTACTTGTGTCGACACTTGGTCTATTTGTGTCGACACATAAAGACTATCTGTCTCGACACTTTCAGACAGTGACAAAATTTTCAAGAAGTGACTGGATGACTTGACAGCTGCCATTTCAACCGGTCAACTGCTACTGTCAGAGTTGTCAGAAGTTCGTTAGAAACCGGATCAGTCGGTCACCATGAAGAAAGCTTATATAAAGGCTTATTCCTTCAACAGAAGTACACACGAGATGAAACAATCATTGAAGTGAAAAACAACACAACAAGAAGAAGACCTTCAAGTGAAGATCTAAGAAGTTGGAGAGAGAAAGCTCCTTCTAAGAAGACAACTATTGAACCAGGCTGCCAAGAAAGTTTCAGATTAAGATCTGATTCTCAAGTCAGCAGTTGATTGAAGATCATCTGCATAGAGATACAACCCTACTATGTTCTAATTCAAGAAGCTTTGAAGAAAGCCAAGGGAGGTTGATCTCTGAAAAGTTCTTTCAAGAACTCATCAAGAAGCCAGTCAACTCAACTTTCTCAATCAGAGTTGTGGTTATTAATCCTTGCACTTTTTATTTACTGTAGGATTCTAAGGGATCTGAGTTGTAAGCCTATATTTATAAAGGCTGAGTGGTAGGGCTTGTGTGCCTGAGTGTAGGAGATACATTTCTCTGAGTGTAGGCCTTGTTGAAGGCTGAGTGTAGGCCTTGTTGAAGGCTGAGTGTAGGTCTTGGTGAAGACTGAGTGATAGGGCTTTTATGCCTGAGTTGTAGGAGTGGGATCACTCTGAGTTGTAGGAACCTGTTTGGGTTCTAAGCTGTAAGATCTG
Organism: Platanthera guangdongensis; assembly: GCA_039583875.1. Lineage (NCBI taxonomy): Eukaryota > Viridiplantae > Streptophyta > Magnoliopsida > Asparagales > Orchidaceae > Platanthera > Platanthera guangdongensis. The sequence continues at coordinate 33,140,673 of CM077147.1, forward strand.
TGGATCTGAGAAGTAGTGGAGAAGTTAGGCCGAATCTAGTACACTACTAGATAGGAGAAGGGGGAAAGTGGATGTACCCAGACCTTGGGGAACCACTATAAAAGCTGTGTGTACTCTATGTGTGCTTTATTCTGTAATTGCTGTGTTATATGTGCTGAATTGCTGTAGAGGATTGCATAAACAGGTCTAATAATTCAGTGTTTCTGCCTGAAAAGTTAAAAAGATTAAGTGCACCTATTCACCCCCTCTAGGTGTTTAGGCACTAGTTCTTTCAAGTGGTATCAGAGTCAGGTTACTCAAAAAGGACATAACAGTCTGAATAAAGATCCTGTAGGCAGAATCAGTATAATCAAGAATCAAGAAAATGGGTTCCACTGAGAATCACAAAGAGCTAGGATCCATGAAATTGCCCATCTGCAGAAAGGAGATCTTTGGTATTTGGAAAGAAAGGGTTAGACTTTTTATGGAAGCCTCTGACCCAAGAATTTACATTACAGTCAAAGAAGGTCCATATATGCCAATGAAAGTATCTGTTCTAGATGCAAATCAGAGAACTCCCAAAGATTATTCAGAAATGACAAAAGATGAGATAATTATGGCCACTATGGACAAGAGGGCCCAGAATATTATTGTAAGTGCAATTGATGATGCCATATTTCAGAATCTGATTCATTGTAAAACATCAAATGAAATGTGGGACACACTGATAGTCTATATGGAGGGATCAGAAGAGGTAAGACAAGACAGGAAGTCTTTGTTAAACCAAGAGTATGAAAGCTTCAGACAAGGCAGGTCTGATAGCATAACTGAATGCTATAAGAAATTCTATAGGATAGTCAATGAATTTATGTCCTATGGAAGAGAGTTCATCAATTATGAATTGAATGATAAGTTCTTGAGATCTCTGACAAAAGACTGGGACACCAAGATTTGTGCCATAAGGGAAATGACCAAATTAGCAGACATTCCTCCTCCTACTTTGTTTGGAAAACTGTTATCTTATGAGATGTAGTTAATGGTTAGAAAGGAGAAAGAAAAGACTACAAGAGTGGAGCACAAAGAAAGAGATGTGGCCTTCAAAACTGAAGCCACTAGAAAATATAAAAGCAAGTCTCCATCTCCACCTCAAAAAGTTGCTGAGGCTGAGACAGATACTTCAGATAGCAAGAAGTCAGAAAGCAGTGAAAGTGATGAAGACTTTGCTGCATTTACTAGGCACTTTCAGAAGTTTTTAAAGAAGAAGCAGTGGAGGTCCAAGTCATCCACTTCACAGACAAAAGATGACTATTATCAGAACAGGAAGTCATCAAGGAATTACAGGAGAAAGTCCAAGTCTAGTAAAACTATATCCTCAAAGGTAGTATGATATTGTTGCAATAGACAAGGACATGAAATAGCTGATTGTCCAGAAAAGAGGAAGAGTCCACTGACAAGAAGAAGACATAGTTCAAGGGCAAAAAGGAAAGGTCCTTTGTTGCCAAGAAGGATAAAAGTCTGACTGATATGTCATCTTTAGAAACAGATTCAGAAGCTGAAGCCTATATTGACTTGTTTGCAGAAGAAAAGAAAATGAGTTCATGCAGCTAATGAACTCAATATATGAGCATGAGGACATTCAGTGCAAGGGACTGATGGCCTTATTAGAAGGAGACAAAATCCAGGATCAGCCTGAACCTAGTCAGGTACAAAATTGTTCTTCAAGTTCAATTTCTAGTGTTGGATCAGAATCAGATACATCAGCATCAAGTGATGTGAGTGGATCTGAATCTGAAGGAGACATTCATCAGTTGATTGATGAATATAGAGTATTGTTGCAGGCTTTGAAGAAAAGCAAACTCTTGGCCAAGACTCAGGCTAAGGAGATTGCTAGTCTTAAAGTGGCTGCAACAGATTTTGACAAGTTATTAGATCAGAAATTAAATGAAATATCCAGACTGAAGAATATTACAGTTATTCAGATGGGGACTATTACATTTAAAAATGATCAAATTAGAAATCTGGAGATTAGTCTTCAGAAGGAGAAAGATATTGTAGCAAGTTTTTCTAAACCAAAATCGGTTCTACCTTTGACAGATGAGTTTGTACCTCATAAGAGTAAAACTGGATTAGGGTTTACAAAACCTGCCTGGACAGTAAAGTAAAAATCTAAGGGCAAAGCCCCAGCACTTAACAAAAAGCCTGTTGTAGATACTACATCCAGGGTTGTATCCAAACAAAGGTACAACAGATTTGAGTGCTGGTGTTGTGACAAGATAGGCCACTTTGCCATAGACTGTTGGCACAATTCAAGTGTCAAGGTGAGTAGAAAACTGTCTGCTAGAAAAGCTACAAGTAGTTTTGTTAAGAGTCAGACTAACTTACACCAAGAACCCAAGAATTATTTGGGTTCTAAGGCTAAATAATCTGTTTTGCAGGTGAGTCCAAGTGGCCATGCCATAATATGGTACTTGGACAGTGGATGTTTCAGACACATGACTGGAACTAGGGGATTGCTGAAGGACTATACACCAATCAAGGATGGTCCTAAGGTTACCTTTGATGGTTCAGAAAAAGGAATCATCAAAGGCTTTGGTAACATTTCTAGCAACCTAATTACAATTACTCAAGTGACTTATGTAAAGGGTTTGAAACATAACCTCATTAGCATAAGTCAGCTGAGTGATTTAGGATATGACATCTCATTTGTCAAGGATGGTTGTCATATCAGTAGGTCAAGTGATCAAAAGATCATTCTGACAGGATATAGGAAGAGAAATGTCTATTGTCTAGATATTATGTGTGAGAACATTGTTTCTCCTATTTGTCTTGTAGCTGATGAGAAAGTCTCACATTGTGTTAAGTGGCACAAGAGGCTGGCTCATCTCAACTATAAGACAATTGGTCAACTCTTTAGCAAAGAGTTAGTGAGGAATGATCCTCAAGTTAAGTGCATAAAGGTTGGGATATGCTCAGCTTGTCAGAAAGGCAAGCAGACCAGATCCACCTTTAATAGCATTGAGAACAAAGATGCTGTGAGGTGCCTATACCTCTTGTATATGGATCTTTTTGGTCTTATGCCAGTTCACAGCCTAGGTAGGAAGGTCTACAAATTTGTGGTTGTAGATGATTATTCAAGGTTTTCCTGGGTATTCTTCCTAAGGAAAAAATCTGAAACTCCTAGTATCTTTTATAGTTTTGTCAAACAAATTCAGAATAAGTTAGACAGTACAGTGGTCAAAATAAGAAGTGACTATGGTACTGAATTCCAGTCTGATAGTATGACAAAGCTATGTGAAGAGTTTGAGATATTTCAGGAATTTTTCTCACCAAGAACACCTCAGCAAAATGGTATTGCTGAAAGGAAAAATAGAACCTTGATAGAGGCTGGTCGAACCCTATTGAGTGACACATCTCTCCCAGAATATTTCTGGGCTGAGACAGTAAACACTGCATGTCATGTAATTAACAGGGCTACTATCACCAAGAGCCACAATAAGACCCCCTATGAGATTGTGAAGGGCAGAAAACCAAATCTATCATATTTCAGGATCTTTGGTTGTAAATGATATATACTTAACAATGGTAAGTCTTATTTAACCAAGTTTGCTGCCAAATCCCAAGAGGGGATCTTTGTTGGGTACAACAACAACAGTAAGGCTTATAGGGTCTACAACTTGATTACTCAAGTTGTAGAAGAGTCAGTTCATGTAGTCTTTGATGAAGCTAGACTCATTAACAATGAATTACCTAGGAGTGTTTGCAGCTCTACAGGTGTAACTGAGAAGATGGACAAGCTTACCTTAACTGAAGGTCCTTCTACAAGTCAGCAAGTGTAGGATGGTAGATGCTGTCCAGGGGGAGTACAAGATACTCCTGTTGCTGAAGAAGACCAAAAGTAGCAGCTGAATGAAGAAGCTGAAGGTGTACAACCAGAAGAGAAGCTTCCTCCAACAAATAGGCATTTAAAAGATCATCCAGCCAATCAGATTATTGGAGATCTCAGACAAGGGGTGCAAACAAGGAGCAGGAATCTAAGTTCAGTTCTCTACTCCAGCTTTCTATCCCAAGTAGAGCCAAAGAAATTTGAAGAAGCAATCCTAGACCCTCATTGGATTGAGGCAATGCAAGAGGAGCTGAACCAGTTCAAAAGATGCAAAGTCTGAGAGCTAGTTCCTAAACCAAAAGACCACAACATTATAGGAACTAATTGGATCTTTAGGAACAAGTTGGATGAAAATGGAGTAATTATAAAGAAAAAAGCTAGACTTGTTGCAAAAATATATAGACAGGAAGAAGGTATTGATTTTGATCAAACCTTTGCTCCAGTAGCCAGACTGGAAGCAATAAGGATGTTCCTTGCCTATACAACATTCCAAGGATTTAAGGTCTACCAAATGGATGTTAAGTCAGCTTTTCTGAATGGAAATCTGAAGGAAGAAGTCTATGTAGAACAGACATTAGGTTTTGTTGATTCTACTAAACCTAATTATGTTTATAGACTTAGGAAGGCTTTGTATGGGTTAAAACAAGCCCCTAGGGCTTGGTATGAAACTCTGTCTAGTTTCCTCATTGAGAATAAATTCACAAGGGGGAAAATAGACAAGACTCTATTCCTTAGGAAATCCAGAGGCAAGATTATCTTAGTCCAAATATATGTAGATGACATAATATTTGGGTCTACAGAAAGTAGTCTTTGCAGAAAGTTTGCAAAACTAATGCAAGAACAATTTGAAATAAGTAGTATGGGGGAACTTAAGTTCTTCTTGGGTCTCCAAGTTAGACAGACTGAAGATGGATTATCCATATGCCAGTCTAAGTTCACCCTAGAATTGATAAGGAAGTATGATATGGAATCATCCACTACCATGAAAACTCCTATGGGATCAACAATGTCTTTAAGCAAAGATGATGCAGGGAAACCTGTAGATGAAACTTTGTATAGAGAGATAGTTGACTCCCTACTATATTTGACTGCAAGTAAACCAGATATCATGTATGCTACATGTGTCTGTGCTAGGTACCAAGCTTGCGCTAAAGAATCTCATTTGACTGCAGTCAAAAGAATTTTGAGATATCTTAAGGGCACACCTTATCTAGGCCTTTGGTACCCTAGGAAAGGAGACTTTGAACTGGCAGGTTATTCAGATGCAGATTTTGCAGGCTGCAAGGAAGATAGAAAGAGTACCACAGCTACCTGTCAATTTTTAAGAGGAAGGCTGGTGTCAAGGAGTAGCAAGAAGCAAACCAGTGTGACTATCTCCACAGCTGAGTCAGAGTATGTTGCTGCAGGAAGTTGCTGTGCACAACTTCTATGGATGCAACACCAGCTAGAAGATTATGGTATTCGAGTAAGTAGAACACCTTTATTTTGTGATTCTACTAGTGTCATTTCTATTGCAAATAATCCTGTCTCCCATAATAGGACGAAGCACATAGAAATAAAATACCATTTTCTAAGAGAACATGTGGAAAAAGAAGATATTTCACTAGAGTATATTAATATAGATAATCAGCTAGCTGATATGTATACTAAGCCCTTAGATGAAACCAAATTCAATAACTTTAAAATTGAATTAGGGATGATAAACTTAGAATAGTTTACAAAATTGGCTAAGTAAAATGGTGTCGACACACAGAGTTGTCTGTGTCGACACATAGAACTGGTGTCGACATTTCAGAGAAATGGTGTCGACACATCTAGGAAGTCTGTGTCGACACTTCAGAGAATTGGTGTCGACACATGCAGTGTAGGTGTCGACACATCCAAGATGGTGTCGACACTTAGGATTTACACATACTTAGTCTAGTAGAGTCTCGACTAAGTGTCGAGCTAAGTTGTGTCGACACATATATAAGTGTCGACACATATATTCTGTCGACTATACTTGTGTCAACACATAGTTGTCGAGACATTAGTAGTAAGTGTCGACACTTTTCAACAGTGTCGACACTTTTCAACAGTGTCGACACAATTTAAGTATTTTGACGCGCCTTTTCATCTTCGATTCTAGAAAGGTATAAATAGGTTTTTGCCATTGTTTGTCGACACGCTCACCAAAGTTTCGAGACCAAACTTGTGTGTCTACATATCTCTTCTCCAAATTCAAATTTCTTCAAACCCTAATGGCGCCCAAGCTAGAAGAGAACATTAATGAAGGTTATGAACTCGTGCGACATGCCTTTGATGACGCGGAACCCGAAATCAAAGGTGTGATAACCCTAATTGCCGATACTGGACTGGAATACCTTGTTTCAGAACCAATCAAGATCTGGAAGAAGGAGGTCCTAGAATTTTTGAGTGCAGCTTCACTTGACGACTCTGGACTCAAGATTAAGTCCAGAGTTCATGGAACCAAAGTTAAGATCACATAGAAAAGTCTGAGGAAGGTACTTCAACTACCAAGAACAAAAGAGGAAAAAGATGTATCTGCTTCTAAGACTAGAGAAGCATTGAGATGGTGTGGACTGGATTCAAACCTAAAAAATGAATCAGTTTTTAACAGGAAAAGAATGAATATACAAGGGAAATTCTTATCTGAGATAGTTGGCAAAGTCATCCTGAGCAAGCCTGGAGGACATGACAGAATTTCAGCTCAGATGTTTAATTTGATGACAAGGATTATCTTCAAACTTAATAATCTAGAGGGGGGGGGGGTGAATAGAGTATTTAGGGTTTATAAAATTTTTGCTAATTTATTCAATCTATTACTAGTACTGCAGTAATTAAATTAAAAACACAAACTCAGAAGAAGAAGAAGAAGACAGCCACAGTGGCTCAAGAATCCTCCAGTAGCTCTGAAGAGCAAGTGGTTTTTACTCCTGATGATGAAGAAATTGGAAATGCTGGTCAGTCTCCAGCAAGACAAGAAGATGCACAGAGGTAGGGGGAGCTACCATCAGCTAGCCCAATTCACCTGGATCCACTCCAGGGGGAGCCTCTACTTGTGGAAGAGCCAACTCCTCTAGAGAGTGAAAGGGCTACCCAAACCATTCTGGAGGTAATCACTGACATTAGTCAATTAGATTTCACTATTGAGGATGAAGTTTTAACTGATTCATTACCTAATGTTCATCAGCAAACACAGATACAACCTCAACCACAAGATGTTGTCATGGAGGACACATCTGTTGCTGATAAAGTGGTTGATGAGATCAGAGATTCTCCACCCCATTCCCAACAGGAATTTACATTAGAAGAGCTGTTCCCAGACCTTCTACAAACTGATTTTGAGAAAGAGAAAGCTGCTGCTGAGGGGGATGAGATCAATATTGAGGGGGAGCATACAGAGATTATAGAGGAAACTGCTACACAAGAGACTGAGAAGCCAAAGGATGCTGAGGAACCACAAAGGACCGAGAAGGAGTTACCTCCTAGTCCTAATGATAGAGTGGACATAGCCAGCACTTCTGCTTCAGAGGATGAGGAGGCTGCTAGAGCCAAGAAGAGGAAGTTCCAGGTCTTCAAAAGAAGGAGCCAGAACTATAAGAAAGCCTTACAAACAATTGCTCCACAGCCTGCCCCATCTACTGATTACAGTTCATTGATGGTAGCATTGCAAATCAAGCTAGATGAGCAAAGGCAAGCTCTAGAAAAATATGTGGATGAAGGTCATAAATCTCTGCAGTTTGATCTTGCACAAGACATCAAATCTATCAGATTTGAAGTGAATCTTAACAAGAAGGAAATGACTGATTGTTTCCATAAAGGAGGCAATGTAGTAGTCTATCTGGCCACACATCAAGAGAAAATAAAGACAAAACTTGATGACCTAGAAGTGAAGCAAGGCTATATCCTGGAAAACCAGATAAGGATGAATGATAATGTTACTGCTTCACATAATGTCATAGTTACTGAAATGAAGAATATAGCTACTGCTCAGACTGCAGCAAGTGCTACTGCCAAGGCTGAATTTGACAAGCAATTGCAAGAGAGTCTCACTGCTGTGAAAACTGCCATTGAAGATTCTCAGAAGGCAATTAATGACAAGCTCCAAAGGTTGAAACATTTCTATAAAGATGGAGTTAACTATCTGAATGCACAGATAAGATTTCAGAAAGATGATCTGAGGGATCATATAGAGAGAGAAGTCATAAAGGGGGAGAGGGTATTAGTCAAGGCAGGCTCTGATCATGCCAAATGGATTTCAAATTCCATCAGAGCCACCCTTGGATATCCACCCTTATGTGATGATGACAATGTTGCAGAGTCTGGAATAAATCCTGCATACTTTGGAGGAGAGCAAGCTGAAGTGGCTCAAGTGATATACCCTCCACCAGACTTTGACATGATACATCAAGAGATACAGTCTATGTATAGTCCTCCTGAGGGAAATCAGAATGTCATCATTGAGAAAGTAATTCAGCCTGTGCCAGAGGCAATACTAAAAGAGCAAGAAGCTTTGTTAAAAGAACAAGAGGCTCAATTATCAAAGAAAAGATTCAGAGAGCAAGCTGAATTAAGGCCTGATTTTGAACAATGGAGCCCCACATCCAAGAATATCATTTTGACTGCTTGGAAGGCTGCTAAGGACAATATCCTGGATAGAGGCAAATGGTATTCTGAATAGGAGTGGAGGAAACATGAGAATAGGCAAGAGGCCATTGTACAATATAGAAGAAAGGCTAAACTGGGAAAGCTACCTCCTAATGCACAGGAGCCTAGCAAATATTTCCCCAAGCCTTATCACTATTTTGAAAGGAAGAAGATAAAGGCTGAAGAGCTGAAAAAGAAAGATCTCAAAGGGAAGAAGCATGCTGCTGCTGATGACAATGAAGCTCCAGTTCAAGCAAAGATTCAATCTGGAAAGGGGATTATAATCAAGGAACCAGAGCAGCCATATGATAGCATTTCCTTAAGTTTACAAATTGTAATCATTTGTATTAAAATCCTATGTAAATTTTTGACTAATGAAAATGTTGGAATTTGTAAGAACATTGTGTCATGGTTCAAATCTATTACATTAAGTGTTCTGAGATAATTGTTTATACATGTTCTATTTAAACATGTTTAAGTTCTTGCCCTGTCATATATTACTATTTTACATCATACTGAGAATTTGTTATGTATGGTGTATATCATTGACTAAGGGTTATGACTTCTCCAAATAGGGGGAGATTGTTGGGTACATTGGAATATATGTACCTGATTTGAAGAAGCATCACCCTACTCAATGATATACATCAAGGTGTATTTGATGTGCTTTGAGTTTATTTGTGCAGGTTAAGTAATTGCAGGGAAAGCAGAAAAGTTTCTAAGTCCATGTGTCGACACCTAGAAGAAAAGTGTCGACACTTAAGAAGGCTTGTGTCGACACCTAGAGAAACTATGTCGACACTTGGAGTAATTGTGTCGACACCAGGAATGCAGAGTCGACACCAGAAGAAAAGTGTCGACACATAAAGGTTGTGTCGACACACAATGAAGAATTGTCTAAAGAATCAGTGTCGATACTTAGAAGCAGTGTCGACACCCAGAGGAACTGTGGCGACACTCAACAAAACTTCAACAAAGTTCAAGTACATGTGTCGACACTAGGAGGCTCTGTCGACACTTAGCAAAACTTCAGCAAAGTTCAAGTACATGTGTCGACACTAGGAGGCTGTGTCGACACTCAGCAAACTTCAACAAAGTTTAAGTACAAGTGTTGACACAAAAGAGATGTGTCGACACTCAGCAAAAGTCTCAACACATGAAGAATGTGTCGACACAAAGAAGATGTGTCGACACTCAGCAAAAGTCTCAACACATGAAGAATGTGTCGACACAAAGGAGATGTGTCGACACTCAGCAAAAGTTTCAACACAGAAGGCATGTGTCGACACAAAGAAGATGTGTCGACACTTAGCAAGTTTCAACACAAGAAGATGTGTCGACACAAAGGAGTTGTGTCAACACTTTGCAGAAATCAACTAAGTATTGAAGAAGAAGGACTTGTGTCGACACACATGATCAGTGTCGACACTTTCTGAAGAAGCAGTGTCGAGAAGCTATTTCTACAACACAAGGAGTTGTGTCGACACCATGAAGGCTAGTGTCGACACTTAGTCTACTTGTGTCGACACTTGGTCTATTTGTGTCGACACATAAAGACTATCTGTCTCGACACTTTCAGACAGTGATAGAATTTTCAAGAAGTGACTGGATGACTTGACAGTTGCCATTTCAACCGGTCAACTGCTACTGTCAGAGTTGTCAGAAGTTCGTTAGAAACTGGATCAGCCGATCACCATGAAGAAAGCTTATATAAAGGCTTATTCCTTCAACAGAAGTACACACGAGATGAAGCAATCATTGAAGTGAAAAACAACACAACAAGAAGAAGAACTTCAAGTGAAGATCTAAGAAGTTGGAGAGAGAAAGCTCCTTCTAAGAAGACAGCTATTGAACCAGGCTGCCAAGAAAGTTTCGGATTAAGATCTGATTCTCAAGTCAGCAGTTGATTGAAGATCATCTGCATAGAGATACAACCCTACCGTGTTCTAATTCAAGAAGCTTTGAAGAAAGTCAAGGGAGGTTGATCTCTGAAAAGTTCTTTCAAGAACTCATCAAGAAGCCAGTCAACTCAACTTTCTCAATCAGAGTTGTGGTTATTAATCCTTGTACTTTTTATTTACTGTAGGATCCTAAGGGATCTGAGTTGTAAGCCTATATTTATAAAGGCTGAGTGGTAGGGCTTGTGTGCCTGAGTGTAGGAGATACATTTCTCTGAGTGTAGGCCTTGTTGAAGGCTGAGTGTAGGCCTTGTTGAAGGCTGAGTGTAGGTCTTGGTGAATACTGAGTGGTAGGGCTTTTGTGCCTGAGTTGTAGGAGTGGGATCACTCTGAGTTGTAGGAACCTGTTTGAGTTCTGAGCTGTAAGATCTGTGGATCTGAGAAGTAGTGGAGAAGTTAGGCCGAATCTAGTACACTACTAGATAGGCGAAGGGAGAAAGTGGATGTACCCAGACCTTGGGGAACCACTATAAAAGCTGTGTGTACTCTGTGTGTGCTTTATTCTGTGATTGATGTGTTATATGTGCTGAATTGCTGTAGAGGATTGCATAAACAGGTCTAATAATTCAGTGTTTCTGACTGAAAAGTTAAAAAGATTAAGTGCACCTATTCACCCCGCCTCTAGGTGTTTAGGCACTAGTTCTTTCACACTCGACAGGTTGCTCAGCCATACAGAGCAGGACACGGCTTGGGACACGCCCGTGTCCCAGGCCGTGTTGCCCAACCTGAACCCAAACTTGGGATTTGGGGTGTTACACCGAGCTCCCGCTGTGACACATGCACCTGTTAACTTGCCTCATCCACCTCCAGTTCACTCCCCAAAAGATGACTAGGAATAGGATTCCGAGTTTTCACAAGAAGCTAATACATCATACCCTCCCGTCAGGCCAGGGCTACTGAAACTGGCCTGCGCTATCAGTGACAACGTGTGGGCGCCCCCGAAGATCCAACAATAAGAGTCACCAGAGAAGATATCAGAGAACTGATCATTGAAGAGTATGGCCTGGGCGGGAGACAAGCCGCATATCTACACTACCCCGTTAGGATCGACACCTCGCTAGTCCCCCAAAGTCTTTGCGCACCCTGTCCTAGGTGGATTCTCAAACATTGACTCCTATGACGGAACTAATGACTCATTGGAGCACATAAACCACTTCTCCACCATCCTCTGGATTTATAATGCTCCTAAATAGCTCCTTAGCCAAGTAGTCTTAGACACCTAAAAGGCCAAGTCCGGACAGGGTTTCATTCCCCGCGGGAAGGGGCCATTCAAAGTTTCGCAGAACGAACTTAGAAATTTCTTGACCAATTCATCACCAATGGAAGAATAGTTGATGATCCTTCTCACCTCTTAGGGATCCGACAGAGTGAGGGGGAGACCCTCAAATAATTCTTCCGCCAGTTCACGATGTGGGCGAGGCAAATTCCTAGAGGATACCCTGAAATGCTGAGAGGGGTCTTCCTTTAAGGACTCCGTTCAAACAGCTTATACTTCGCTTTGGTGAGGGAGACAGTTCCCAAGTACTTTATGAGCTATTTTCCTTAGGGCTGTAGTGCCCTATTATATTCCACCTTAATTTATGTCATCTTTACTTTTTATCTGTTTTTGAAAAACAATTAATGAAACTATAATGTCACAAGTATACACTTGTGCACGTATTGCTATTTTTCTTAATACAGTGTATTTTATTTGCTTCTAAATTTGCCATTATAGGAAAATTTTGGGGTCAATCTCCAGGACCTCGCACTACCCTGGATTGAAGGTCAGCTCTTCACCCACGTAGTAGGTCTAACGGTTCGAAGTGTTCGTCCTTCACCAAAACTCCCAAACCAGGCCCCGACAACTCCCACTGCCCTGGCTCGATGACCCGCCCTTCTCCCCCGCAGTAGGTCGCAGTGCCGTCAGGGCCTGCCTCCTCGCCTGAACCTGGGGTTCGATGGTCCGGCCTTCAACATCGTTTCGGGGCTTCGAGCCCTAGTGTTCTCCCAGTACTACCGATCGAAGGTCCATCCTTCTCCCCCACAGTTGGTCATGGCATTGCCAAGGCCTGCTCCCATTGCTTGCCAGCGGTTCAAAGCGTCTGAACTTCACCTTATCTTCTAGGCCACGCCCTAGTGACCTCCCACTGTTGCGGATTGAAGGTCCGCCCTTCTCCCCCATTGTAGATCACGACGTCGCCAGGGCCTGCCCCCTCGCGCTCGCCAATGTTTCAAAACACATGCCCTTCACCATCTCTCTGAAGTCACTGTACAACCCCATATCCGGCGAGTAGTGATCGACAGGAGCCAGAACAGCCTGCCTCACTCGCCCAAGTGAGGTGGATCGTCTGAGGGGCGAGTGGAGCAGGTCGGCTCGCACTCGCCCCAGGGGCTCGACAGGCAGCGAACGAGTGGGGCAGGTGTAACGGCCCGTTCTCCGCACAATACCATTTGTATCAGAGAGCATTAAAACTTTTTAAGCACAATGAGTACAATACCAAACGCATAAACCAACACATAACACTGCTTTACATATATTTCACCATATAATTTCGTGCTAGCATTTTAGTACACGATACATCTTCCTTCTAGTTTATATACATGAGTATCCACATCTAAAGACAGACTATAAAACAAAATAACAATACAAAGCAGTTCTAATGATTCATAAGTCCAACACCATCATAAGCTCCAAACAATGCACTAGCGTTGACTGGCCTGCTGTTTACCAGTTCCTAAAAAGTTAGAATTATGAATCATTAATCTTTCACAAAGACTAAGCGAGCGATTATCTTTTTAATCTGCTATATATATATATATATATATATATATATATATATATATATATATATATATATATATATATATATATATATATATATATCAAAGATTAGCAAAATTAGTCATAACAATATGTAACTGAACAAAAATAAAAATAGCAGCATGATTATGGAGCCATATACGGTACAACAAAAATGATGAAAATATCATTTAGACCGCTTATAAAAACAACAGAAATAACGACGTATCAATCATCATATAATTTCTTCAATGTACTTAGGGTATTGATAAGGGTATCTGTACAATATCAGTATTTATATCAGTATTTCAATCTTTGGGCCCAACCCCTTAGAGGCTTCAGTGTCCAAATCAGTACGTTCATCACGCATCTATGCCTTTCGGCCGACTGATTTGGCATCCGTTAACATCATTTATGTACATTTATTTTCTGTCACACCCTTAACAATACCACATGTCTATACAAGTAACTTTATGTGATGTTCATTTATTTTTTTTATCCCCTCGGAAGTTCTTTCGTCTGTTTGCCTAATTTTAGGTCATACATAATAGCGAGAATGTATTGTAAGTGATATAAAACTTCATTCGATCACATGCCACAGTGTAACAATGTTCATTATCAAAGCAAGTACATGAGTAATTAAAGCTTCAATTAATAAGATAAAGCTCACCGACATTTTCTCATTTCCAGTGCCACGCCCAACGTCATCGCCATGTCTATCTTGAGATGTCATCCTTCGCAATATCTATTTAGAAACCATATTAATATTATCGGGGTTGCATCACATTGTAGCTACGACGTTGACCTCTAGGGTTCACTTAGACGTTTTAAAGCGGTGTCGGTGGAGAAGAATTCTAACATGAAATTGCTCAAGTGAAGATGCATCAAATAACTACCCAACTAGTGACGTAGTCTAAATCAGTACACACATAGAAGGGATAACTTCTGAATTCCAAACTATAGCCGGACAATATAAGGACTTTCACAAACAACAATAAGGGACTTCACCATGATAATCATTAATCCTTTCTCCGCACAACATGGTTGTATGGTACCAATTAGCAAAACATGCAAGACAATGGTACCAACAAAACATACAAGACAGAGCAGGATTAGGAAAATGAATAACTGGCCGGACATATTAATTACAGTACCCATATCAGATAAGAATCAGTTAGGCAAAATTCAAGGTACTGGAGAGAGTAGCAACAATATACTCTCGCAGGAAATGCCCAAATGTCTGCATGCATGTAGAACCCAGTAACATCACAATGTAACCCCAACGTTAGGTCAGCACTGATAGGTAAACAACAACTCCAACACATAGACTTCAGCAAAAAATAGCCCAAAAGACTCGGTGAAACATAAAACTGTAAATCCCCAACCCCAAATAAATTCTGTAAACCCTAACGGCGACAGATGTAACAAAAACCTAACTCAAAACCACAACAACTATAATCATATGAGAATAATGAAGGAGTAAAGCTCACCGTGATAGATTTGTTGAGATCTAGGTGAAACCACCAATACCAACTAGACCAACAACAGCAACACCAAGATCCAAAGGCCAACTGTTGATGAGCTTTTCCAATCTAAACCACAAGAGGAAGAAAGGTTGGGGAGTAGAGAGGAGAGAAAACCCGCAAGCCCTAAACTCAACTCCACCCAGTTCGGTTTCAGGCGGTGTGTAAAGAAAGAAACGTGAAGGGAAAGAATAGGTAGGTAGAGAAATATACGTGTTCACCGCTTCACTGTAGCCACCACCTCACATCATAGAATTTAGCACGTAATAACCCAATAGCTTTTCTTAACCCAAGCCAACCATAAAGATCTGTGGAATGCATTCATAATCAGTCTAAACAGCACTAGCCACCTCCAGGTATAGCACATATGCCTAGCAATTAACTTGGGTCACGTACGACCCCTCCTGATATCTCTATCCAATTGACACTTTCTCATTTGTTTCATCATAGGGGATTTGTTTTGGTTTTTTTTCTTATGTGATGATTATTCGTATTAAAAGACATGAAATACATAAAATGACTTACAAGGAATGTCGAACATCACAATTCTTCCTTAGAAATTTTCGTCCCCGAAAATATCATCAGTCTGTTTGGTAAATTGGAGAGGGAAAAGATCTCGCATAGTGTCTTCCCATTCCCAAGTCGCTTCATCTCGAGCGTGCCCCTTCCACCGTACATGCACAAAGTTCAGATCTAGATTGTGTAATTTCTTGCTTTGCTGATCAATAATCTGGTATGGCTCCGGCGGGCTAGACAAATCATCTTCAATTTGTATGTTTTCAGTTGGAGTAATCTTTTCAGGATCTCAGACATATTTACGAAGTGCTGATACATGAAAAACATCGTACAACCTTTGCAAGTCCTCTGATAATTCTAAGCGGTACGTGACTTCGCCCACTCATTCAATGACAGAGAATGGTCCCACATAACGTGGACTTAACTTTCCAAGACGTCGTAGTCGTGTAACTCCTTTAAAGGGTTTAATTTTTAAACACACAAGATCACCAACTTGAAACTCTACGAGACGATGTTTTGCATTATAATACTTTTGTTGTCGATCTTGTGTCACCTTCATTCGTTGTTGAATTAACGCAATGTTTGCATGCCACTTATCAATTTTGTCTTTGTTATAAAGTTGTCTTTCACCATCTTCCTCCCAGCTTAACGGTGTACGACAACGACGACCATATAATGCTTCAAAAGACGCCATCTGAATGGAAGACTGATAGTTGTTATTATAGGCAAACTCTACCAGTGTCAAGTATTTCTCCCATGAGCCCTTTAGGTCAAGAGCCACCATTCGTAATAGATCCTCTAGGAACTGAATAGTTCGCTTTGATTGACCATCAGTTTGGGCATGAAATGTGGTACTAAATAATAATTTTGTTCCCAAACGTTTATGTATCTGTCTTCAATTCCCCGATGTGAATCGCCCATCACAATCAGATATAATCGTTTGAGGAATACCATGTAATTTCACAATAACATTAACATACAATTCATTTAATTTTTCAGGCGGTCCATCTTGGCGTACTGCTATAAAATGCACACTTTTTGTTAATCGATCAATGATGACTCATATGCCGTCATGACCCAATTTACTACGAGGCAAACCAAAGACAAAATCCATGGCAATATCCTCCAATTTCCATTCCGGTATTGGTAACGAGTGTAAATAACCTCCGGGCTTCTGATGTTCAACTTTTACAACTTGGCACGTATGACAAGATTTTATATAAGTTATCATGTCTTTCTTCATTCCAGGCCACCAAAAGTCCTCATTTAAATCATGATACATTTTCGTTCGACTAGGGTGAATGGAATAGGGAGTGTTATGAGCCTCATACAAAATGTCTTTTCGTAAGCTATCCATATCTGGAACACATAATCTTTCGTTCATTAATAGCAACCCATTCTGTTCGGTAAAACTCGTATTTTCCCCTTTTTCACTTTTTCTATCAAGGCCATCAAATATAGATCTTTTGGTACAGCTTCCACGATTCTATCTTTCAATGTATACCGGATTTGCATCTGAAATAATTGAGACCGTCCACCTTCTGATGTCACAATGGAGACTATCTCCATCTTTTCCAGTTCATGCAAGAGCTACACATTATACACTTTCAAAGTTGTGGGTTCAACATCTTTGCGGCGTCGGCAACGACATTTGCATTTTCAGGATGATATTGAATGTTCACATCATAATCTTTTATAAATTCTAACCAATATCGCTGACGAAGGTTTAATTCTTTCTGTGTAAAAATATATTTCAAACTTTTATGATCTGTGAAAATTTCGCATCTCACCCCGTACAAATAGTGTCGCCAGAGTTTCAAAGCAAAAATTACTGCAGCTAATTCGAGATCATGAGTCGGATAATTTCTTTCAGCATCCTTCAGGTTACGCAAGGCATATACGATTACTTTCCCATGTTGCATTAAGACGCAGCCTAAACCCTTATAAGATACGTCACTATAAATTTGAAATCCCTCTGTCCCTGATGGCAGTATTAACACAGGAGTTGTATTTAGCCTTTCTTTTAAGGTTTCAAAAGCGAGTTAACGGTTTTCATTCCATTGAAAATGGATACTCTTTCGTGTTAACTGTGTCAACGGTAAGGAAATCTTTGAGAAATCTTTAACAAATCTTCGATAATACCCTGCCAACCCAAGAAAACTCCGCACTTCTGTCACATTTGTAGGCGGTGACCTGTTAAGGATCGAGTCAATCTTTTTAGGATCAACAAATAAACCCTGTTCTGAAATCACGTGCCCGAAAAATGATACTTCCTTTAACCATAAGTCATATTTTGAAAATTTTTCATACAGTTGATTGTCCTTTAATCTTTGCAATGCTAACCTCAAGTGTTGAGCGTGTTCTTCCTTATATGTTGAATAAATTAGGATATCATCAATAAAATAATGATCGAGCAAACGGTGGTGGTGCACTTTCCCATCACTAACAAACAGGCAGAGTACGAGGCCGTGAGAGTAGTATTGCGCCTAGCGAGGGAGCTTGGGGTACATGACGTGGAGGTCCTCATTGACTCCATGGTGGTTGCTTCTCAGATCAATGGGGAGTTTGAGGTAAGAGAACCTACCATCCATCTATACTTGACAAAGGTGAAAGGGGTCATCGGTATGTTCTATACCTTCTCCATCCGACATGTGTCGCGGGAGGAGAATGAGCAGGTTGATCAGCTAGTCAAGCATGGTCCTCGGGTGGGGTAACCATCATCGACCTTTTTCGTCCATCCATCCAAGAAGGGGATCTGATGGAGGTGGAACCAACACCCCTCGTGGATGGATCCTTTCACCATATTCCTATCCTTAGGGGAGTTCCCGGAAGGGATGAACAAGAAGAAGTTCAAGCATAAGTCGGCATATTACCTCATGCGGCATATTACAAGTGTCAACAACTTATCAACACCTTATCAACCTTTTTTCTGTAAACAGTCTGTGCCTATTTATAGGCCTTCTTCATGGTAACCGACTGGTCCGGTTCATAACTGACTTCTGACATCTCTGACAAGTGCTATAAACCGGCTGGAACGGCAACTGTCATGTCATCCAGTCAATTCTTGAAATTCTCTAACTGTCAGATAGTGTCGAGACTTTCTGTTCTTAAGTGTCGACACTTATAGACCAAGTGTCAACACATGCTGTGTAAGTGTCGACACAAGTCTACAAGGTGTCGACATAACTCCTTGTATGTCTCGACACAGATTCTTCTTCAAGTGTCGACACTAAAATTAAATGTCGACACAAGTACTTGTTCTTCTGTAACTTGTTGAATTCTTCTAAGTGTCGACACATCTCCTTTGTGTCGACACATCTTCATGTGTTGAAACTGTCAAGTGTCGACACTGCTTCTTGGTGTCGACACAAGTCTTCAATTTTGTTTCTTCAGCTGAGTGTCGACACATTCCCTTAGTGTCGACACTTGTACTTAGAATATTTTGTAAACTTTTCTGTTCTTTGCTAAGTGTCGACACAGCTCCTTGTGTCGACACTTTCTTCAAGTGTAGACTCTTAAACTGAGTGTCGACACATTGTGCTGGGTGTCGACACTTTCTTCAAGTGTTGACTCTTCTGGTTGTATGTCGACACATTGTGCTGAGTGTCGACACATACTTCAAGTGTTGACTCCTTTGAGTGTGTGTCGACACATTGTGCTGAGTGTCGACACATTCTTCATATGTTGACTCTGCTGATTGAGTGTCGACACATTGTGTTGAGTGTCGACACTTGTCCTTAGTCTCTGCAGAATTTTGCTGAGTGTCGACACAACTCCAAGTGTCGACACTTTCTGATGTAGACTCAGCTCTTCTAGGTGTCGACACTTCTGCTAAGTGTCGACACAGCTTTTCTGCATTCTTCTTCACTGAGTGTCGACACAGCTCCAAGTGTCGACACTTTCTGTCTGGTGTCGACTCTTCTTCTCAGGTGTCAACACAATTACTCCAAGTGTCGACACTGCTTGTCTGGGTGTCGACACAAGCTTTCTCAAGTGTCGACACTTTCCCTCTGGGTGTCGACACATGGACTTAGAAACTTTTAGCTTCAGTCCAGTGAATACCTAACCTGCACAAGTAACTCAAACAAACATCAAATACATTATGATGTATATCATTGAGTTAGGTGAGGCTTCTTCAAATCAGGTACATTTGACCAATGTACCCAACAATCTCCCCCTATTTGGAGAAGTCATAACCCTTAGTCAATGATATACACCACTCATAATTAAAAAGTAGAAAATGATGTAAAGCAGGTATATGTCAACAGGGTAAACTTAAACATGTAATAAAGCACACATGTATACTCATTAAACATTGCAGAACAAACAAGAAATAGACACATGCTTCTGAACAATCATGAGATAGATTTATCAAAAATTGTTCTAACATTGTTTTAATACATTTCCATTGTTTTACAAAAATATTTCATATGTAAAAGATTACAACAATGTTTCTTAGTCTAATCTTAGTCTAGTTCTGATCAGGTTCTTTTATAACTATTCCTTTCCCAGCTTGTACTTTGGCCTTTACAGCAGCAGCAGCAGCAGGCTCAGCATCAGCAGGCTTCTTGCTTTTGAGATCTTTCTTATCAGCCTTGATCTTTTGCCTCTCAAAGTAATGATAGGGCTTAGGAAAGTACTTGCTAGGCTCCACAGCTGTAGGAGGTAGCTTTCCTAACTTAGCCTTCCTTCTATACTGGACAATGGCTTCCTGCCTGATCTCATGCTTCCTCCATTCAGCTTCTGAGAACCACTTGTTTCTATCAGTAGTGTTGTCTTTGGCTGCTTTCCAGGCTGTGAGAATGATGTTCCTAGAAGTAGGGCTCCACTGTTCAAAATCTGGTTTTTGCTCAGCTAGTTCCCTAAACTTCTTCTTTGACAGCCTTGTCTCTTCTTCTTTGGCCAATGCCTCTTGCATAGCTGCTGTAACAGGTTGAACAATCTTTTCCAGAACAACATTAGACTTTCCAGTAGTTGGACTATACATTGTGCTGACTTCTGCATGAACCATGTCAAAATCTGGAGGTGGATAGATCACCTGAGCTACTTCCTGTTGCTCACCTCCAAGATATGCACTTTGAATTCCTGATTCAGCAACATTATCATCATCACACAGGGGAGGATAGCCCAGTGTAGCTCTGATGGAGTTAGATATCCATTTGGCATGGTCAGAGCTAGCTTTGACTAACACCCTCTCCCCCTTTATGACTTCTTGTGCAACATGATCTCTTACATCATCTTTCTGGAACCTGATTTGGCTGTCCAAGTACCTGATTCCATCCTTAAAATAAGGTCTAAGCTTTGTAAGCTGTTCAGAAATGACCTTCTGTGAATCTTTGATTGCAGTCTTGACAGCAGTAATTTCATCTTGAAAAGCTTTATCAAATTCAGCCTTTGCAGCAGCAGCAGATGTAGATGGTTCAGCAGACTTATTCTTTAATTCAGTGACTATAACATTGTGGGATGCAGTCAAATTATCATTCATTCTCAACTGATTCTCCAGCACATAGCCCTGCTTCAATGCTATATCATCTATTTTTTCCTTTATCTTTTCTTGGTGTGTAGCCAGGAACACTACAGCATTTCCACCCTTGTGGAAGCATTCATTCATTTCTTTCTTATTCAGGTTCATCTCAAACCTTATTGACTTGATATCTTGAGCTAAATCAAGCTGTAGGGACTTGTGCCCTTCATCCATATAGGCTTCTATTGCCTTCCTTTGTTCATCCATCTTGATTTGCAGTGCAATCAGTAGAGCACTATAGTCAACAGTTGGAGCTTGTTGAACTATAGGCTGTGGGGCTATTGATTGCAAGGCTTTCTTATAACTCTGACTTCTCCTCTTGAAGACATAGAGTTTCTTCTTTTTAGCTTGTTCAGTCTCATCTTCCTCAGACTCTGAAGTACTGGCTATATTCACCCTGTCCTTAGGGCTTGATGGTTGGTCAGCTTGCACATCAAGTACTTTCTCACTTTCTTGCCTTATAGGCTCTTCCTGAACTTGCAGTGTCTCCCCCTCAGCAGCAGCACCCTTCTCTTCAGCAGCAGCATGCTTGTCCATGTCAAAATCCTCTTGATCTAAATTAAGAAATAGATCTTCCATTGTGTATTCAGCTGGAGACTGTGCAGGAGAAGTACTGGGTTCATCAACTACTTTATCAGGAACTACTTCTTGTACTACTGATGTGTCTTGGAGAACAACATCTGGTTCTTGATTTGCTTGCTGAGTTTGCTGATGGACATCAGACAAATCAGAATCTATTACAGAAAAGTCTAAAGTATTGAGGTCAGAAAGTACCTCTTGGATAATGATTGTAGCTTGCTCACTCTCCAGTGTAGAGAGTTGTTCTACAGCTGGAGGCTCCCCCTGGCTTGGATCCTTAGGCATGGGGCTAGCTGTAGGCAGCTCCCCCTGGATTTCAGCTGTCTCTAGAGGAGCAGGAGACTTCTCTGCAGCCACTTCTACTTGACTATCAGGAGTGAAAACAACTTGTTCTTCACTACCTGAACTGCTGGAGGACTCCTGTGTCACAGGAGCTATCTTGCTCTTCTTCTTTGGAGGTGAATCTTTCTTAGAAACTTGCTTCTCTGGGGTAGGTATTTCTTTAGATAGTACTCTTTCCCACCTGGAAAATATCCTTTGATCCATCCTTCTCATGTGATTGATTTTAGTACCAGCAGCATTGCTCATTACCTCTGGTATTGTACCAGCCAGGTAGAGACTTAGTATTCTGCCCAGATTGGGCTTCTTCAGACTCTCCTTAATTTTCTCATACACAACCATTGACCAATCTGTTTTTAGGTTGAAGATAATTCTGGTCATGATTTCAAACATGGAGGCAGACACCCTGTCATGCCCTCCAGGCTTGCTGAGTAGAACTTTGCCTACAATTTCAGACAGAAATTTTCCTTGGTTATTCATTCCTTTTCTGTTAAATACTGATCCTATCTTCATCTTAGGATCTAGGCCACACCAACTTAGGGCTTCCTTGGTCTTGGATGTAGAAACTTCATCTTCTGCTTGAATTTTAGGTAGCTGAAGTACCTTTCTCAGAGTTTTGGGTGAAATCTTGACCTTGGTTCCATGCACTCTTGATTTGATTCTGTAACCTGAGTCATCTACAGAAGCTCCAGTAAGGAATTCAAGAACTTCCTTCTTCCATATTTTGGTTGGTTCTGAAACCAAGTACTCCAATCCAGAATCGGTGACTAGGGTTACCACCGATTTGATTTCTTGATCGCCATCGTCGAACGCGCCACGAACCAGTTCATAGCCTTCATTGACGTTCTCCTCGAGCTTGGGAGCCATTAGGGTTTGTAGAATTAGTCTTTAGGAAAGAGAAATGTCGACACAGTAGTTTGGTCTCGAAACTCTGAAAGCGTGTCGACACACAAAGACAGAATCCTATTTATACCTTTCTGGTTTGAAGACGAACAGGCGGGATGGATTACTAAAGATGTGTCGACACTGGCAATAAGTGTCGACACTGACTTATAATGTCTCGACACTCATGTGTCGACACAAGTTTAGTCAACAGATTTTTTGTGTCGACACTTGGTTATGTGTCGACACCACACTACTCGACATGTAGTCGAGACGTTACTTAGAAAATTCTGAGTAAAACTTAAGTGTCGACACCTCATTGGATGTGTCGACACCAACTCGACATGTGTCGACACTAACATTCTGAAGTGTCGACACCAACTTCCTAGATGTGTCGACACCATTTTCCTGAAGTGTCAACACTTACTATTCTGTGTCGACATAGACTTGTCTATGTGTCGACACAATTTTACTTAGCCAATTTTTAGTTCTGTAAACTTAGTCTAAGTTTATCATACCTAGTTCAATTTTGAACTTATTGAACTTAGCTTCTTCTAAGGGCTTAGTAAACATATCAGCTATCTGATTATCAGTTTTAACATATTCAAGTTCAATATCATTTCTTTCTACATGCTCCCTAAGAAAGTGATATTTAATCTCAATATGTTTAGTTCTACTATGTGATACAGGATTATTAGCTATTGAAATAGCACTTGTAGAATCACAGAAAAGTGGAGTTCTACTTACCTGAAATCCATAGTCTTCTAGCTGATGTTGAATCCACAGAAGTTGAGCACAGCAACTTCCTACAGCTACATATTCTGACTCAGCTGTGGAGATAGCCACACTAGTCTGCTTTTTGCTGCTCCATGAAATTATTCTTCCACCTAGGAATTGACAGGTTCCAGTTGTGCTCTTTCTATCCTCTTTGCATCCTGCAAAGTCTGCATCTGTATAACCTGTTAGATCAAAATCTCCATTCCTAGGGTACCAGAGGCCTAGATAAGGAGTGCCCTTTAGATATCTCAAAATTCTCTTGACTGCAGTCAAGTGAGACTCTTTAGGGCAGGCTTGATACCTGGCACAAACACATGTAGCATACATGATGTCAGGTCTACTAGCACTCAAGTATAAAAGGGAGCCAACTATCCCTCTATACAAGGTTTCATCTACAGGTTTCCCTGCATCATCCTTGCTAAGAGACATACTTGACCCCATAGGAGTCTTCATGGTACTGGATGAATCCATACCATACTTCCTTATGAGTTCTAGGGTGAACTTGGACTGACATATGGATAGACCACTTTCAGTCTGTTTAACTTGGAGACCCAAGAAAAACTTCAGTTCTCCCATACTACTCATCTCAAATTGACCTTGCATAAGTTTTGCAAACTTTTTGCAAAGGCTGCTTTCAGTAGACCCAAATATAATGTCATCTACATATATTTGGACTAGTATGACTTTGCCTCTAGATTCCCTAAGGAATAGAGTCTTATCTATTTTCCCCCTTGTGAACTTGTTCTCAATGAGGAAACTAGATAGGGTTTCATACCAAGCTCTAGGAGCTTGCTTTAACCCATACAATGCTTTCCTAAGTCTATAGACATAATGAGGTTGAGTTGGATCAACAAAACCTGATGGCTGCTCCACATAGACTTCTTCCTTAAGATTACCATTTAAGAATGCTGACTTGACATCCATCTGGTAAACCTTGAATCCTTGATAGGTTGCATAGGCCAAGAACATCCTTATGGCCTCCAGTCTGGCTACTGGGGCAAAGGTTTGATCAAAATCAATACCTTCTTCTTGCCTATATCCTTTTGCAATCAGTCTTGCTTTATTCTTAATGATGACCCCTTGTTCATCTAACTTATTTTTGTAGATCCACTTAGTTCCTATAACATTATGGTCTTTAGGTTTAGGAACCAGTTCCCAAACCTTGCACCTTTTGAACTGATTAAGTTCTTCTTGCATAGCTTCAGTCCACTGTGGATCTTGTATAGCTTCTTCAAATTTCTTTGGTTCTATTTGAGACAGAAAACTTGAATATACTATAGCATTCTGATTTCTGCTCCTTGTCTGAACACCTTGTCTTGGATCTCCAATAATCAGCTCTACTGGATGATCTCTTAGATGCCTGTTGGCTGGAGGCATCCTTACTTCTGGTTGTACTTCTACAGCATCTTCATCATGCTGAGTTCCTTGTACTTCTTCATCTCCTGGTACATGTAGTTCTCCCCCTGGACATAAGCCATCTTCTTCTACTTGCTGTCTTGCAGCAGGTACATCTTCTATGGTTAGCTTGTCCATCTTCTTAGTAAGACCTGTGGGGCTGCACACACTACTAGACAACTCATTGTTAATAAGTTTTGTCTCATCAAAAACTACATGCACAGACTCTTCTACAACTTGTGTAGTCAAGTTGTAGACTCTATAAGCCTTACTATTATTGCTGTACCCAACAAACACTCCCTCTTGGGACTTGGCAGCAAACTTAGTTAAGTAAGACTTCCCATTGTTAAGTATGAAGCATTTGCAACCAAAAATCCTGAAATAGGATAGGTTTGGTTTCCTGCCTTTCACAACTTCATAGGGGGTCTTATTTAACCTTTTAGTGATGGTAGCCCTATTTATCACATGACATGCAGTGTTAACTGCTTCAGCCCAGAAATACTCAGGCAGTGATGTATCACTAAGTAGGGTTCTACCAGCCTCTATCAAGGTTCTATTCTTCCTCTCAGCAATGCCATTTTGCTGAGGTGTTCTAGGTGAAGAGAATTCTTGAAATATCCCAAAGTCTTCACATAGTTTTGTCATGCTTTCAGATTGAAACTCAGTACCATGGTCACTTCTAATTTTGACCACAGTACTATTTAGTTCATTCTGAATTTGCTTGACAAAGCTGTAGAAGACACTAGGTGTTTCAGATTTCTGCCTTAAGAAGAACACCCAGGAAAACCTTGAGTAGTCATCAACAACTACAAAGGTATAGACCTTCCTACCTAAGCTGTGAACTGGCATTGGACCAAAGAGATCCATATGCAAGAGGTATAAGCACCTCACAACATCTTTGTTCTCAATGCTTTTAAAGGTGGATTTGGTCTGCTTGCCCTTTTGACAAGCTGAGCAAATGCCATCTTTAACACACTTAACTTGAGGACCATTCCTCACTAACTCTTTGCTAAAGAGTTTGCTAATAGTCTTGTAGTTAAGATGAGCTAGCCTCTTGTGCCACTTGACACAATGAGAGACTGTCTCATCAGCTACAAGACAAACAGGAGAACCATTGTTCTCAATCATGATGTCTAGACAGTAGACATTCCTCTTTCTATATCCTGTCAAAATGATCTCTTGATCACTTGACCTCTTGATATGACAACCATTTTTAACAAATGAGATGTCATACCCTACATCACTTAACTGACTTATACTTATAAGGTTGTGTTTCAACCCTTTAACATAAGCCACATGAGTAATGGTAACCAAGTTTGAGGAAATGTTACCAAACCCTTTGATGATTCCTTTTTCAGAACCACCAAAGGTCACTTTAGGACCATTTATGATTGGAATGTAGTCCTTCAGTAGTCCCCTTGTTCCAGTCATATGTCTGGAACATCCACTATCCAAGTACCATGTTGGGGTATGGCCACTTGGATTCACCTGCAAAACAAATTAATGAACCTTAGAACCCAAAGTAAACTTGGGTCCTTGGTGATTGTTAGTTTGCAACATGACATAGCTACCTACTGGCTTTCCACCAGGTAGCTGGCTACTCCCATTGGCACTTGCATTGTGCCAACAGTCCAAGGCAAAGTGGCCAACTTTGCCACAGCACCAGCATCCAAACTTGTTGTACCTTTGCTTAGGTACAGACTTGGCTGTCTTGACTACAGCAGGCTTATTGAATGTTGGGGCTTTGCCCTTGGACTTGGACTGATCCTGAACAGTCCTAGCTGGTTTAATAAAACCCAATCCAGCCTTTCCTTTATGATGAACAAATTCATCAATCAAGGGTAGCACTGATTTAGGTTTTGAAAACCTAGCAACTAGCTCTCTTTCCTTCTGAAGATTGATCTCCAGTCTCTTAATTTGATCATTTTTATAGGTGATAGTTCCCATCTGAATCACAGTAATGTGTTTCAGCCTGGCTACCTCATCGAGCTTTTGATCAAATTTCTTCTCAAAATCTGTTGTAGCTGCCTTGAGATCAGCAATCTCCTTTGCCTGACTTTTGGCTAGGGTCTTGCTTTTCTTATAGGCTTGCAACAGTACTTTATATTCATCTAAGAGCTGATGAATATCTCCCTCAGATTCAGAATCACTTCCATCACTTGATGAAGATGAATCTGACTCTGAACTAGAACTGGAATCTGAACTTTGAGTTGGACTTTGTACCTGACTAGGTCCTGGCTGCTCCAGGATTTTGGTACTTTCAGTCAATGCCATCAGTCCTTGGCACTGACACTCTTCTTGTTCATAGATTGATTCCATGATCTGCATAAACTCTTCTTCTTCTTCAGCAAATAGCCCTATGTAGGCTTCAGCATCTGTCTCAGTGTCTGAAGAAGAAATGTCTGAAAGAGTCTTCTCATTCTTTGCAACAAAGGACTTCTCCTTCTTTCCTTTGAAGTGAGTCTTCTTTTTGTCACTGGATTCTTTTCTTCTCTCAGGACAATCTGTAATAACATGACCATGTCTATTGCAGCAGTAACACACTATCTTAGACCCAGTT
The DNA here is from genome assembly GCA_039583875.1 of Platanthera guangdongensis. NCBI lineage: Eukaryota > Viridiplantae > Streptophyta > Magnoliopsida > Asparagales > Orchidaceae > Platanthera > Platanthera guangdongensis. Next base: position 33,168,017 of record CM077147.1, read on the forward strand.
GCCTTGCTAGTCTTTGTCTTTTTCTTGTCCTTCTTTGAAGGCTTCTTCTCCTGATACTGGACTTCTTTCCCTTTGGAAAATGAAGGTCTGGACCTCCACTGTTTCTTCTTCAGGAATTTCTGAAAATCTCTGGTGAATGCAGCAAAGTCTTCATCACTTTCACTGCTTGTAGACTTTGTGCTAACAGACTCATCAGATTCTGATTCAACTACCTCTGGAGGAGGAGTTGATGACTTAGTCCTGCCCTTTCTAGGTACTTCTGACTTGAAGGCAATAGTCCTTTCCCTGTGCTCAGTCCTTGTTGATTTTTCCTCCTCTTTTCTCACTGACAGCTGCATCTCATAAGACAACAACTTGTCAAACAGTGTGGGAGGAGGAATTTCTCCCAACTTTGTCATTTCTCTGATGGCACAGATCTTGGTGTCCCAATCTTTGGTTAGGGACCTTAAGAACTTATCATTCAATTCATAGTTAGTGAACTCTCTTCCATAGGACATGAGTTCATTAACAATTCTATAGAACTTCTTGTAGCATTCAGTGATGCTATCTCCTCTTCCTTGCCTAAAGCTCTCATACTCTTGATTAAGCAAGGACATCCTATCTTGCCTAACTTCTTCAGAACCTTCCATATAGACAATGAGAGTATCCCACATTTCTTTTGCTGTTTTACAGTGAATTAAGTTCTGAAAAGTGGCATCATCAATGGCACTTACTATAATGTTTTGTGCCCTCTTGTCCATAGTGGCTAGGACAATTTCATCCTTAGTCATCTCAGAGAAATCCTTTGGAGTTCTCTGTGTAGCATCCAAAACTGAAACCTTCATGGGCACATATGTCCCCTCTTTGACTGTGATGTAGATTCTAGGGTCAGAGGCCTCCATAAATAGCCTAACCCTTTCTTTCCAGATCCCAAAGATCTCTTTTCTGCATATGGGCAGTTTCATTGAACCCAATTCCTTGTGATTCTCTGAAGAACCCATGTTCTTGATTTTCTTGAAACTGTGTTCTGACTTACACTGAATCTGCCAAACTGGATCTCCTCAGACAGTTAGTCCTTTTTGAGGAACCTGGCTCTGATACCACTTGAAAGATATGGTACCTAAACACCTAGAGGGGGGGGGGGGGGTGAATAGGTGACCTAAACCTTTTCTGTTCTTTGCTAAGTATCGACACAGCTCCTTGTGTCGACACTTTCTTCAAGTGTAGAGTCTTCAACTGGGTGTCGACACATTGTGCTGGGTGTCGACACTTTCTTCAAGTGTTGACTCTTCTGGTTGTATGTCGACACATTGTGCTGAGTGTCGACACATACTTCAAGTGTTGACTCCTTTGAGTGTGTGTCGACACATTGTGCTGAGTGTCGACACATTCTTCATATGTTGACTCTGCTGATTGAGTGTCGACACATTGTGTTGAGTGTCGACACTTGTCCTTAGTCTCTGCAGAATTTTGCTGAGTGTCGACACAACTCCAAGTGTCGACACTTTCTGATGTAGACTCAGCTCTTCTAGGTGTCAACACTTCTGCTAAGTGTCGACACAGCTTTTCTGCATTCTTCTTCACTGAGTGTCGACACAGCTCCAAGTGTCGACACTTTCTGTCTGGTGTCGACTCTTCTTCTCAGTTGTCGACACAATTACTCCAAGTGTCGACACTGCTTGTCTGGGTGTCGACACAAACTTTCTCAAGTGTCGACACTTTCCCTCTAGGTGTCGACACATGGACTTAGAAACTTTTAGCTTCAGTCCAGTGAATACCTAACCTGCACAAGTAACTCAAACAAACATCAAATACATTATGATGTATATCATTGAGTTAGGTGAGGCTTCTTCAAATCAGGTACATTTGACCAATGTACCCAACATGCACATTGTGTGGCCGAAATGGAGGTTCAGAGGATCTTGGAAGAGGTCCATTCAGGAGAGTGTGGAAGCCACTTGGGGAGCAGAACTTTGGAGGGAAGAATAGTTTGGCAAGGGTACTTCTTGCTGACCCTAAGCTGGGATGCCACTGAATTCATAAGAAAATGCCATAAGTGCCAGCTGTTTGCCCCCTCCAACTTCAACTGGCTCAGCAGCTTAGGAGTATCACAGCACCCTGGCCCTTCGCCATTTGGGAAATGGATTTGGTAGGTTTTTACCCCCAGGCCAGTAGGCAGAGGAGGTTCTTGCTTGTTATGATAGATTAATTTTATAAGTGGTTTTAAGTGAAGGCGCTAGCCAAGGTGACCTCCAAGGTAATCGGGAGGTTTGTTTGGGGGGGGGAGATCATCTGCCGACACGGGTTGCCGCAGGCCATCGTCACAGTTAATGGACCTCAGTTTGTTAGTGCCGAGTTCATAAGTTTTTACGGACAGCTAGAGATTGACCTCAGGTTTGTCTCAGTCCACCTTCCTAGGAGTAACAGCAGGTGGAGTCAGAAAACAAGATTATCGTGAACCTCCTCAAGAAGAAAGTGGAGAATTTGAAGGGTAGTTGGGTGAAGCAGCTTCCTTCGGTTCTCTGGGCCCTGAGAACCACTCCCAACACGGCCACGGGGGGGACCCCCTTCAAGCTCTTCCATGGATGCGAGGTAGTGCTTCCAATAGAGTTCGAGGCCCGGACGCCTCAGGTGGTCGAGGCAGAGGCAGGCATGGAAGAATGACAAGCTGAAAATGAGGAGGAGCTGCGGTTCTCCCTTGACTTGGTGGAGGAAATGCGGGATCTCTCTGCCATCCGACAGGAAGAGGTAAAATGAAGAATGGCTAAGTATTTTCACAAGCACGTCAGAGTCAAACAGTTTGCAGAAGGGGACTTGGTCCTAAATAAGGTGGATGCCGCAGGGAGATCAGCGGCAATGGGGGAAACACAATCCTAACTGGGAGGGTCCGTACATTGTCCAAGAAGCACTAAGGTCGGGGGGTATCATCTCCGAAATGTGGAGAGCGAGACCATAAGTCACACATGGAGTGGTGATGACTTAAAATGTTTCTATTCGTAAAAGCATGTACGTACGCTCCTTTAATGAATATGAAATCTTTGATGCTTCAACTCTTTTGCGGATCAAGTTTATGGCAAGTTGTCTTTATCAAGATAAGTCCAGAAAGGATCCCGCTGTCAGGCTCTCACCTATCTAGTAGGGCAGGGGTCCTGGATTGTAAGTTTTCTCACTCTGGGGTTAGGTGTCGAGATGCTCCCGCTGTCAGGCTTCCACCTAGCTGGCAGGGTCGAGATCCTCGAGTGACGTCGTTATGACCCTGGATGGATGAGTCCGATGGATGCTCAACACCTGCCATCAGGCTCTCACCTAGCTAATTGGGCTGGTGGTAGCGCCCAGATGTTGATGGATGGCAAGTTTTCTCGCTCTTGGGTTGGGTCCCGAGATGCTCCCGCTGCTAGGCTTCCACCTAGCTGTCAGGGCCGGTATCCTCAAGTGACATTGTTATGAACCGGGAGGGCTGAGTTCGGTGGATGCTCAACACCCGCCATCAGGCTCTAACCTAGCTGATTGGGCCAGTGGTAGAGCCCGAAAGTTGATGGATGGCAAGTTTTCTCGCTCTGGGGTTAGGTCCCGAGATGCTCCCGCTACCAGGCTTCCACCTAGCTGGCAGGGTCAGGAGCCTCGAGTGACGTCATTATGACCCTGAAGGGCTGAGTTTGGTGGATGCTCAACACCGCCATCAGGCTCTCACCTAGCTGATTGGTTGGTGGTAGGCCCGAAGGTTGATGGATGACAAGTTTTCTCTCTCTGGGGTTAGGTCCCAAGATGCTCCCGCTGCCAGACTTCCACCTAGCTGGCTGGGTTGGGATCCTCGACTGACTTCGTTGTGACCTTGGAGGGCTGAGTCCGGTGGATTCTCAACACCAGCCATAAGGCTCTCACCTAGCTGATTGGGCCGATGGTAGCGCCCGGAGGTTGATGGATGATAAGTTTTCTCGCTCTAGGGTTAGGTCCTGACATGCTCACGCTGCCAGGCTTCCACCTAGCTAGCAGGACCGAGATCCTCGAGTGACGTCATTATGACCATGGAGGGCTGAGTCCGGTGGATGCTCAACACCTGCCATCAGACTCTCACCTAGCTGATTGGGCCGTCGGTAGCGCTCGGAGGTTGATGGATGGCAAGTTTTCTCGCTCTGGGGTAGGTCTTGAGATACTACCGCTGTCAGACTTCGTTCTAGCTGGCAACGCTGGGGTTCTCGGTGGACGTGATGATATCTAAAGCCGGGACCCAGACATTCGAACCTCAGAGGCAAAGATTGCAGGGCTAGCAGGTTAAGCTCGGCAGGTCGGCGAGCCAAGACTACTGTCGGCAGTTACAGTTCATCCAACCAAGATTTTACTTGGAAGATTCTTGGTTTTTTCCCAAGTCTCAAGGAAGGAGAGCCGCGACCGGAGAGCTTAGCATTCGCGGACCGAGCTCAGCAAGTTACCAGCCTGGCTGCCACGGGATAAATAAAGAGGGTAAAAAGGGTGGCGAGCTGAGGTCTCAGCATCTACTAAGGAAGGTGAGAGGAGGCAGTCCTCGACGGTATATTTCTACCCTCCTAAAATTTTACTTGTTAATTTTTAACTTATGCGTGACATTGGTAATGAAGAAGAAAGCTTGCGGGCGAGTTGGGTAGTCGCGAGCCTACCATGTCGAGTAATCCTCCCTTGATTGTCCGGGGTTGGCGAGCTCTCAAGGCCTCTCCACGAGCACTAATCCTAACTCAAATGCATTCTAGCGGCTCGCCCCGCCCAGGTGAAGTCGCTCTATGGAGGAGGACAGCTCGCAGCCGAGCGCATCGCGAGAAGTAAATTCAAAAAAAAAAAGATAAGGGGGAGCTAAAGCATTCTTTTCATCAACAAGTATGTTAGAAAGGTGAGCTCGCCTCGACGAGGTTACAAAGGGGTGGGGAGAGGATTACAGCAGAAAAACAAAAAAAGCAGGAGGTGCGAGTCAGCTCTCGCCCTCCCCTCCCGACGGGTGGTCCTCCTCGCTCTCCCCTCCGGATGTCCGGCCGTCCTTGTATCCCTTAACACCCTTGAAGAGAGACTCCTTGGCAGTCGAAATCAACTATTACATCAAAGCTTTCGGTAGAGAATCGAGATCGAGAGAGGTTCGCCGAAAAACGCCAAAAACCATGACCACCCGCCGGAGTAGCCACATCCAAGCCCGAAATCAGGCATGTTTCTCCTCCTCTCCCCTTGTGCTAGTATCCTAGATCCAATATGAGAAAAATAGGGCTCAACAGAGCCCGATACAATGTGATAAAAATAGATATTTTTGGAAAATTCCATGGTGGCGGGTTCGCCGGAAACCACCACTTCCGGCGGCCAAACCATCATCGGGTGATAGCCACCACTTCAACGGAGGTGATGGTGGCGATGGCCGGCCAGGGAAGTTGCTGGATGGCTGGAAAATGGCAGTAGAAAAGATACAGGTGGGTGGATCCCGTCCCTTGGCTAGATGAGGAAGATGAAATTGTTAGAAAGCAGCAAAAGGAGAGAACAAGCAGAATAACTTTTGAATAATCGAAAATTTTATCCAAAATTGATCTCTATTACAAAGGTATGCCTCCCTTATATAGAATGGAGGAGAGAAGAGAGAGTACAAATAAGAGATGTGGGACTAAAAATACAAGTTAAGCGGACTGTACAAGGTAAACCGCACAAGCGCGCGGTTAGACAGAAGGGCTAACCGCACGGCTAACCATAGGAGAAGCGATAGGTCGCCGGTGAGATCGCTAGACCGCCCTTAACAAGCCGACGAGTCAAGCCGCCAGACGCGCGGTCTCCAACTCGCCAAGACAGACCGCCCGTCTCCAATTTTAACACTCCCCCTCAAGCTGGAGCATATAATCAACCATGCCCAGCTGTCACAAACATGCAGAAACGAGGCGGAAACTGGCTTGGTGAAGATGTCAGCCAGCTCTTATCAGACGTGACAAAGGAGTGCAAATCTGTTCTTTTAAAATCTCTTCACGAATGAAATGGCAGTCGACCTCAATATGCTTGGTCTTTCATGGAATACCGGATTTTTGGAGATGTATATGGCGGCCTTGTTATCACAGAACATAGGTAGAGATGGTTGTACACCTCTCCTAAGTCTAGCATGAGAGCCCGCAGCCACTTTAATTCACAAGTGGTTGACGCCATACTGCGATACTCAGCTTCTGCACTGGACCTGGAGACAACAGACTGCTTCTTGCTCTTCCAGCTCACCAGATTTCCCCCAACAATGTGCAAAAACCTGAGGTTGACTTGCGATCCCCTTTGTTCATCAGCATAACTTGCATCTGAGTAGGCTTCAATCCCAATGACCATTTTTGAAAAAGTAGTCCTTTCCCAGGCGCTGCTTTGACATACCCAAGATCCGCAAGGCGGACTGTAGATGACACTCCCTAGGCGCTTGCATGAACTGACTCACCTTACCTACAGCAGGAAAATGTCGGGTCTGGTCACTGTGAGGTAATGAGCTTACCAACCAGACGCCTGTACCGCGAACTATCTGAAAGAGGAGGCGAATCATCTGTCCAGGTTTTGTCCTCCCAGTGGCCATGGGGCATCGGGCAGGTTTTGCTCCAGTCAATCCTGCCTCTTTTAGAAGATCAAGGGCATACTTGCGCTGAGAGAGAACTAAGGAGTCGGGCTTCCGAGCAATTTCGATCCCCAGGAAGTACTTTGGAGAGCCCATATCTTTAGTGATGAGATGTTGGCGAAGATGTCGCTTTGTCAGGGCTACCCCTTCCTGGTCATCGCCGGTGAGAAGAATATCATCGACATACACAGCCAGAACCACCAGCCCAGAAGGAGTTTTACGAATAAAGAGAGAGTGATCAGCAGAGCTTCGCACAAACCAACAGCCGCCACAATGCCGCTGAACTTGTCAAACCAAGCTCGAGGACTCTGCTTGAGGCCATAATTGCCTTCTGCAACCGGCATATACCCGTGTCTCCCCCTGAGCAACATACCCAGGAGGTTGCTCCATGTAAACGGCCTCGTGAAGGTCACCATAAAGGAAGGCATTCTTGACATCCAGCTGAGAGATCGGCCAATCGCATTGACGGCCACAGAGAGAAGGACCCGGATAGTGCTGAGACGAGCCACGGGGGAGAAGGTGTCAAAGTAATCAACCCCATAAGTCTGAGTAAAGCCCTTAGCAACAAGGCGGCCTTATAGCGATCCACAGTGCCGTCGGGGCCAAATTTGACCACAAAGACCCAGCGACAGCCAACAACATCAGTACCAAAGGGAGGGGGGAACAAGAGTCCATGTCCCCCGCTCCGTGAGAGTCGCCATTTCCTCATCCATGGCCAGCTTCCAATGGGGAATCGCAAGGGCTTCCTGATAGGAACGAGGCGTGGCAGTAGCAGAGATAGCCAGCGCAAAGGCCCTGCGAGAAGGTGTGAGACGATCATAGGAAACAACAGCAGCCAGGGGGTGAAGGGTACATGTCCGCACCCCTTTGCGAAGCGCCACAGGGAGATCCAGGTCGGCAGCCCCCTCGGGATCCGGAGCGTCCGTGGCAGAGAGAGCTGGCCCGAGAGAAGAGAGCGACGGCGGCGTAGAGGGTGGAGATGGAGGTGGAGGTGGAGACGGGGGGGAGAGAGGAGGAGCGAGAGGAGGAGACGGAGAGGGAGGAGGAGGGGGTATCGCGGTAGGAGACAAGGGAACGAAGGGAATAGTAGGAGAGTCAGAAGGTGGGGAAGGAGAGGAGGAGGGAGCGGAGAAGTAGGAGGCATTCTCGAAGAAGGTAACGTCAGCAGAGACGAACTGCTGACGAAGAACAGGGTTAAAGCAACAATAGCCTTTCTGAGTGGTGGAGTACCCCAGAAAGAACATTTGGTGGAGCGGGGGGAAAGCTTATCACGGGTGGCAGATGGCGTTGGACAAAGGCAGTGCAGCCAAAGATACGGAGAGGGAGAGGAAAGGGCTCCTTGTCCGGATAGAGAATGGAGAAGGGCGTTTTCCCCCGCGGAGAAGGGTGGAGGGAAGACGATTGATGAGGTAGCAGGCAAGGAGAACGGCATAGCCCCAATACGAACGAGGGACATGCATCTGGGTCATTAAAGTGCGGGCCACATCGAGGAGGTGACGGTTTTTGCGTTCCGCCACCCCATTTTGTTGGGAGGTGTAAACACAGCTAGTCTGATGAATAATGCCATGTTGTACACAAAAAGAAGTAAAAGCATGACTGAGATATTCCTTAGCATTATCAGAACGAAGAGTTTTAATACAAAGATTGAAACTGATTTTTAATCAACTGATAAAAGGAAATCCATACATCTAAAAGTTCAGAGCGATCTCTGAGGAGATACACCCAAGTACAACGAGAGAATCATCTATAAAGGTTACAAAATAAGAACTACCCCGACCAACGGTGAGGTAGGAGCAGGTCCCCAGATATCAGAGTGAACAAGATCAAAAGGGCGAGTAGAACCCGTCCGAGCTTCGGCGGGAAGGAGGAACGGTGATGCTTGCCGAGTTGACAGGCGTCGCATTGGAGAGAGTACTGGATGGAAGGAGGTGCGGCAGAAGCTGATGTAGTATACGGGGAGGAGGATGACCGAGACGGAGATGCCACTGCAGAAGATCCGTACAGGAAGAGGAGAAGGCAGATAAGGCGGAAACATTGTCGGGAAGTAGAGGCCGCCGCTCTCAGTCCCAGTAGCAATCGTCCGGTGGGAGCTCGGATCCTGAAAAGAACAAGAAGTGGGTGTAAATGTCACAGAACACTGAAGCTGTTTACATAAAAGAGGTAACAGACAACAGATTGCACGGAAACTTGGGCACATAGAGAGTGTCCGCTAGGCTTAGTGAGGGAGTAACATGAACCACGCCCGTGCCATGAACCGGGGAGGGAGAACCATCCGCAACTAGGACCGGGGGCAACCGATCATGATGTTCGAGCAAGGAGAAGCACTGAGGGTTGCCCGTCATGTGATTAGTGGCACCAGAGTCGATAAGCCATTTACCTTGAGTCACACGTGGGCACTACCTGAAGAAGTCACAACAGAGGCAGATGGCTTGGAAGAGTCACCGGAGGGGCGAAGATGAGGATGCTTTGTCCAGCAGCGTTCGAAAGTATGGCCGGTGCGGCCACAATGAGAACAGATGTAGCGGGAAGAAGCACGGCCGCGGTCTGATGACCGCGACTACCAGAGCCACTGCGCTGAGCGTGATGAGAATAGTGGTCCGGTGGGGGAGAAGGAGCGGGCAATAGCGGGCGCTGAAGGAGAGAGGTAACAGCAGCGATGCGGGCAGCGGTGGCATCTAAAGTGGGAGAGTCAGCCTCACCCAGAATTTGCTGGCGGATCATGTCATAAGTATCGGGAAGCCGGAGCAGATAACACACAACCAGAAGCTCCTGGAAGTGCTTGTGTTGTTGAGCCAAATCCGCAGAAAAGGGGCGATCTGAAGAATCTCAGCCCCAAGAGCCTGGACCTGTTGGTAGGCAGCAGCAGGAGACAAGGTGGGACGGGCAAAGAGGTCCGCATACAACGTATAGATGCGGGAAGTCTGAGCCCCTTTGGAGTACAAAGCGGCAAGATGAAGCCAAGCGGCCTTGACCGTCTCATCATGACGTATGACGGGAAGGCACTCATCAGAAAGACTGTTCGCAAGCCAAGTACGCACAAGCGCGTCACTGGCATCCCAGTCATCAAAGAGAGGGGAAGTGATAGGAGGTGGGTCATCAACGAGGTGGTGGCGTTTGCGTTGTGAGCGAAGAAGAAAGGTGAAAGAGACGCTCCAGTCCCGGGTAGTTGGAGCCAACAAGTTTGGAAACGGTCCCAAGGTTCCGGAAGGAGTAGGGAAGAGACCGAGGTGGTGGCGTTTGGAAACCTCCCTCTGATACCATGTTAGAAAGCAGCAAAAGAGAGAACAAGCAGAATAACTTTTGAATAATCGAATTTTATTATCCAAAATTGATCTCTATTACAAAGGTATGCCCTCCCTTATATAGAATGGAGGAGAGAAGAGAGAGTACAAATAAGAGATGTGGGACTAAAAAATACAAGTAAGCGGACTGTACAAGGTAAACCGCACAAGCCGCGCGGTTAGATATTTTTGGAAAATTCCATGGTGGCGGGTTCGCCGGAAACCACCACTTCCGGCGGCCAAACCATCATCGGGTGATAGCCACCACTTCAACGGAGGTGATGGTGGCGATGGCCGGCCAGGGAAGTTGCTGGATGGCTGGAAAATGGCAGTAGAAAAGATACAGGTGGGTGGATCCCGTCCCTTGGCTAGATGAGGAAGATGAAATCACCACCGTTGATTTAGATTAATATTAATTATTATATATATTTTGCCCCCTTTATTATGCACATTTTGATGCTGACAAATGAGGCCTTTAGTTATTGAACCATGAAAAGTGCACAACATGAAAAAGGTAGCCATGTGAGTCTACTTTAACAAGAAAGTAAAATCAGGTCATTTGGAGCAATGTAGCCTCATGTAGGGCAATTCCTGTGGGATTGGTCCTTAGGATAGGACAACCACTATTTCCTCGATAACTTTTAATAGGTTAAGGGGATTGACTTGAAATTTTAAGCATGTAATAATATACCATAGATAAACACAAACAGGTATAACAATACGTTAAGATACGCTTCTGTGATGGTAGTGTGGTTGCTTTACTTTACTAGTTTTACTTAGCTCCTCTTACTGTACTTTTTATACTGTGCTAGATGCTGTTCTTCTTTACTGCTCATACTGATATAAAACTGCTAGAGAATTATATATATAAACCATTATCACCTGCTTGTACATTCTGCTACTATTGGTCCACCATTTTCTTCCTCCAGTGTGGTGCCTAGGAGTCATGGGGGTGAGGCGGGGACGAAGCAGATGAGTCTAGTTTGACTGACGTTCGCTTGAACCCATCATTTTAGGGACACGTGAAGACGCCGTCGCAGTTCGACCGGGCGGAGCTAGAGATTGAGACACTAGGATCAGAGGAGCCGGAGCCCTGCACTACTACTACCCATCATTAGGTTGATGGTCATATGGTTTAGCTTCTGCATTGTTAGTTGAGAGAGAGAGATATATATATTTATGATGGCTATGTACTGGGCATAAGCCCAATTTCTTATACTTTCATTTATCTCATGTGGACCTCTATTTAGTTATTTATATAACTATACTATGATGTGTGGGCTTGTTCATTTCTTCTTTCGTTAGTTGTGTGTATGATCGTGCTTACCGGCAAGGTCGCTGTCTTGTGGTGGCAACAAACTCGTAGTTGGTGTCATTATAAGGCGCAGTCATAGGCATAAAATCTCTTCTCGACCGTGTATAATTCCCGAGAGGATTGATTTTATAGTTGGTATCACCATACAATGATCATAAGCGAAAGAAGTCCACAAACCACTGGGCCACCTCGCTCGAGATTCAGTTTGCGGACAAACTAAGCAGTGGAAGCTATGGTGTGCCCATGTGAGAAAATCACAACTTTTGTCCATATAAATAAGATGATGCAAACTTTATTTAACTATTTAAGTGCTTCAAACTACAGGCTACAGTTCCCCCTTTACCAGCTGTTGTTCCTTTTCAGCAGTCAGAGTTGGGCCAGACTCTCACAGCCATCCTAGATTCCTTTAGAGCTCAGCATGTTCTGGCACTACAACCGAACCCGAGCTCAAACTACCTAACTACCTTCTGAGGCCTCTCCCCTCCAACTTACTATGGGTCAGAGATGGCAGACAAGATGGAGTGGCTGGACATTATCCAGGAGATGCTAGCGGGGATACTTTGCCCGGACAACCAGACAGTAGCCTTAGTAGTTACGACACTGGCAGACCTTGTCAAGAGGTGGTGGAAGCCCCTCATGGACTCCACCTTTACTGATTATTAGTATTCCTAGATCAGCTGGAACCAGTTTAGAGAGGCCTTGTCGGAGAATTTTGTATCTCTGACGGACAGAGATGTGTTGGAGGATCGGTTTATGCACCTTAGGCAGGGAAATCAGTCAGTGTTGGAGTACTAGAGGGAGTTTTCACACTTGGCAGGATTCGCTAGTCCCTAGAGTGAGGACTAGGCAAAATAATTTATAAAGGACTTCAGTACTCGCTCAGGCAGGATCTTCTGTTCATCTCGGAGTCTAGTTTGGCAAAGATTATTGAGATGACAACGAAGTGGGAGGCGGATCATCTGATGGTGCAGGGCAGAGGGAAGAGACCGACTGAGGGGATGTATCATGGTGAGAGAAGCAGAGGGCCGCAGCGAGGCAAGTTCATGAGGCACAAGGGAGGTAGAGGACGTCCCCGTCCTAGTGTCAAGCCAGAGCAGTGACCTCCCGCAGTGCCAACCCCACCACCACACATCCAGGAGCTACGGAGATTTGATGACAAAGGATGCACTCCGGTGGTATGCTTTAGATGCCACCAGCCTGGGCACATCAGAGCCCACTGCCCTTAGCAGTTCCCCCACCTCTGCCACCTCTAGCAGTCCCTCCAACACAGTGGGGTAGAGGTTGTGTACGAGTACCTCACGGTGGCGGCCAAATATGGAGCAGATGTATGCACTGGATCTAGCCTAGCCTAGGAACCCTGAGGAGGTCATCACAACTACTTTATAATTTTGTACTTTTAATTGTTTATATAGTACCTTAGTAACCCTTTATATAGATAGTTGATAAAAAAATCAAAACAAACAACCTCAGGCATATTACATGTGTGCGGTAAGACCGCCCTCACCCTATTTAACACGAGAGCATCGCACTCTTTCGTATCGGAAAACTTCGTGAAGGATTTGGATGGATGCCAATGTTTTCCCGGGCTCCTCAGGATAGTCCGACTTCCAGCCGGATCAGAGGTACAGTCTACTGCAAAGTGCAATATGTCGGTAGACATTGGCGGGAAGCTGTTTGATTCGCCAGTGTCGATTTTACCGCTACCAGACTATGATATGATTCTGGGCATGACGTGACTACAACGGCACCATGCCAAGATCGACTGCCCATCTAGGAGGATCACATTGAAACACAGAAACTCAGAGGTGGTCTTCAAAGGTATTATGTCTATCTCCTGATTATTATTATCATCTGTACAGGTTGTTAAGACCCATGAGTAGGGAGATGAGGTGTATATGGTTTGTTTTAAGATGACGGAGGCGGAGGCCTCCATTGGTGATATTCTGGTGGTTCGGGATTTCCCCAATGTATTTCCGGAGAAGTTTTCCGGACTACCCCCACATAGAGTGGTAAACTTCCAGATACTGTTAGTACCAGGCGCGAGGCCCGTCTCTCGGGCACCTTACCGGATGGCACTGAAGGAGCTTGTGGAGTTCCAGACTCAGCTACGAGAGCTGGTGGAGACAGGGTTTTTTAGACCGAGTTCTTCACCATGGGGAGCACCCGTCTTATTCGTGAAGAAGAAGGATGGATCGCTCCGACTTTGCATCGATTATCGGGAGCTCAACCAATTGAGGGTGAGAAACACTTATCCGTTACCAAGGATCGACGAGCTGTTTGATCAGCTAGAGGGAGCACACTGGTTCTCTAAGCTTGACCTAAGGTTGGGCTACTATCAGCTACGGATTCAGGAGGAGGATATACCGAAGATGGCGTTCAGCTCTTGCTATGGCTTATTTGAGTTCACAGTGATGTCCTTCGGGCTTACGAATGCCCCCTCTGTATTGGACCCCCACCAATGTTTAGGGTTGATTTGGGCTAGGTTCACTATTCAGATTATTAAATGACCCAACATATATAGTCTAGGGTTATAGGTTGTTATCAGGGTCAAGGTCAGTCAACAACCTAGATTGATTGTTTCTCACCTTCAGAAGATTTAGAGACAGAAGACCTCCAGAGAAAAGCAGTTTTCTAGAGACAGAAAGTCGTTCGACGATTAGCTGAAAAGAGCTCGACGATCGTCGATCTCAGATCGATGAACTCAGGTTTCTTCTCTAAGTTGAGTTTGACGAAAGCCTAGCTGAGATCGACAAACTCTGATCTCACCTCAGTAGTTCAGCTCGACGAACTCCTATCTCTGTTCGACGAACTTGGAGCTCAGTTTAGCAGGTTAATTTTTTGCTCAACGATCTTGGAGCTCAGCTCGACGAAGGAAGGTTTTAGTTCGACGAATTTGGATCTCAGGTCGATGAGAATTTGCTGAGTTCGACTAATTTCTCCCAGGTTTCAGTTCGACTATTTCTTTGTGTGCGGACAGGAAAAAGCAGACTGAAAATTTGGAGTAATGCAAACTTTATTACCCAAAAAAGGTATCAATTACAATGGTATAGCCTCCCTTTTATAGAATGGAGGAGATGAGAGAGATTACAATTAAGTAATGTGAGACTAAAAATTTACAAGTATATGCGGCTTTACAAAAAGGCAAACCGAACAGGTCGTGCGGTTAGACAAGCCGGCTAACCGCCCGACAACCAACAGAAGGAGACAACAAGCGCCACATAGAGCAAGCCGCCACAGGAGACCGCTAGACCTCTCGGTCTCCAAGTCGTCTGAGACAAACCGCTAGACCGCTGGGATACCAAACAGCAACAGCCCGGCAGACAGATCGGCCAGGATAAACCGCTAGACCGCCCGGTCTCCGAACAGCAACAGACCGCCCGACCTCCATACTACAACACTCCCCCTCAAGCTGGAGCATAGATATCAATCATGCCCAGCTTGTCGCAAATGTGGAAGAAGGAAGCGGACACCGGCTTGGTGAAGATGTCCGCCAACTCGTTGTCTGAAGTGACGAACGGAGTACAAATCTGTTTCTTCAAGAATTCCTCCCGAATAAAATGACAGTCGACTTCTATGCGCTTCATTCTCTCATGAAAGACCAGATTTTTGGAGATGTATATCACGGCCTTATTGTCACAGAACATAGGAAGAGAATAGTTGTAGACCTCTCCTAAATCAAGCATGAGAGCCAGTAACAGAAAGATCTCTCATTCCATCTCACTAGCCCTGCCAGAACATGAAAGTTGTATATCTTATCGAGACGAATAAATTTAATGTTAACCATTTTTTATTTGACGTTGTTTGGACCCTCAAAACGGCGTCGAAAGTTTGCAAAAGTGTAGGCTGAAACGGATTTCTCGATAGCTATTGGATTTTTCGAAAAGAATAAATGATTTTTTGAAAAATAAAGGATTTTTGGAAAAGAATAAAAGATTTTTCAAAAAATAAAGGATTTTTCGAAATGAATGAAGGATTTCTCGAAAAATATTGGATTTTTCGAAAAGAATGAATGATTTCTCGAAAAATATTGGATTTCTCGAAAAAAAATGAAGGATTTCTCGAAAAATATTGGAATTCTCGAAAAGAATGAAGGATTTCTCGAAAAATATTGGATTTCTCAAAAAGAATGACGGATTTCTCGAAAAATAAGGGATTTGTTTTGAGAAATTTGTTGTTTTTATTTCGGGATAAAAATGATGATACGAGGGCTGAACGCACCCAGATTCGAACAAAATTCGCACCGTAGGCGAGTGCCGGCGCTACGAATCTAACAGCGAAGACAAAACTAAAATCTGGCGTACAGTTCTCGAGATGTAAATTTCTAAAGTTTACGACAAACGCAAACCATGCAAAACTTCAAACGCGCGCCGAGACTACAAAAATGCTCGGGTCGTAACGAAACTTGACGAGGAAGTTCAAAATTAATTAATTTTATTTCGTAACGCAAAATTTTCCAATTTCGACCATAATTCAAGGATTTGACCGACTCGCTCGAACGGACACGAAAATGTTTTAACAGCGTTGCGTCGTCAACTCGACGTTAAAAGTAACGTCATGACTTCATAAATACGTCATTTCTGTATTAAATAATTACCGAAAAATTGGGGGCGTTACAACCTGGTGGAAGGATTTTTCCACGTAAAAATCGCTTTTTGTATTTACTTCCTACTTTGTGACTGATTGCGCGCTCGACACCTCTCGGGCTAAGACGGTCATGTCCAAACCGGTTTAGGAGCATTTAGTTAAAGCACAACAGTTTGGCGTCATTTGTGGGAAACAAACTCCCAACATCCTCATAAGAAAGTACCTTCAACTCAGCGATACTCAAAGCCCGCTTCAATGGCAAAAAGAAGTGTCTGAGCTACTGAAGGATCCGTCGCAGGGGGGCGCACTGAGCCGACTCACTCTCATTCACATGTCAATGCGCCACTCGAGGCAGAAGCTATACTTGCACCTATAGCATATTTGGAAGGACGTGCACGACAGATGGAGGAGGAACATACGGAGATGCTAGCTCTCCTCAGGAATTTAAGAGAGCCTCCTGCTCAGCTTCAGCCACCGGCGCCGGTCGATCCCCCGCCTGTAGTGCCAAATCATTCTCTAGTTCAAGAAGATCCTCATAGGGAGGAAATGTCAGAAGAACTCTCTGACGCAGCTAGTTACACTCATCCTATTCTTAGGGGAATTGCACGTGGTCACCATCGCCACTACATAAAGAAGAAGTGCGAGCGCCGGTAGGCGGAAGGATTTGTAACGCCCCCACTCGTCACATGGTCTATAACGGTGGGTCCGGCCGGGGCCCCACGCCATAGGTCACAGAAAAGTGACGGAATTACTTGCGGTGATCAAATTCAATACGTGTCCTTAACCCAATTCATTCTAGCGTAACATTAATTAAGTTGCATGAACTCAACTCCAGGAATGTCCACTAATACATAAATTTCACATTTATATAACCAAAACCAGGAATGTATATAACCCACACACACATGACCTTAAGGTCTTACAGGTTTCTCTTTTTACACATAAACAAGTTCGTACATCGGCACGCAGGCCGGCCACACATGAAATCCAACCACGATGCACTTGGCCTTCAAGGGCCTTAGCAACAAGCTTTCAATCCATGCATTTCATTTCAAGCCGCAGCACCTGCAAGTAGACATCCACCAAAGAGCGGCAAACAAAGTAACGGTCAGCTACAGCTGACCAATTATAACGACCCTACCCCATGCCCGGGGCAGCGGTTCCTTCCCTGTATGCATTTGCAAGTACAATAGCTAACAATCACAAGTACACATATCAAATCACAAACGCCGACCGCAGCCCGACGCTTCGTGCTCTCAGGGCACCTTACGGTGTAACGGAAACCCGTGGTAACACCACCAATCGCATGGTAATTAACTTGTTGGCTGGCCGGCCCTAGTCACCCCAACACGCATGCTGGTTGCATCCCGCCCAAACCAAGCAGAGGTACGTACCGCATGGAAAACGTGAGCAATCATCCAACAGATCGACCTACTTTTATTTCGGTGTAGCAAGTCGGGCTATCGCACGCTCCCGAACACTGCCACCAATCGATCTCTCCATCATGCCCAGGTACAGGTTAGCCTTGCCCGTGCTCACATCGTCACTGGCACACCGTGACGCGGGTCGGCCTTCCCTTCCTGGGTAGCCGCAGCTTCCCGCTCTCGCAGAGCAAACCACAAGGAGCTTCGCAAAGCACCAAGATCATATCCATGGCTAACCCACGCATGAGCATACCATCCACACATAGCATTCAATCATCCAATACACAAAGCACATAACATCTTTGCAAATCCACGGAGTCTTCTCCGGTTTACCCATGATCATCACCAATCCAGACTAACAGTCCAGATGGGCTTCACACAGCATGCCTATGCCGTACTCCACAATTCCGGCTCTAGATGTAGACTCAACGACGGAATCACTTTGCGAATCCACCTTTTGGTGGAGGATTCCACGCATATGCATAAACGAAAGGACTTCGATGTCCATGAAGGAGATTGTTACCCTTGAAGATCGCTTTGGTGCCATGAAGTAGCCGGACGGAAATCCCCGCCTTGACTTAGCCTTCACGAATCCGCTCTCGGATCTTCGTTCCGCACTCCGCAGCTCCTCCAGCAGCTGGTTTCTCTTCCTCCTTCCTTCCCTTGCACTCCCCTCTTCTTGCTCTCTCTTGAAATGAGAAGAAGAAGAAGATAATGAAGAGGAAGGGTTAAATCCCTTTTTCCCGGCCTTAGCAAAACCTGGAGAAAGCATATCCATTGGATCCAGAAAGAGGGAATCAAACAGCTCAGAACTGTCCAAAAAAGCATGAACACGGCCTGACACGCCCTGTGACACGCCCGTGTCACAGGCCGTGTCGACTAAAGCGGCAGGCAATCGACTACAGACAACCAGTATACGGCCGTGGGACATGCCCGTGTCACGGGCCGTGTCCCCTGACACGCCCTCAGACATGCTCGTGTCTGTGGCCGTGTGCATCAGGCTGCACAACCTCAAAATTACCCGAGACTCACACAGCCCTGGGACACGCCCGTGTGCACCTGGACATACCCGTGTCCCGCAAACATGCCATGGCTCAAAACGTCGAGCTGAGTTCGTCGACCACATTGACACACCTTGTGACACGCCCGTGTCACAGGCTGTGCCCTCACTCGACACTTGACACTCGACGATCGTCGAGCAAAATTCGTCAACCTCACGACCTGACACAACCCAGGCATGAAACGCCCTGGGACACGCCCGTGTCCCAGGCCGTGTCACCCATGCCTGAACCCAAATTGCTTTTAGGGTGTTACAATCCTCCCCTCCTTCAAAGAATTTCGTCCTCGAAATTTGGCTCACGCCAATCAGTCACAACATCACCAAATCATACACCCACTGCATCCGCGCACGCAAAAAGGCGAGCCGGGTTTGGGCCAGAGGCCGCAGCATGTCTCACCCCAAGCCATCGCACAAACAAACCAATATCAACACATTCACAGATCCAAATACATTTAGAGCTCCAGCTAACCCGCCATGTACATATCATATGTCACAGATACAAAGCCATAATATTCACAATATACATAGATGACGGCCACACTTATTTCCGCTCATTCGTATTCTTTTGCAAGTAACGTTTAAACTCCTCGGTAAATGCCAAATTGAAAACCCGAGGTTGGATTTCACCAAGTGCACTTTGCGGCTCTTGTACTTCCATATTATGCAATCGAGGCTGCGTCCGGGATGCAAATGATTTGGCCACTGCTTTACCCTTATCTTCATAAGACGCACCCGTCATTTTCTCACTTTTAGGAGGGCCGCTTCGACAGTTAGACGCTATATGCCCCTGTTTTCCGCATTTAAAATAGGTACGTGTCTCCACACGTCTTTGTCCATACGTTGCTTCTGATGCAACATTCGACGAGGTTTGTTCCATAGGCTTGAATCTCTTCTTCTCTCATTTCGGAAAATCCAATTGTTCCGACTGCGGAACTTTGAATTCTGGCTTCTCCATCGCCAGTCTCCTCGTTTCTTGCACTCGCTTCATATCCTGCTCCAATGCACGGGATGTGTCTACCAATGCTTGGAAGCCTTGGCTCACCGAACTCGGAAGTGTCAACCTTAACTCATCTCGAAGGCCCTCATAAAATCGATTCGTCTTTCGGGCTTCCTCGACGAACGTAGATCCCGCATACTGCCCAGTCTAGTAAATTCATGCAGGTATGTATCAATATCCCGCTCACCCTGCACTAGACGTAAAAATTCATTTTCCATTGCAATCCGCTGGGACACTGGCACGTACTTGGCTAAAAACAAGCGGGAGAATTCTTCCATGGAAACCTCCGCTAACCCACGACCGGCCAAGTAATGCACCTCCAGCTCATCCCACCATAATCTTGCATCTCCTTCCAACAAAAAAGTGGCTAAAGTCACTTTATGCTCCTCCACTGTCCTGATGGCAGTCATGATCCTCTTCACTCGAGCCAACCAATCTTCCGCCTGCGTTGGGGAAATTGCCCCGCCAAACGTAGGTCGATGAAATTCCATAAAAATTTTCAACTGCTCATCCACAGGCTCTTGCCTAACACCAAGCTGCACAGGTACCACTGCAGGCCTTGCATGTTGTGTCTGTAATACTAAGAGCACTGTTTCCGTCACCACCCGAATGGTCTCCGCCAAAGGAGGCATAGGCGCTTCAACCGGTGCGACACTCTCATCAGACAGCTAGGGCTCAGACGGCCCAGCTCCACTCCTCGCCACCTAGCAATGTACATAACACCATTAATAATTCATATCATAACGGTACTGCTACATTGACTACACACTCACGCACGTCATGTGCATGAAATACATTCCTAGTGGACATTCGTGAGTTCAATTCTATTCTCTCCTCCCAAACAATCTCAACCTGGCTCTGATACCACTTTGTAACGCCCCCACTCGTCACATGGCCTATAACGGTGGGTCCGGCCGGGGCCCCACGCCATAGGTGACAGACAAGTGACGGAATTACTTGTGGTAATCAAATTCAATACGTGTCCTTAACCCAATTCATTCTAGCGCAACACTAATTAAGTTGCATGAACTCAACTTCAGGAATGTCCACTAATACATAAATTTCACATTTATATAACCAAAACCAGAATGTATATAACCCACACACACATGGCCTTAAGGCCTTACAGGTTTCTCTTTTTACACATAAACAAGTTCGTACATCGGCACGCAGGCCGGCCACACATGAAATCCAACCACGACGCACTTGGCCTTCAAGGGCCTTAGCAACAAGCTTTCAATCCATGCATTTCATTTCAAGCCGCATCACCTGCAAGTAGACATCCACCAAAGAGCGGCAAACAAAGTAACGGTCAGCTACAGCTGACCAATTATAACGACCCTACCCCATGCTCGGGGCAGCGGTTCCTTCCATGTATGCATTTGCAAGTACAATAGCTAACAATCACAAGCATACATATCAAATCACAAACGCCGACCGCAGCCCGACGCTTCGTGCTCTCAGGGCACCTTACGGTGTACCGGAAACCCGTGGTAATACCACCAATCGCACGGTAATTAACTTGTTGGCTGGCTGGCCCTATTCACCCCAATACGCATGCTGGTTGCATCCCGACCAAACCAAGCAGAGGTACGTACCACATGGAAAACGTGAGCATTCATCCAACAGATCGACCCGCTTTTATTTCGGTGTAGCACGTCGGGCTATCACACGCTCCCGAACACTGCCACAAATCGATCTCTCTATCATGCCCAGGTATAGGTTAGCCTTGCCCATGCTCACATCATCACTAGCGCACCGTGACGCGGGTCGGCCTTCCCTTCCTGGGTAGCCGCAACTTCCCGCTCTCGTAAAGCAAACCACAAGGAGCTTCGCAAAGCATCCAAGATCATATCCATGGCTAGCCCACGCATGAGCATACCATCCACATATAGCATTCAATCATCCAATACACAAAGCACATAACATCTTTGTAAATCCACAGAGTCTTCTCCGATTTACCCATGATCATCACCAATCCAGACTAACAGTTTAGATGGGCTTCACACAGCATGCCTATGCCGTACTCCACAATTCCGGCTCTAGATGCAGACTCAACAACGGAATCACTTCGCGAATCCACCTTTTGGTGGAGGATTCCACGCATATGCATAAACGAAAGGACTTCGATGTCCAAGAAGGAGATCGTTACCCTTGAAGATCGCTTCGGTGCCATGAAGTAGCCGGACGAAAGTCACCACCTTGACTTAGCCTTCACGAATCCGCTCTCGGATCTTCGTTCCGCACTCCGCAGCTCCTCCAACAGCTGGTTTCTCTTCCTCCTTCCTTCCCTTGCACTCCCCTCTTCTTGTTCTCTCTTGAAATGATAAGAAGAAGAAGATAATGAAGAGGAAGGGTTAAATCCCCTTTTTCCCGGCCTTAGCAAAACCTGGAGAAAGCGTATCCATTGGATCCAGAAAGAGGGAATCAAACGGCTCAGAACTGTCCAGAAAAGCATGAACACGGCCTGACACGCCCTGTGACACGCCCGTGTCACAGGCCGTGTCCCCAAAAGTGGCAGGAAACCGACTACAGACAACCAGTACACGACCGTGGGACACGCCCGTGTCACGGGCCGTGTCCCCTGACACGCCCTCAGACACGCCCGTGTCTGTGGCCGTGTGCATCAGGCTGCACAACCTCAAAATTACCCGAGACTCACACGGCCCTGGGACACGCCCGTGTTCCAGGCCGTGTGCACTTGGACATATCCGTGTCCCGCAAACACGCCCTGGCTCAAAACGTCGAGCTGAGTTCGTCGACCACATTGACACGCCCTGTGACACGCCCGTGTCACAGGCCGTGTCCTCACTCGACACTCGACACTCGACGATTGTCGAGCAAAATTCGTCGACCGCACGACCTGACACAACCCAGGCATGACACACCCTGGGACACGCCCGTGTCCCAGGCCGTGTCACCCATGCCTGAACCCAAATTGCTTTTAGGGTGTTACAGGATTACCCATGAAGATATACGTGAAGTGATCGCTGAGGAATGCAGACATGTCGAGTGAAGGGACATTCTCGTTCGTCGTCCTCTTTGCCAAGGTTCCTCGCTCGCAACCCAAGTTCTAGCTCATCCAGTCCCACATGGTTTCAAACTGCCCAATATCGAGATATTCGATGGGACCGATGACCCGCTGGAACATATCAACCACTTCACCACCATCATGATAATCTACAATGCTGCAGATCAACTGCTCTGCCAATTGTCTCTGGTAACCCTAAAAAGACAAGCTCGTACCTGGTTCTACTCTTTGAGAGAGGGGGCCATCAATAATTTCACGGAACTGGCAAGACAATTCGTTGATCAGTTTTTCGCTATCCGAAATATTGTTCGAGACCCCTCATATTTGTCATGAATTCAACAAAATGAAGGAGAATCCTTCATAGACTTTTTCGCCAGTTTACTGCTAAAGCCCGACAAATTCCGGGGGTCGAGCCAGAACTCTTAAGGGGAGTATTTATTGGAGGACTCTGCCCTAGTTGCTTCTATTCAGCCCTGATGAGGGAAAATGTCCCTAGCTATCTGAATCTCGTGCATCAGGCGGAGGCGCAAATTACCTCTGATGAAGCTATCGAAGTGCACGGTCAATAGTTTGAAGGCGATCATACGAGGAGAAGGGGGAAGGAGCAGATCCCTAAGATTCAGAAGAAAGAAGCATAGAAGAGCATCAAAATGGCCAGCATCGGTGCGACTTCCAGAGAGAGTGTCCACCTTGAGAGTATACACCACTAAACACCACACGAACTAATGTACTTTATGAAATTCAAAATGACTCAGCCCTTCATCGACCCAAAGTGCCGATTCCAAATCCGAGGAATGATCAGTCAAAATACTGTGAATTCCACCGTGGGACCAGACACTCCACCGAGTAATGTACCAGGCTAAAGGACGAGATTGAACACCTAGTTCGATAAGGACTTGGCAGGTTTCTGCAAGTCCATATGCAAGATCAGCAAGTACCCCCCCCCCCCCCCCCCCCCAGGCTAGGAAGAGAGCAGTAGGTTGCTCCACAAGGGGCAGCCAGAGGAAGATAAATGGTGAGTAATATTGATATTATTTTCGGATCCCCGATTCTCTTTACCCAGATACTCTCCATAGATGTCAAAGAAGGAAGGCATGAAGATAAAGTTTCAGACAGGATTCTGCCATCGCATTCGGAGATGAAGACCTAGAAGGACTGCGATCACATCACCAAGACTCTCTCATGATTAATGTGGGAATCGAAAATCCCTGCTATAATATCAAAAGAATACTTGTGGACAATAGAAGCTCGGTCGACGCATTATTCCTATCAACTCTCAAAAGTATGAAACTCGCTAATCAACACCTCACTCTGGCTGCGGGACCTGTCTATGGCTCAGACAACCACCAAGTTCTAGTTTAAGGGATGATCACCTTGCATGTTATCATGGGAAAATTTCCAAGACAATCCACGCATAATATTCAGTTTGTCGTTGTAGACTCGAGTTCAGCTTACAACACTATCTTCAGAAGGCTAATATAGTCCCTTTTTAAAGCCATCTCATCAATTTCACACCTTGCAATGAAGTTCCCCACCACTGGTGGAGTAGGAGTTGTCCGAGGAAATTAGGAAGCAGCCTGAACTTGCTACTCCAAACAAGCCCGGCCAGCAAAAGCAACTGCTCCCAACATTGATGATTTTGATAAGCGGGATGAAACAACTTTGCAGCGGGGAGAACCCATAGAAAAATTGATCGAGATACCTCTTTCTGAGCTGAACTCGGCCCGCACAGTTCAACTTGGATCCCTCCTTCCACAGTAGGAAAAGGAGGTGCTTGCAGCCTATCTCTGGGTAAACAAAGATATTTTCTCTTGGAGCCCCGAGGATATGCCTGGAGTAGATGCACAGGTCATTCAACATTTTTTAAACATCTGTTGGGTCCGGCGTTCCTTCACTTGACCCGTGGCGCTTTGCTACTTATTTAATAAATTAAGTAGCGCCCTCTCCAACAGTCCGGGCTTTTGGTGCAGTTGGGTATGCGCTTGATCCTTCAATTGGTATCAAAGCCAGGTTGGTTAAACATACCATACCTGATTGTTTGTACAGGCTAACACCTGAACCCAAAGATCCCAAACTAGATCTGTTTTTCTTTGGTATTTTATTGTTAGATTTTGCTTTCACAAATCATGGCCCAAAACAAATATTATGCTAGCACAAGACCTCCAGTGTGCAATCTATCCAAATTTGCACTTTGGAAAGCAAGGATTAGACTTTACATGAATTCTATTGACGAAGATATCTTTAATTCTGTTTTGACAGTGTGTATAAGACCCCCAGAGAACACAAGTACAAATGTTGTTCCACCTCCATCAGGAACAGATGCTGATATCAAGAAATGGAAGGTAGCTGATGCTAAGGCTATGAACATCCTAGCCCAGACAATGTCTGATGACATATTTCAAAAGATAGCTGAATGTAATTCAGCCAAGGAAATTTGGGACAAACTCTCAGAAATAGTCTCAGGCTCAGCTGATGAGAGAAAGGACAGAAGATCCCATCTCATCTCTCAATATGAGAATTTCAAGAAGGGAGAGACTGAGTCAGTGGGAGATATGTACAACAGATTAAGTCTAATTGTCAGTGAACTCAGGACATTGGACAAAGAGATCTCTCTAACTGAACTAAATGACAAGATCCTAATGTGCTTCCCCAGCACTTGGGATTCAAGAATCTGGCCAATTAAGGATGCCAGAAGTCTGAATGAGATCACCACTGAAGCTCTATTGGGTAAGCTCAAATCTTATGAGCTACTCATCAAAAATAGAGAGGAAGAACAGAAGGCTGCCTCACCAGCCACAAGAAAAGAGAAGACCATAGCATTCAAGGCAACTGAGGATCTGCCTGAAGATAAAGCTACAGGCAATGATGAACTACTCAGTCTGCTGGCCAAAAGATTCTACAAGATGGCCAGAAAGGACTTCAGAAGAAGATCATACAAGGAGCAGGATAAGCCAAGGTATGACAAGTCCATTAGTAATAATAAAGACATTATTTGCTTTGGTTGCAGGAAACCAGGGCACATAGTTCCTGACTGTCCAGAGAACAAGAACAAGGACAGAAGGGACAGGAAAGAAAGAAGAAAGGAGAAAGACTCCAAAAGGAATTGCATTTGCAAACCTTCTTCAAGCAAAAACAAGCATACAAGAAAAGGGTTTGTTGCTGAATCCTGGAGTGAGACAGAAGAAGAGTCAGAAGCCTCATCTAGCTCCAGTGATGATGAGGATGATGCAGAAGAAAAGGAGTTCTGCATGATGGCAATCAATGCCTCACAGCACAATTCAAAGGAAGAGGAGTCAGATTCAGACTCAGAGACTCAACCTGAAGAAGATCAGGTAATTGGTTCTTTTGATTTTAGTTCAGAAGATTTTAAATCTGAATTTAAAGCACTGTGTCTAGACCTGCTAAAGTCTGAGAAAGAGATTATCTCTCTCAGAAATCAATTATCTGAACACAATACTTTCAAGTCAGAAAACCTCAAACTCTCCGAGGAGTTGGAGTGCTGTAGGGAACATATAGCTTCACTGAAAAGTGAGCTCTCTGAGGCCAAGAAGCTTGAAGAATCCCTTAATGGGAGAAGCATCAAGATGATGGACATCACAAGCACAGTGAACTCTAGATTCAACAGTACACTGGGCTTGGGTGCTTCATCTAGCCAACCTATAGTCCTAACAACTCCAATCAAATTCATTTCTGACAAGGGAAAGGGATTTGTAGAGGTTGCTAGGAAAAATTCTGATCTGCCTCAAAAAATTAAGTCCCAGCAGAAATCGTCGAACGGAGATCGACGATCGCCGAATGAAGATCGACGATCGCCGAACGCAGCTCGACGATCTCAGGCAAAATCGTCGAACGCAGATCGACGATCTCAGCCAAAGTCGTCGAACGCAGGTCGACGATCTCAAATACCTGACCTCAGCCATAGTCGACCGTCGAACGGAGCTCGACGATCTGACCCAAGATCGTCGAACGCAGCTCCAAGATCGTCGAACAGAGGTCAGAGCTCTGGAAAATTTTTCAAAGGCAAATCAAAATTCAATCCTAAGGGTCCTTCATCCCAAATCTTTAACTCTTATACTGAATGGATTTTACCTCCAAGGAGATATCATCCTGAAGGATATAAGAGTCAACCTGGGATGTCTTTCATTTCAGAATTGAAAGGTTATCAACCTAGGCCCAAGGTAAACTGGGTCAAAAACAAATGAATTGTCTTATGTGCAGATGAAGACCTATCCAACATCTAACCAGCAATGGTATTTGGATAGTGGGTGCTCTAAGCACATGACAGGGAACAAGGACAACCTCACATCCTTCAGAGCCAAGCTTGGACCCAAAGTTATCTTTGGTGATTCAAACTTTGGACAAACTAAAGGGTATGGTGCAGTCCAGATTGGTTCAGTAACTTTCAAGAAGGTAGCTTATGTGGAAGGACTGAAGCACAACCTAATTAGCATCAGTCAGCTGTGTGATGAATGCTACCAGGTGACCTTCAGCAAAGCCTTATGCAAAATCAAGTCAGAGGACAACACAACTGTGTTGACAGGTAAAAGGAAAGGTAACATCTATCTAATAGATTTTCTTTCAACTAATGTAGATATCTGCTTGTTTAATTCTGTCTGCAGACCCAATATTTTATGGCATAAGAGATTAGGACACCTAAACCTTAGAACTATTGCTAGGATATCCAAGGACAACCTTGTTAGAGGATTACCTTCTGGCCCCTACAAGAAGGAAGGACTCTGTAGGGCTTGTCAATTAGGCAAGCAAACTAAAAACAGCTTTAAATCACTTAATAAGAGTGATTCACCTAGGATATTGTATCTGTTACACATGGATCTTTTTGGACCCATCACAGTACAAAGCCTAGGAGGGAAATCCTATACTTTAGTAGTTGTAGATGACTTCTCTAGATTCACTTGGGTGTTCTTTCTAAGAAAGAAGTCTGATAACTTTAAGTGTCTGACAAAGTTTCTCAAATGTATACAGATTGAGTTCAATACTCACATTGCCCTGATCAGAAGTGATCATGGGACAGAGTTTGATTCTCTTCTTATGCAAGAGTTCTGTCAGAGTGAAGGGATCAGGCATACTTTCTCAGCTCCTAGAACTCCTCAACAAAATGGGGTAGCTGAAAGGAAAAATAGAACCCTTATTGAATCTGCCACTACATTGTTGTCAGATGCTCATCTAACTCTATCCTTTTGGGCAGAGGCAGTGAACACCTCCAACTATGTGCTGAACAGAAGTCTGATACATAAACTAAAGGGAAAGACTCCCTATAAATTACTCAAAGGAAAGAAACCTAAAGTTGACTATTTTAGAGTCTTTGGTTGTATTTGCTACATTCACAATAATGACAAGAAATATTTAGCAAAATTTCAAGCCAAAGCTGATGAAGGAGTGTTTCTGGGATACTCCATGATCAGCAAGGCTTATAGGGTCTATAACAAATCATCTTTGAAAATTGAGGAATCTGTTCACATTTCTTTTGATGAAACTAACATGTCTTTCAAGGAGAAGAATTCTTCTACCATAGAACCTTTGCGGGAACATTCTCTAGTTGAAGACTTGAACAAGTTATAGGTTACTCAAGAGGATGAAAGTAGTGAAGATGAAGGGAATGCTCAACATAATGAAGAACAACTTGAAGAGCCAATTGTTGTACCACAAGAGGAAACAACAGCACAGGTTGGTGAACAATCAACACCCCCTGTTGATTTAGTAACATCAAGAGACCATCAAATTTCCCAAATAATTGGAGAAATCTCAGCTGGTGTGCAAACCAGAAATCAGGTCAACCAAAACCTGTTGCACACCTGCTTCCTATCTCAAATTGAACCTCAGTCCGGGATTTTGGTGCAGTTGGGTATGCGCTTGATCCTTCAATTGGTATCAGAGGAGGTCACGGGTTCAAGACCGAGGGAGCGCTATTAAATCCTGATTTTTCCCTTCTACCTGTGTGGGTCCGGCGGGTCAGGCAACCGTGGACATGTGGTAACCGCACCTCTGAGCCGTGCAAACCATGGACATGTGGTAACCCCACCTCTGAGCCGTGTGGGCCATGTGGTAACCCCACCTCTGAGCCATGTGGGCCATGTGGTAACTCCACCTCTGAGCCAACGGGTTCTGCTGGACGCCGGGGGGGGGGGATTGTTGGGTCCGGCATTCCTTCACTTGACTCGTGGCGCTTTGCTACTTATTTAATAAATTAAGTAGCACCCTCTCCAACAGTCCGGGCTTTTGGTGCAGTTGGGTATGCGCTTGATCATTCAAGATGCAGAGCAAGATCCACACTGGATCATTGCAATGCAAGAAGAGTTGCATCAATTTGAGAGAAACAAAGTATGAGAACTAGTGCCAAAGCCTAAGGATCATTCCATTATTGGAACAAAATGGGTATTCAGAAACAAATTCGATGATCAAGGAGTAATTATAAGAAATAAGGCAAGGCTAGTTGCTCAGGGATACTCTCAAGAAGAAGGAATCGACTACGACCAGACCTTTGCACCTGTTGCAAGATTGGAAGCCATCAGAATATTTTTAGCTTATGCAGCTCACAAAGGCTTCAAAGTATATCAGATGGATGTCAAAAGTGCTTTCTTAAATGGAGACATCAAAGAGGAAGTTTATGTCAGACAACCTCCAGGTTTTATCTCTCCAACTTTTCCTGATTATGTTTTTAGACTGAACAAAGCATTATATGGTCTCAAGCAAGCTCCTAGAGCATGGTATGAGACCCTAGCATGCTTTCTCTTGGAAAATGGTTTTATAAGGGGTAGAGTAGACCAAACTCTTTTCATTAGAACCCATAAGTCCCATACCCTACTAGTACAGATTTATGTAAATGATATCATTTTTGGTTCTACTGACTCCAAATTGTGCAGAAGGTTTTCTAACCTGATGCATTCTAAATTTGAGTTGAGTAGCATGGGTGAGCTATCCTTCTTCCTAGGATTGCAAGTCAAGCAACATGCTGAAGGCATCTTTATTTCTCAAACCAAATATGCAAATGAATTAGTTAAGAAGTTTGGTATGTCTGAGGCATCTTGTATGAAAACACCCATGCCTACCAATGTTGTATTAGATGCTGATGAACATGGGAAACCTGTTGATCAGACAACATATAGATCAATGATTGTCTCTTTACTGTATCTTACAGCTAGTAGACCAGATATAATGTTTGCTACATGTATATGTGCTAGGTTCCAAGTAAGCCCTAGAGAGTCACACCTAACATTAGTAAAGAGGATTCTCAGGTATGTTAAAAGTTGTCCAAATCTAGGTCTCTGGTATCCAAAAGATTCAGCATTTGATTTAACTGGATTCTCTGATCCTGATTATGCTGGATGCAGAATTGACAGGAAAAGCACCAGTGGAACTTGTCAGTTCCTTGGTGACAGACTTGTCTCTTGGTTTTGTAAGAAACAAACATCTGTGTCAACTTCAACTGCTGAAGCTGAATATATGGCTGCAGGCAGTTGTTGTTCACAAATCTTGTGGATTCAAAACCAACTCCTAGACTATGACTACAACTTAGAGAAGTCTAAAATCTTTTGTGACAATACAAGTGCTATTTCCATAGCTCAAAATCCAGTCCTCCATAGTAGGACAAAACACATAGAGATTAGGCATCATTTCTTAAGGGATAATGTTGAGAAGAATAAAATTGAACTACACTATATCCCAACTGATTTACAAAGGGGAGATATTTTCACCAAGCCATTGGATAAAAAGAAACACACCTTCTTCCTAAATCAGTTAGGAATGTTAGATGGAGGAGGTCTTAAATAATATCCAAGATTTTGAAAGCTTAAAAATTGACCAAGACTAGGCAAACATTCTGATTTTTCTTAGTATCTAGAATTTTTCTGCTCTCTGAACTGCGCTCGACGATTTGCCCCAAGATCGTCGAACGGAGATCGACGATTTCCAACAATCGTCGAACTGAGTTCAGCGTCTATCAGATAATATGTACTATCTCTTCCGGCCAACGATCGTCGAACGGCGCTCGATGATTATGTTCTCTGAACGATCGTCGAACGTAGCTCGACGCTCTCCAATATCGTCGAACGGAGATCGACGATATTGAAGACTCTTCAGATTCCTTTAGTAGCATCGATCGTCGAACTGAGTTCAACGATCTTTCCAATTCTGCGTCGAACCCTAATATAAAACTCATTTTTCGCCATCGTTCTCTTTTGCGCTTTCGATTTATCTGCAAGAATTTTCTTTTCCTCCAAACAGTTCTACACTTGGTCGTTTTGTTTGTTGAATTTCTGCAGGTACCCATGGCTGTGTCAGTTGCTGTTCTTGCTGCAATGAAGTTTGATGCTGGCTTTGACATTGATATAGAATCCTTCAGCACGACTGACCAGATTTTTCAAGATATACTGGGTTTATTCAAGGACCAGAATCTGACTGCTATAATGACCACCAGGATCAAGCTGGCTTCTGATGAGATAAAGGAGTGGGTTTATACTACCCATAATCAAGATAACAACACTATAGTTGGGTCAATAGCTGGAAATCAGGTACCCTTGACCCCAACCATTCCCTCAGAAGTTTTTGAATTGAGAAATGGAGAAGATTCTGCTGAGTTATCTGGAGAAGAATATTCTGAACTGCTTGCTAGGATGGGTCATCCAGAGGGAAACCCTAGCAAGCTTTTCAAAAGGAACATGTCTGTAGAATACAGGTTCATGGCAGATGTGGTGGGGAAAGTGCTACTAGCAAAGCACTCTGCCCATGATACAATATCAAGATATCAGCTCTGCCTCATGGGAGCTCTTGTGGACAAGAAGAATCTGAATTGGGGAGAGGTTTTCTTTGACCTCATCAAAAAGAAAATCAACAAAAGTTTTGTTAATTTTGGGAGAATTATTGGAGTATTTCTGCAGCACAGGTGCCCTGCCTTGCTGGTCTCCTCTGGAGTTCATATCAATGCCTCCAAGAGATTGTCTTGTGCCCTCTTTGGAAAGTGGGACAGACAAATAAGCAAGCCTAGCAGGCCCTCCTCCAGTACCCCTTCAGGCACAAGGACTCAAAGAGTCACTCCTCCACAGGTCTCTGCCCCTGCAGATGACCTGGCTGCTGCTGTTGCCTCTCCTCCTCCTCCTCCAATTCCATCCCTTCCCATACCATCCACCACTCCAGCTCCATCCACCATCATCATATCCAGCCCATCTCCAACATCAACACCATCCACAGAACCCATTCTACCTCCACCAGCAGACCAATTCCACCCACTATTCTCCTACCCTCCACCTGATGTCACCTCATCTCCCTCTCATCCATCCTTCACCCTACTTGATGATTCCTTTATGGATGATTCCCCATCATCTCCTCCTGAGTTACCTTCCTCCTCCACTTCATTTCAAGACCTCCTACACCAAATCATTGATCAACCAACTTTCACCCCATCCATATCCATTCCCCTGTCCTCCATATCCACCTTGCCAACACCTCAGCCATCCCTTCCACAATTCTCCAGCTCTCCACTTCCAGAACCTTCAGCTGTTTCCATACCTTCTACCTCTACTCCAGCTCTTGAGCAAGTAGACCTTTCAGCCCTTGCTGACAGGCTGTATGAGCTGCTTGCCCCAGGCTCTCTCTATTGTTGGAGACCTCCTTGGCTCCTCTACACCTGTCAGTGGCAGCCCTTTCTGCCAGACTCTCTTACCTCCTCCCTCAGGCAACACCTACAGCAGTGTTCCTTGATCCAGACATGTCTGCATCTAGGCAGGGGGAGATGCCATATGAAGTGAATCTTCATGCTGCTGCTACTGCTTCTGCTTCTGTAAGCTCTCTGTCTGCTGCTGCTGTTAGTTCTGCTTCTTCTGCTGCTCCTCTTGTTGATGTTGTTGTGCCTACAGAAAGTCAGATTTCAACTGCAGTTCTTGCAATAGACCTCAGGTATTTGCTATCAGTTTTTGATTCTGCTTACTTTAGCTGTCTGCCAGAGGTCCATGTTGTCCAGCCTCCAGAAGATTTATCCAAGGCACTTGTGCCTTTTTCTTGTTGTGACCCTAGCATGATCACCTCCTTTATAAATTCAGTCATTGTTGCTGCTGCTTCTTCTGAAGAAAGGATTGATGTTGCTTCTGAGAATATTGATACTGCTGCTGAAGTTTCTGCCACTTCTGATGAACCAATCTCCAAGGACATTCTTATGACAGAGGCCACTGAATTTGAGCCTTCTACAGACTTTGATGATGTTCCTGCTATTTCTGCTGTTGTTAGTGAAGTTGTTGCTGTTATCACCTCTCCAGTTTCTGTTGTTGTTAGTGAATCTGCTGTTTCTGCTGTTGCTAGTGAAGTTGCTGTTGTTGTCATCTGTCCAGAGCCTACTGCTGCTGTTGTTGTTTCTACTTCACCTTCTCCATCTGCTGCTGTCCCTGCTGTTACCATCTCAACACCTACTGCTGCTGCTACTGCTGTTTCAACTTCTGCCTCATCTGCTTCTGTTCAGCTCAAAAAGGACTTGATGAAGAAAATAGATGCTCTCTATGAGGACCAGAGCTCTGAATCTGAGGAATTTAAAACAGACTCTGATGACTCTTCTGCTACCATTGCCAGGAAAAGGAAGGCAAGGAGCAAAGCAATGAAGAGGGTACCTCCTGCTAAAGTTAAAGATAACAATGATATCCCATATTACATCTTACATGATTGCCCAATCACTGAACACTGGATGCAATACTCTAAAAATCAGCTGAAAGTAATGAAGAAAAAGAGAAAATATGAGAAGGGTTCATCCCAATTCCAGCACTCTCATCCTCCTCCACCACCTCCTCCTGATGCAGGTGCAGGTGGAAGCTCTGCAAGTCAACCCCCAGCCAGAAGTCAGGCTCCCTATCAACCTCATGCCAGATCTTACCACAGGGAAAGCCAATCCAGGGGTTCACATTCTAGGAGAGGAGGATATAGAGGTAATCAAAGAGATATTCAAGTCTACTCCAAAGGTTATTCCAGGCAGCACCCATATTCTAGGGGAGGACAAATTTCTTCTGATACAACATCAGGTCATTTCCCTTATAAGATGAAAGAGACTGTGTCTGCGAGGCCTCCTCAAGACAATCCCTCCAACAGGTATGAGCCACCTGTACCTTTTGAGGACCCTGAAAATAATCCAGCTGCTTGGACTGCAAGGTTAAAGGAATTAGCTGCACTGGACCAAATTAAAAAGGCCAGAGAACAAGGAATAGATTCTTCCAACATTTCTACTATGTCTGAACAGAGACAAAAAGAACTAGAGAGATATGCTTCAAGTAAATTTTTTGATGCTGACAGATACATGGAATTACATCCTGAAGCTATGGTTCCCAGGCCTAAAAAGCAAACTTATTTGGGTGCAGCAGATGATACCAGATCCAACAAGGAAGCCCTCAATCCTAACAGAGAGATTAAACTTGTTAAAGGCAAATAGAAGAAATGATATTGTAAGGTGATAATTTCTGTGATCTCTGATTGCTATCTGGATGATATATATATCTCTGTGATTCTGCTTGTCTAGCTGTTGTTTTTCTGTTTTGCTGATTGTATGTTGCTATTTAAAATTTTTCCAAAGTCTGTAAATAGTAATCCTAACCCAAATAGGGGGATATTGTTGGAACACCCTATTACTAATTTGGGTCAGGATCACTATGTCTCTAGGAATCTTTGCTTGACCTCCTGTATAGCTTAATAGGTCAATTAGAATTGAGTCTAAGGGTTAGAAGACTAGGTTTGGAAGCTGCCCTGAAGACCAGGATTCTCTGTCTGGAGTCTAAGTCTGATCGTCGAGCTCAGCACGACGATTCGTCGAACTCCGATCGACGATCGTCTAGCTCAACTTCGACAGATCGTCGAACTCCATTCGACGATCGCTGAGCTCAACATCATTATATCGTCGAATTCCATTCGACAATCGGTGAGCTCAGGTTGACGATTTTGACTCTGCTTTGGATCTTTATCTCTGAGCTCAGTTCGACGATCTTTGAGCTCAGATCGACGACATTTTGCTGCTGTATATTTCCAGATCGCTGAGCTCAGATCGACGATAGCAGAGCTCAGTTCGACGATTTCAGATAACTTCCAGGATGTTTCTAAGTTCAAATTCAAATCAGTTAGGAGTTATTCTGCAATTAATTCAGAGATTTCCTAGCCGTTTTCATTCATTTCTGGACCAAGTTTCAAGGGATTTTTCAAGGAATAATTCTGTGGACTTTCCTCCTAAAGAGATTTTGCAATTAAGGATGCAATTAATGCAGGCCAACGGCTATTCTTGACAGAGAATGTTATTCTATTCTGCTCCAGAGAATAAAAGACAGAATTTTTGAATCTCTCAAAAAACACACACAATACAGAGAGAATACATTTTTACAGAGACATTCAAAAAATCTTCTGTCACAAAGAATTCACAAGAACACACATCCAAGGAGATCAAGCTTTCTCAAAATCTTCAGATCTCTGTAGTTTTCAAGTGTTCAAGGCCAACATATTTCCAGACTCCAGACATTCAACATTTCAGCTATTGCTGAAATCATCTATTGCTGGGGTTCAATCTTTGAAGGCCTATCACCCTCAGCAAAGCTTTTCTTCCTGAAGATCTCAAGGATTCAGGGGGAGCTTTGACATCAACAATCCACATAGTCTTCTCAGCTGATCTGAGAAAGAGAAGTCTTCCATCACTCTCTCACCCCCACTCTGTAAAGGGTTTCTCAAACTCCCTTCAAAAGTTTGAGCTTGGTTTTTGAGCACCTTGTCAAAAGCTCATTGGTGGCAAGACACCTGATCAAAAAATCTGCTTTGGTTTTTGAGCACCTTATCAAAAGCTCATTGGTGCCCAGGACACCTGATCAACTCATCCTGCAGTGGATTCCTACCTAGGGTGGTAGAAGAGTGGATGTACCCAAGTTTAGGGGAACCACTATATTTCCTTGTGTCTTCTGGTTGTGCTTGCTTTCATTTTTGTTTGTGGCCTTGATTTTTCTGTGCTTAGTTTTTGTTTAACTTAGTGCTGTGATTAGATTTATTATTGCTTCCCTGCTCACTCTTATTATAACAATTGTTGTAAAAGTTTTTAAAGCACCATATACTCTATTCACCCTCCCCTCTAGAGTATATCAGATCTAGCTGCACTTTCAACATCAATCCTGCATACAAGCCAATCATTAAGAAAAAGAGAATTTCACCCTGGAGCGACTCCAGACAGTTGAAGAAGAAGTGGGAAAGCTTCTGGATACGCAATTTATTTGGGAAGTAGAATACCCCACTTGTCTAGCTAATGTATTCATGGTCAAGAAACCTTCGGAAAGTGGAGGATGTGTGTTGATTATACTAACCTCAATCAAGTCTGCCTGAAAGACAACTTTCCTCTCCCAAGGATCGACCATCTTGTTGATTCGACCGTGGGTCACCAACTTCTCAGTTTCATGGATGTGTATTCCAGCTACAACCAAATCAGAATAAACCTACCAGCACAATGCATTCAGAACCGACAAAGGAATTTATTTCTACATAGTGATACCCTTCGGCCTTAAGAATGTCGGAGCTACCTACCAGCGATTGATGAACAAGGTGTTCAAGGATATCATCGGAATGACTATGGAAGTATATACAGATGACTTGCTAGCCAAGAGTATCCATCAAAGTTACCATCTGAAAGATCTGGAGAAGTGTTTCGAGCTCCTTCTCCGGTATGACATGAGACTTAACCCAAGCAAGGGTGCATTCAATGTTACGTCAGGCAAGTTTCTGGGGTTCATGGTGACCCATCGAGGAATAGAGGCGAACCCAGAAAAGATCAAGGAAATGAAATATATGTCACCTCCTCGTTCCATAAAAGAAGTACAACATCTAAATGGAAGGATTAATGCACTCTCATGATTTTTAACACAAAACGACGATAAGTATCTCCCTTTTTTGAAATTCTTAGGGGGCATGTAGCACAAGGTTCTAGTGGACAGATGAATGTCAAGTGGCCTCCGAATCCCTGAAGCAATATCTAGCCACGCCTCCGCTCCTATCAAAACCAATCCCTGGAGAAATATTGTACCTATATTTGACCATAACCCCATTTGTATTAAGTTCAATATTAGTCAAAGATGAAGGAGGAATTCAGCGCCCAATGTACTATCTTAGCAAGGTTCTTCCAAATACAGAGGCTCGGTATCCTACAACGGATAAAACAGCTTTAGCCCTTGTCTTTTCAACCCGAAAACTTCGACTATATTTCCAAGCTCACACGGTAAAGGTATTGACAGAATTCCCATTTCACGAAATCCTCCAGAAACTAGAAGCAGCTGGTAGATTAGTAAAGTGGGCAGACGAACTGTGTGAGTTCGATATTCATTTCCTACCCCAATCGGACATCAAATCTCAAGTGTTTGTAGATTTCATTGTGGAGATCACCATTCCCCAAGAAGCTGCCTCTGCACAAAACATCATTGCCTCTCGATGGGCTCTTTATGTTGATGGTGCATTAGAGATCGAGGGGGCAGGGGCAAGGTTGCTTTTAGTAAGCCCATAAGCAATTACTCAGGAGTACGGACTCAGATTGAAATTTTCAGCCATAAATAATGTTGTTGAGTATGAAGCTCTAATTGTATGAATCAGACTTACCACCGAATGCAGAGTAAAGAACCTGACCATTTACTCAGATTCTTAGCTTGCAGTTTCACAAATTGAGTGAGATTATGAAGCAAAGAATGACCACCTAGCCAAAAACCTGTCAATTGTGAGATCTCTTCTTGCCAAGATTTCGCAATATCAGATTATTCACATTACCGGAGAACAAAATTCAAGGACAGACGCACTCTCCAAGGTCACCACATCTCCTTCTCAATATTAGTATAGAAAACGCCAGGTGGAAGAAATAGTCATCCCCTTTATTCAAGGTCCATGGGATATTACAAAGATTGATGAGCAGGGATCATCATGGGTCAGCCCGTTGCGAGCCTACCTCGAACACCAACATCTTCCAGAACACCCGATGGAGGCGCGATGTTTAAGGATGCGAGCAGCGACCTCACCATCATTAATGAAGAGTTGTACAAGTGGTCCTTTTTCGGTCCTTACCTAAAGTGTTTGTCAGAATCATACGCAGAATACACGTTACGCGAAGTTCGCGAAGGAATTTGTGGAGAGAATTTATGCAGCACGGCACTGGAATAGAAGATCTTGCGCCAAGGATTTAACTGGCCTACTATGAAAAAAATGTGGCCGAGTTTGTCCAAAAATGCAAGAGCTGCCAACTGTACTCGAGCATTCCCCGACAGCCTCTAGTCTCTCTTATGACCCTACAAGGAGCTTGGCCTTTTGTGTAATGGGGCATCGACCTTCTAGGTCCCCTCCCACAGGCCTCAGGATAGAGGAAATTCATCATTCTTGCCATTGATTACTTTACTAAGTGGTAGAAGAAGAACCCTTGTAAAAATCACAGAAGAAAATGCTAAACATTTTGTTTGGAAGAACACTATATGTCGTTTCGGCATTCCTGCAACCATCATTGTCGATAATGCTACACAATTCACTGGGAAATCCTTTACAAAGATGTGTGAATACTTGAAGATCAATCTACGACATACCGTTGTGGCACACCCGCAGACCAACGAACAAGTAGAAGTGACAAATCGTACCATCTTCAAGGGCTTGAAGACTCAACTACAGGAAGTTGGGGGCAATGGGTTGATGCGCTCCCTAATATATTATGGGCCTACCGAACCATAGAGAGAACTCCTAATGGAGAAACCCCATACAATGTTTGATACGACCATCATCCCAGTGGATATTGGATTCCCAAGTTCCTACATTTTGAACTTCGATCCAGAGAAAACGATAAGGCGCTTCGAGAAAAGCTCGACTTAGTTCCAAAGGTCAGGGATGCGAGAGCCCTTCATGCCACCGCCTATCAAGGACGTGTAGCACCACTCTTTAATCTAAGAGTAAAACCCATACCTATCAATGTCGAGGACCAGGTCTTACTAAACATAGAAGCAGCTGACAAAGGACCACAGAGAGACAAGCTCTCTCCCTCATGGGAGGGACCGTTCGTTGTCATTGCAGTCGTCAAGCCAGAAACCTTCAAGATTAGAACCGCAGAAGGAAAGACCCTTCCCCACACGTAGAATGCGCAGAACTTGCGCTGATTTTACCAGCGAGTTCTTATTCTTTTATTTCCTATTTATTTTTGTTTAAATTCTATGTTTTGATGTTGTAAAATCTGCGAGTCATGACTCTCTCAAACTATTTCTAAGTTATGAATGATGCATTATGTTTTCCCTCGATATTGCATCAAGGTAATTCCATTAGGTAAGACTGCGCATGTGGTTTGAATGAGGCCGCTCTTCACTGAACCTGCCTCTCCACATCTCGACATCGCCTAGGCCTGCCCCCCTCGCGATCGACATCAACCACTTGATAAGACTGCAAATGAGGTTTGAATGAGACGGCTCTTCACCAAACCTTCCTTTCTATGCCTCATCATCGCCTGGGTCTGCCCCCCCTCGCGATTGACACCAAATAGAATTTAATTAATTGAGACATGCAACCAGATTGAGCAAAAAAGCTCTTTGTCGTCACTGCGGTCCTAAGCTTCACCAACTACTAGCATTCATATAAAGGAAGAGAAACCCGAGAAATGTCATAAAACAAACATAAGACATACAACAAACAACCTCAAGAAGGTAACAAAGAATTCCCACAGGTTTAAAAAGCAAGAGCAAGCATAAACCATCATGTAGCAGACTCAACTAAAGAAAGAATAAACATGCAAGAGTAAAAACTCAAGTTACTACACATCAACTGCATCTACATCAGAATCTGGGCTCGAGTTCTCATCGTCTGAGATATCAACAAAGCTGAGGTCGGACATATCACACTTTAGGTTCCTAGCGACAAGGCGAAAAGCCTTTGACACTCCACGCCTAAGTGCAAACTCACGAACATCTTCCGTCTGAGGCTCCACCTCCCTTGTCCAGATCTCCTCACGGACCTCTCGCCAATCAATCAACGATCACACATGTAGTCCAAAGGCTCAATGTACTCGGAAAGCCAAGCGGCCTTCAACTCTGACACCCAGTCATCGGAGGAAAGCATCTCCACTTGAGCCTTCAAAGCCCCAAGCTCTCTCCAAACGGAAAGCCTCCTCTTGGGCGTTCTTCAGCAACTGTATGGTTTTCTCTACGAGAGACTTCACCACCTCCAACGCCGCTCGAGCCTCCTTCAGTTCTGTCTTCAGCTCTGACCCGATCCATAGATATTAGGATACATCTCGATCATGATCATCTCTCAAAGCGTCAAGTGAACTTTCTGCTATCCAGAGCTTCTCCTGAAGGGCTAAATATCCATCATTCAAGCTCACGTAATGATCATTCCATGTAAAAGCAATATGAGCATAAGCTTTAATCTACAAGCAGAAAGAAAAAGTCAGTATGACACAAAGCAACAAAAATGCAAAACCCAAAACAAGTAGACTCACTTACTATATCGTTCATTGCCTTCAAAGAAGAAGACACTCGCGGAGCAGAAGCATCCAAAGAGGTAGCCTAGGGGCAGAGCTCCCCAGCACTTGCACGTCAGCATCAGTAGGAGTGGTCTTGCCTCGACAACCAGGAGGGACTGACTCATCCTGAGTAGCTTTTTGCTTCGAAGAAGATGGAGGATCCATGCCCTCATCACTATAATTGGCCATAATAACCTTCCTTTTTCGATCATGAACTGAAGACGCCTCAACTGGCCGCTCAGAACCGATAGATACCCTGCACTGCAACAAACATTTTTCTCAACGAATAAGGAGATGCTAAATAAATGATTGACCAACTCCCGAAGCTCTGTAAATCCAAGCATCGAGGAAAACTCTCTCTTTTTCCTCTTCTAGCGATGACAACGGTCAGGCAACGTATTCCACAATTCCGGTAAGTCCCAAGAGTTCCTGACATAACCAAACAGGGTGTTCCCATGACTGCCACCGTGAACACAAACCGTCAACCATCCTCTTGGTGGGAACTGGAAGCCTAATCTCAAAGTCAAGCTAGCTTTTATTGCTAAAGATTTCAGCACGACTGCCGCCGTCAACAGAACATCGTACCAATCTCTGAACCAATTCAGGGAGAATTTTGAACCATACTCTCTAAATAATATCACCAATCCCATGAGGCGCACCATCCCAAGCGAAGTAAACTGGGACATTAGAACATTGTAGAACTTCCAAATATCAATCACCTCCTCGCACGGTGGGAACTGGAAGCCTAATCTCAAAGTGGTCTCACAAATCGTCAACCAACCTCTTGGTGGATTTTGAACCATCTTCTCAACACGCGGTATCCTCACCTCAAGATCGGCAAGTAACCCGTATCACTTTCTCCAAATCGTAATTTGATCATCAGAAAGTGACGAACGCAGACACATAGGTCTCATGGGGCGCTTTGAAGCCTGAAATTGAAGAAAATTATAGCTGAAATTCAATGATCAAAGCAAGGACGTTCAATTGAACGGATAGTGCACCATCACCATATCTCCGCAAAGTCAAGCTGCACACTCCGTCGAATGTGAGCCCGCGCGCGCAGATCCTGCGAAACCCTAGGCACGTGCGCAAAGACCACACACACCTTCGGGTGCATAAGCGCATGTTGTAACATCCCAACTTTTATTGGGCCGCCAGAACCCTAGTGGGCCCATTAAAAGTGGCCCGAACCCTACCCATGACTCGGTGGGAGATAACCCTATACGGGAAATGAAGCTAGAGAACTCCGAATTGAGTTCTGTCAGTTCATGTGACCTCGTTTAG
Organism: Platanthera guangdongensis; assembly: GCA_039583875.1. Classification (NCBI taxonomy): domain Eukaryota; kingdom Viridiplantae; phylum Streptophyta; class Magnoliopsida; order Asparagales; family Orchidaceae; genus Platanthera; species Platanthera guangdongensis. The sequence goes on from CM077147.1 coordinate 33,209,028, forward strand.
TCAATGTGAGTGCATCAGAACTCGTTCAGTTGGACCCCGAGGTCATATAGTGAATGTGGTCATTCCTCGTAAAACGTAACAAGTGCAGATTTTGGATATCGACTTAAAGAACTCCGAATTGAGTTCTGTCGATTACTGTGACCTCATATAACCTAGACAGGTGCATCGGAACCCGTCACGTCACGATCCGAGGTCTAACGACAGTTTTACACACTTCGACCATTTTAGCACGCTACGACTCACAAATGTTGGACTTTCGCCAAACAGACTCTGATTCAACCCCAGTTAGTGGCGTTGGACTCGTGTGGTCAATACAAAATCAACAGAAGTCATCCCAGTCAATTTCGACGACAATTGGTCAACCCGTGGTCAAATCAAGCATAGTAGTGCACCAAAAAGCGTGCGCACACCAATTCTAACACAACACCCGAACTTTAACCTGACCCCGATGACTTGGACTCACTTTGACTTTGACCAGCAAAGGGGACCCACCCTAGGGTTGAATTGGTCAAACCCACCTAAAAATCCATCTTTTGGATTTTTCTCAAAGAAGGGGCCCACCTACTCTCCAAGGAAGGATGACGCATGCCCCCCTCACACTTCTTGGGCCCCCAACCAGTAAGCCTCCCTAAGTTAAATGGAGGCCCACCCTATTCACCTTTCCTCTCTTTTCCCTCCTCTCATTCCCACCTAAAAGCCCAAGCTCCACCCTCCACACAACCGGGAGTAGCAGTGGCCTTCTGATCTCATGATGAGATCAGACGACCCAGATCTCCTTAATTCCAACCCCCCACCTCAGCATCAACGCCCCCCACAGTGGATCTGCTGTCGATCCGTTGTGGGGACAGTAGGGCATAAAGCACCCTGCGACTTAAGTTTAGCCGCAGGATCAGTTAGATTTGCTATTAGCAGACCAAATCAGAGGGCAGGAGTTTTGGAAAATGTTTGGGCAAAACCTAGGCCTCTAGGTGAAAAATGACCAACATGAAAAATGTTCCCCATGATGAGGGATACATCCTCAAAAAGTTTGAGAATTTTTGGAGTTAATTTATTATTTTTAAAAGCCAAAATAAAATTTGTGTGGCTAAATTAAATACCCAAAACACCTTGGAAAATTATAAAAAAATACTAGGCTCTTTTTAGGGCCTCCCACGGGTTGTATCAAAACTTGAAGTCATGAGGATGCAATTTGATATTTTTCCTAAAATATTGAAGCCTAGGGTCGCGCACGGATCCTTTATCCGCTCGTTTTCCCTAAAAGACAGAAATTGGAGTGCGCGAACACTTCTTATAATTAAACAAGTACTTGAAAATATTTTATCGACGAGAACAGCCGAGGCAAGTGACTAAACTCTGGGTTTTCCAAGATTTTGTTAAACCGCCGAGCACCTCGACTCTTCGATGAATAAGGCACGCTCGGAAGATGAGTGTACAAGTGATGACTTGGAGTTGTCCCTGACGGCTAATAAGAATATAACTCCGAGCCAACTAAGCCGTAATAAATATGGCGCAACCAAATTAATTGAATCTTAATGGTTGTTGTAACCCAACCAAATCTACTTAAATTTTGAAGCCTCCTCAATAGGAGTGATTGGACTACTAACCATTTTCTTTGTGTTTTCTCCAGTCTCGTACTAGTCAAGTTTATTTTAATACTTTCAATTCAGTAATACATCAGTCTCGTACTGGTCAAGCTTATTTTAGTACTTTCAATTCATTACTACTCCAGTTTCGTACAGTTCAAGCTCATTTATGTACTTTCTATTCAGTACTACTTCAGTCATATACTGATCAAGCTTATTTCAGTACTTTCCTTTCAGTACTACCCCAGTCTCGTACTGATCAAGCTTATTTTTAGTACTTTCAATTAAGTACTACTCCAATCTCGTACTGGTCAAGCTTATTTCGGTACTTCCTATTCAGTACTACTCCAGTCTCGTACTAGTCATGTAACACCCCCTATCCGTCGCATAGCATATAGCAGTAGGTCCGGCTGGTGCCCGACGCCATATACCACAGACAGACCAGGTGGTTACTCAATGGAAATCATCCAACCAATCACAACGTCCTACACAGAGCATTCTAGCAGAAGCAGTTTAAATAGTTGCAATTAAAAGAACTCAGCAACAAGCATGAATGTCCACTAACAAGCCAAAAAGGAATGAAGTACATACACAAGTACTGGCCTTAAGGCATTACAAATGGTTTACTCATATTACATGTTTTCCATACCACGGCACGCAGGCCGGTCATACATGAACAAAAGCAAGTAAACATTCCAATTAGGCCTTCGATGGTCGGCTTCGCAATTTGGGCTTTAGCCGGCTATTGACCGCTTGGTCCAGCAGCACCTGCAAGCAACAAACCACCGCACGGTGGCAAACAAAAGCAACGGTCAGCAATGTTGACCAAATTATAACGATCCCGCCCCAAACTCGGGGCGGCGATGCTCCTTCCCTGCAATTTATTAACACAACCAAGCAGTATATAAATACATTGCATCACAGGCGTTGGCACGCACAGTCACACGCCCCGTGCTCTCAGGGCACATTCTCGGTGATCACGGTCTAAGTCCGTCGACTCACCACCGTCCCCAGGACGGAAATATCTCGTGAGCATTTGGTCTTTCTGGCCACTGCCTAAGACCCTCAATCTATGCCAACAGTAAGTGCCAAGTAACTTTAGGTCTTTTTAACCGAACGACATAGAGCGGGTACGGTTCCGCCTGACTCGTTGCTCACACCGCAACATTAATTTACAACATATGCGCGGGTCAAACTTTCCTGAGTCCCAAATCGTTTACACACAACACATAACCCAGTTATGCTCAAGTTGGCTCCCAGGCCCACATGTTTGGCAGAATCACGCATCTGCCCAGTTTTCTAGGTGCACCTTTGGGTTAATCCCCAAGGCTCCCTATTGCAATCTACCACGTAGAAAAACCCGAAAACAAACATTCACACGGAGTCTTCTCCGATCATTTATGCAATGCAACATCACCGATCCAGACCAACATGTCCGGATAGGCTTCACACATCATGCCTATATCCGTTCTTGATTACGGACTCTACACAATGGGGAGTTTACATATATACCCGAAGGAACGCCTCCAACTCACCGCAAACTCACGAGAGTGGGCTTCCTATGCAAAAGAAGGAGAGCTTCACATGCTCAAGTAGAGAATCGTTACCCTAGCGTTCTTCCTTGGTGCCATGGAAATGTACGTGGATGTAAAGCACCGCAATCTCCTTGACTTCATAGATCCGAAGTCGTCTCGCGATTTGGAGCTCTGAAACTCCTCCAATGACTGGATCTAGACTTCTTCTTCCTCCTTTGCTCTCCCCTCTCTCTAGGATTTAGACAGAGAACCACGACAGAAAAATAAGGGTTTTGAAACCCTTCTCTCGGGTATAACCCCTTCGGTATAACCACAGTCGTCGGATCCCTCAAAAGGGATGCACAGATACGATCCAGGTCTGACCTGGATAAATGTGGCCAAACACCGCATGGTACGCCAACAGGAGTAGGACACGTCCGCGACAAAACAGTGTCGGATCATTAGTCAACTCCCGCCAAACCCCTGTGTCGACACTCCGCGTCGACAGAATCAAACACACCACAATCCGCCCCGTGCTCGACGATCGTCGAACCAAGATCGTCGACCGCTATCAGATCGTCGAATGGAGATCTCTAGCCAAATCGTCGAACGCAGCCAGATCATCGAACGGAGATCTCTGGCCAAATCGTCGAACACACGGCCCGATCGTCGAACGGAGATCTCTGGCCAAATTGTCGAACGCACGGCCCGATCGTCGAACCCACGGCCCGATCGTCGAACCCACGGCCCGATCGTCGAACCCACAGCCCGATCGTCGAACCCAGAAAACTGCCTGATCGACGAACACACGGCCCGATCGTCGAACCCACGGCCCGATCGTCGAACCCAGAAAACTGCCTGATTGACGAACACACGACCCGATCGTCGAACCCACGGCCCGATCGTCGAACGGAGATCGCTGGCCCGATTCGTCGACCGCAGAATTGTGACCAGATCGTCGATCGCTGCTCGATGATCGTCAAACCCAGAAAACTGCTTGATCGATTTGCCAGATCTTTGAACTAAATCGTCGAACCCCTCTCGACACGCCCTGGGACACGCCCGTGTCCCATGCCGTGTTCCCCTGCCAAATTCCAAATTTGGTACAGAAACGTCACCCGTCGCTCTTTTGAGTTTCGGGGCATTACAGCTCTCCCCCTCTTAAAATAATTTCGTCCACGAAATTACATAAAGGAAAGATAAGTACAAAATTAAATTGTACCTGAGCGGAACAACTCCGGATACTCATCAAGCATAGTCTGCTCTCATTCTCAAGAGAGCTCTTCTCGACCGCAATTGTCCCATCGGACTTTGACCATCCTAATCTCTTTATTGCGTAGCCGCTTGACCTCTGAGTCTTCAATCCGCACGGGCTTGACCTTTGTCGTCAACCCACTATCAATCGGCGCTTGATCGACTGCGATCACTTGCGTAGGCTCTTGCACCGCCTTCCATAGCACCGATATGTGGAATACATCGTGTAAACCACTAAGCTCCACTGATAGCTTCAACCGATAAGCCGCTTCGCCAATCCGCTCCAGAACCTCAAACAACCCAAGGTACCTTGGGCTTAGCTTTTTCAAGCGCCGCACCCGCGAGACACCCTTGAACGGCTTGATCTTTAAGTACACCCAGTTGCCCACAGCGAACTCCACGTTCCTGTGCTTGACATTATAGTACTTCGCTTGCCGGTCCTGAGCGATAAGCAATCTCTCCCGAACGGTTCGCACCAACGAAGTAGCATCTTCCACCACTTGACGCTTGTACAACTTTGACTCACCCGTTTCCAACCAGGACAACGGCGTGCGACATCTTCTACCATAAAGGGCCTCGAAGGGCGCCATTTGAATACTCGCCTGATAGCTATTGTTGTACGCAAATTCCACCAAATATAGATGGTCTTCCCATTGCTTTCCAAAGTCCAAGACACACATGCAGAGCATGTCTTCCATAGTTCTATTGGCCCTCTCGGTCTGCCCATCCGTCTGCGGATGGAAGGCTGTGCTAAAACTCAGCTTTGTTCCTAATATTTGCTGCACAAGCCTCCAATCATTGGACGTGAACCGCCCATCTCGGTCACTCACGATGCTGCGGGGCACACCGTGGAGCCGCACTATGTTACCCACATATATCTTTGTTAACTTTTCCACCGGATCATCCTTCCTATGCGGAATGAAATGCGACACCTTCGTTAGCCGATCTACGACCACCTAGATGGCGTCGTTCCCATTTTGCGACCTTGGCAACCCGTGCATAAAGTCCATAGAGATGTCGTCGAATTTCCACTCCGAAATAGGCAAGGACTTCAGAAATCCTCCCGGCTTTTGGCACTCCGCCTTCACCAAGGCGCAAGTTTGGCACTTCTCCACGTAGAGCGCCACATCCTTCTTCAAACCCGGCCACCAAAACAGTTTCTTAACGTCGCGGTACATCTTTGTGCTCCCCCGGGTGAATCGAGTACTTGGTATGGTGCGCCTCGTACAACAAATCCACCCGCAAACTGCCCACGCTTGGGACGCAAAGACGACCGTCTTTCCAAAGCAATCCATCCACAACTTCATATAGGGAATTTGACCCATCCAGAGCCTCTATCATTAGTTGCTTCATGTGGCCATCCAAATCCAAAGCCTGCCGAATCCGATCAGTCAGGTCATATTGAACTTCAGTCCAATTCAAGAGTGCTTCAGCACTTGACTGCCTATCCACGCAAGAAATCTCCAACGCCTCCAACTCCCGAACCAACTGCTCATCATGCACCGATAGCCAATTAGCTTGAGCTGGGGCTCGGCGACTCAACGCGTCCGCAACCGCATTGCCCTTACCAGGCACGTAGTGGATCTTGAATGTATAGTCCCCCGGGAACTCCATCCATCTACGTTGTCGCATATTCAGATCTTTCTGATCAATCAAATACTTCAGGCTCTTGTGATCGGTGTAGATATCAATCCTCACACCGTACAAATAATGCCTCCACAGCTTCAAGGCAAAAATCACAGCCGCTAACTCCAAGTCATGGACCGGATAGTTCCTCTCGTGCACCTTCAGCTGTCTCGAGCCATATGCTATAACGCTTCCATGCTGTAATAGCACACATCCCGAACCACTGCCCGAAGCATCGCTATAAATCTCATAACCTTCGGTCCCACTCGGCGAACTCAGCACAGCCGCCGTGGTCAACCGACATTTCAGCCCCTCAAAAGCTCGCGCGCACTCCGGCGTCCAAACGAACTTCTGCTCCTTCCTCGTCAAAGCAGTGAGAGGTAACGCTATCCGCGGGAAGTTCTCTACGAAGCGCCTATAATAGCCGGCAAGCCCCAGAAAGCTCCAGACTTCCGCTACAGTACAAAGCTCAGGCCACTCCCGTATCGCAACAATCTTCGCCGGATCCACTGCAATACCTTCTTCACTCACTATATGACCGAGGAACGCCACTGAGGACAACCAAAACTCGCACTTCGAGAACTTGGCGTATAATTGATTCCTCCTTAGCGTCTCCAAAACCAAATGAAGATGCCTGAAGTGATCTTCCTCACTCTGTGAGTACACCAAAATATCGTCGATGAAGACGATCACAAAATGGTCCAAGTACTCCGTGAAGTTCCTGTTCATCAAATCAATGAACACTGACGACGCATTATTCAGCCCAAATGGCATGACCGTAAACTCGTAATGCCCATATCTCATACTGAACGTTGTCTTCGGGATATCACTCTCCCTTATTCGCAGCTGATAGTACCCGGACTTGAGGTCCAACTTTGAGTACACAGTCGACTCGACTAACTGATCGAATAGATCATCAATCCGGGGGATCAGGTACTTGTTCTTTTCTGTCAACTTGTTGAACTCCCGATAATAAATACATAGCCTCAAGCTTCCGTCCTTCTTCTTAACAAAGAGGACCGGCGCGCTCCAAGGCGAAGAACTTGGACGCACATACCCTTGAACCAACAACTCTTGCAGTTAAACCTTCAGCTCCGTCATTTCCTTAGGCGCTAGCCAATATGGAGAGCGTGATACAGGCTTTGCACCTGGTACGAGCTCTATCGTAAAATCTATCTCCCGCTGCGGCGGGGCTCCAGGAAGATCGCTAGGGAACACATCAGGATACTCCGATACCACTGAAATACTTCCAATGTGGGCTTAGGCTTTGCAACCTCCACTAGTGTAAAGAACAGTTCTGCACCGGCACGAACCGCCTTTACCACCTGAAGAGCAGACATCAACGTCTTGCTCGACCCCTTCAAGCCCGTGAAAGTCGTCTCACGACTTGCTCCCAACTTGACTTCCTTGCGACCGCAATGAATATAGGCTTGCTGCTCTGAGAGTCAGTCCATGCCAAATATAACGTCGAACTCCACCAACGGTAGTAACGACGCTTGCAGATCGAACTCTTGATTCCCAATGCGAATCTTAACACCGCAGACTTTATCCGCGCGCATCGAACACCCATTCAGTAACAAAACATCCAACTTGTCCTTCACCATCGAAGAAGGTACTCCGATGCGCGATATGAATCCTTCGGACAAGAAGGAGTGTGAAGCTCCCGTGTCAAAGAGTGCTCTTGTCGGATACTCACAAATCAAAACAAATCTTAAACAAGCAGTGGTAAGGTAACAAGCACATAATAAGTATTTAAAAGATTAACTTGCAATAAATTTAAATTTTACCTGTCACCAGATCCTCCTGTTTAATGGCCTCCTGTTGGCCAAGATTATAAACCCTCGGTTGGGCCGGAGCATAATGGTACGCGGTTGACTGCACCGCCTTGCCCTTCTCTTCATAAGTTGCTCCCGGCTTCCTTTCGGACTTGGGACGTACGCTCCAGTAATCGCGGGCAAAGTGCCCCGGCTTTCCACAAGTAAAGCATGCACCCGGGGTCCGACCCGTAGTCGCCCCAGAAGCACCTGAAGAAGGAGCTGGACCCGAAGTCCTAGCCTTCTTAAAGAATTTACGGTACCCAGACTTTGAGGTAGTCGGCACCTTGAACTCAGATTTCTTGTCACCAACGCTTTTCTTTGCTTGTACATTCTTCATGTCCTTCTCCAAGGACCGGGCCGTGTTGACCAAGGTCAAGAAACCCTGCGTCATCGGCCCCGAGAGTAGTAGCCTCAAATCATCTCTTAACCCTTCGTAGAATCGATTCGTCTTGCGCTCCTCATCCGTGATGGTGGAGCTAGCATACCGACCCAATCGAGTAAACTCGTGGAGATATTCATCCACGCTACTCTCTCCTTAAACCAACTTCAGGAACTCGTTCTCCAAAGATATCCTCTGCGTCGAAGGCAGGTACCTAGCCAAGAATAGTCTCGAGAACTCCTCCATCGAGACGTCTGTAAGTTGCCTACCTCTCAATAAATGCAGCTCCAAACCCTCCCACCATAGCCTAGCATCTCCATCCAATAGGAACGTAGCTATAGTGGTCATCTGCCACTCCTCCGTCTCCGTAGCTGTCAAGACTCTCTTCACACGGGAGAGCCAGTCTTCAGCTTGAGATGAGGTTCCCAACCCCGAGAATACTAGAGGATTAAAGCGCATGACATGTTTGAGCTGTCTCTCGGTTGCCCTCCTTGGCACCAACGGTTCCTCTACTACCTGTTCCACCCTTCTCTGCTCAGCCGCTTGCAGTGGTACCTGCTCCATCTCAGGAGCGGGCTGCTGCATTTGCCTTGCAGGCTGCGCATTAATCATGGCAAACACTGCTTCAACCACCAGTCGAATGGTTTCGGCCGAAGGAGATGTTGCAGGAGCATCATTTGGTGCACTGCTAGCCTCAGAAACTCGATGTTCCAACGGCCCATCACCGCTTCTGGTCACCTATAGTGGTACAAAACATCGTTAAGCAAACAAACAATATTGCAAACAGCAATTATAGGAACACGCAGGTTCCCCAAACACGTGTATTTTCATTCTTAAGTGGACATTCATGGGTTCTTTTGTTGTTATAACGATGACGCGCACACATGTGCTCACCAACCCTTAAAAAGAATTTGTCCACGAATTCATTTAAGCCTGACCGAAACCAGTAGTCTGATACCAAATTGTAACACCCCCTATCCGTCGCATAACATATAGCAGTAGGTCCGGCCGGGGCCCGACGCATATACCACAGACAGACCAGGTGGTTACTCAATGAAAACCATCCAACCAATCACAATGTCCTACACAGAGCATTCTAGCGGAAGCAGTTTAAATAGTTGCAATTAAAAGAACCCAGCAACAAGCATAAATGTCCACTAACAAGCCAAAAAGGAATGAAGTACATACACAAGTACTGGCCTTAAGGTCTTACAAATGATTTACTCATATTACATGTTTTCCATACCACGACATGCAGGCCGGTCATACATGAACAAAATCAAGTAAACACTCCAATTAGGACTTCGAGTGTCGGCTTCGTATTTTGGGCTTTAGCCCGCTATTGGCCTCTTGTTCCAGCAGCACCTGCAAGCAAAAAACCACCGCACGATGACAAACAAAAGCAACGGTCAGCAATGCTGACCAAATTATAACGATTCCGCCCCCAACTCGGGGCGGCGATGCTCCTTCCCTGCAATTTATTAGCACAACCAAGCAGTATATAAATACATTACATCACAGGCGTTGGCACCCACGGGCACACGCCCCGTGCTCTCAGGGCACATTCTCGGTGATCACGGTCTAAGTCCGCCGACTCACCACCGTCCCCAGGACGGCAATCTCTCGTGAGCATTTGGTCTTTCTGGCCACTGCCTAAGACCCTAAATCTATGACAACAGTAAGTGCCAAGTAACTTTAGGTCTCTTTAATCGAAAGACATAGAGCGTGTACGGTTCCGCCTGACCCGTTGCTCACACCGCAACGTTAATTTAAAACATATGCGCGGGTCAAACTTTCCCGAGTCCAAAATCGTTTACACACAACACATAACCCAGTTATACTCAAGTTGGCTCCCAGGCCAACATGTTTGGCAGAATCACGCATCTGCCCAGTTTTCCGGGTGCACCTTTGGGTTAATCCCCAAGACTCCCTGTTGCAATCTATCACGTAGAAAAACCCGAAAACAAACATTCGCACGGAGTCTTCCCGACCATTTATGCAATGCAACATCACCTATCCAGACCAACATGTCCGGATAGGCTTCACACATCATGCATATATCCGTTCTCGATTACGGACTCTACACAACGGGGATTTTACATATCTACCCGAAGGAATGCCTCCAACTCACCGCAAACTCGCGAGAGCGGGCTTCCAATGCAAAAGAAGGAGAGCTTCACATGCTCAAGTAAAGAATCATTACCCTAGCGTTCTTCCTTGGAGCCATGGAAATGTACGCGGATGTAAAGCACCGTAATCTCCTTGCCTTCGTAGATTCGAAGTCGGCTCGCGATTTGGAGCTCTGAAACTCCTCCAATGACTCAATCTAGACTTCTTCTTCCTCCTTTGCTCTCCCCTCTCTCTAGGATTTAGACAGAGAACCACGATAGAAAAATAAGGGTTTTGAAACCCTTCACTCGGATATAACCCCTTTGGGATAACCATAGCCATCGGATCCCTCAAAAGGGATGAACGTATACGATCCAGGTCTAATCTGGACAAATGGGGCTAAACACCGCATGGTACGCCAATAGGAGTAGGACACGTCCACGACAAAATAGTGTCGGATCATTAGTCAACTCCCGCCAAACCCTTGTGTCTACACTCCGCGTCGACAGAATCAAACACGCCACAATCTGCCCTGCGCTCGACGATCATCGAACCAAGATCGTCGACCGCTGTCAGATCGTCGAACGGAGATCTCTAGCCAAATCATCGAATGCAGCCAGATCGTCGAACAAAGATCTCTGGCCAAATCGTCGAACGCACGACCCGATCGTCGAACCCACGGCCCGATCGTCGAACCCAGAAAACTGCCTGATCGACGAACACATGGCCCGATCGTCGAACCCACGGCCCGATCGTCGAACCCAGAAAACTGCCTGATCGACGAACACACGGCCCGATCGTCGAACCCACGACCCGATTGTCGAACGGAGATCGCTGGACCGATTCATCGACCGCAGAATTGTGACCAGATCGTCGAGTACTGCTTGACGATCGTTGAACCCAGAAAACTGCTTGATCGATTTGCCAGATCTTTGAACTAAATCGTCGAACACCTCTCGACATGCCCTGGGACATGCCCGTGTATCAGGCTGTGTTCCCCTGCCAAATTCCAAATTTGGTACAGAAACGTCACCCGTCGCTCTTTCGAGTTTTGGGGCGTTACATGTCACATTTCATTCTAGCACATTAAATAAGCAGCATAATCACCGCACTTATTCCCATTGCAATTTACTATTATAGTCTCGGGTCCTGCTCTGACGAGCAATCGTCGAGCCTTAGTTGGGGATAACCGGAGTTGAAGTAGTCCTCCAGATCTAGCCCCAAATTATGCGCTCCCACGCTCCTTGTCGAAAGTAGAGCTGAGTGTCGACGCCCGAAGTCTAAGCCTAGTAGGTCAGGCCGACATAGACCCGATGTTATATTGTTTGCCTTTTTGTTTGATTGATTGTAAATTGCATGCAGTGAAATAGTGACGGGTCAGTCCCTTCCGCAGACTGTTCATATCGGTGCGGGAAGGTGGACGACTCAAGGCGACAGGGAGATGAGTACCACGGGTGACCAGCCGTTATATTCCCCGTCGGGTTTTCCTCCGCTGGCCGGCCAAAACGATTCACTGGATATCACTCACATCCAAGAGTACACAAGGTTGTACATTAGGGCCTAGGGTTGTGCGGTACGATCACCCCCAGAAGTGGCAGGACTGGTCACTGTCACCGACGGCCACATCGATGAGGCCCGTGGGGCTCGCTACCCTGCTGGAATAGAAGCGGTCCAAACTATGTCGACATAGGGTTTGTGTGCGCGGCTATGAATGCCTGCGGTATGTGCGCGGTTGTGAATGTCTGTGATAGCTTTCAGGATATGAAAATATGATGTACTGATGAGCTTGTAGAGCCTTGTTATAACTGATTTATACTACTGCTGCTTTTTCCGGTTATACTACACTCTTTTAGAATTGCTCCTAGTTGTTCATATATGAAATGTTGTGTTAACCCTCTCTTGCTTCAGCTATTTACTTTTGTTGGTTGTGTGTGTGCTCGTCCCTAGGATATGGATCTAGGGAGGAGATTTGTTTCTAATTAGCTCTGTGACTAACGATTATTTGATTAACCATTCACAGGAGGTGGAGCACCGTAGTGACCCTCTGCCGCAGGAGATTACGCCAGCAGCTAGGTCTACTCGAGCAGAAGTACCCCCGTCGTCCCCAGAGTTTTGAGACGTGAGTACTACCAAGCAGCATAGAGAGAGAGTATGAGTGATATATGTAGCACATGTATAGTCCACGAGCTTATTTAAACGCTTAGGCTTTGGCCCTAGAACCTTTGTTATATTGATATGATTATATATCTGCAATGGTTCTCTGTTAATGTTACCGCTATACTTTGATGGGTTGTGAATGTTATGATTCAAGCTGCGCAAGGCGGACATCTAGTGCTTGGATAGGGTGGATCGTTTCCCCTAAAAGCACTGGGTGGACGTCTTGGGCCAGTAGAACCCCTCCAACCCTGTTGGGTACATTGGGAACAGCGTACCTGATCTGAAGAAGCCCCCTTGACAACTCAATGATATACCCAAAGGTGTATTTGATGTATGCTAAGTTTATATGTGTAGGTTCAAAGTTGAACAAATTATTCTAAGTTAATATGTCGAGACAATACTTCTGTGTCGACATAAGATAGATCAGTAGTCAACGCAAAGAACAGAAGATGTGTCAAGACAATACTTCTGTGTCAACACAAGACAGATCAGTAGTCAAAGTACATAAGATGAGTCGACACAGATAACAGATGTGTCGAGACAAAACATCAGTATCGAAACAAGGCAGAACTAAGATGTGTCAACACAGATAACAGAGGTGTCGAGACAAAACTTCAGTGTCGACACAAGGCAGAATTAAGATGTGTCGACACAGATAACAGGGGTGTCGAGACAAAACTTCTGTGTCGACACAAGGCAGAACTAATATGCATCGACACAAATAATAGATGTGTCGACACAACTAATCTATCTCAATGCTTTTTATTCTGAGATGATAACTGTTCCAAGTCAAGAAAAGTCGGATCATTCTGGTCGATACAAGAAGGCATTGCTTCTATAAAGACAGTTCAAGGAAGGATTTGCTGACAGTTGCTGATGTCATCAATACCAATCCAAGCCGTCTGAGATTTCTATAAATAGGAGGTGCTGCCTTCAGAAGAAATTACCAATACACTGACCGATTCTATTCATCAGTCTCCAAGAGACGAATCAAGAAAAGAAAAGAGAAGAAGAAATTGATCTTCAAGAAAGTATTCAGATCCCTTTTCTATGATAGATCTGGGGATTAAGTAATCTGTTCATCAGCATCTTCAACCTATTCAATCTAATCTTCATTAAGAAGTTGTTGATTCAGAAGGAATTCAATTCAGCTTGTTGATCTATCAAGAAGAAATCAAACTGCAGCTAAGTGAAAGAAATTGTACACACCAATCCAACAGAATACAGGTTTTTTATTTTCTGTAAACTGTTTTATCAAATTTCATTGTAAGATCTCCTAGAGATCTGAGTGGGTAGGAGATCTTATTCTCTGAGTTTTTGTAAGCCTAATCTATAAAGGTTGAGGTAGGAGATTGTGGAGATCTCTGAGGTAGGAGATTGTGGAGATCTCTGAGGTAGGAGATTGTGATATCTCTGAGGTAGGACCAGTGGGCCTGAGTGTAGGTTTCTTGGAGAGAAACTAAGCCTTGTAGGATCTGAGGATCTGAGTTGTGAAGGAGGAGCTATAACTTTATCTAGCACATTGCTAGTGAGGAAGAAGGGGGAAAGTGGATGTACCCTATATATCTGAACAACTATAAACTTGTCGTGTCCCTTGTGCTATGTGATGTGTTCTTTGCTGCATATACTGTGATCAGTTTTGTTATTCTATTGTTTATGCTGGGTACAACTTATATTCTGAAATACATTAGGGCTCATAGCAAAAGTTAAAAGAACTTCAAAGGAGTTTAATAGGTCACCTATTCACCCACCCACCCACCCCCCAGGTGACTTTCTACCCATAGGCTTGACTTTCAAGTTGTATCAAAACCAGGTTCTCCAAAGATAGACCAAACAGTCTGGAAAATATCCTAAGGGTAGTTGAAGGTTATCTGACCTATGGCTTCTGAATCAAACAGAGAACTCAGTTCCATGAAATTGCCCATTTGCACTAAGGACAATTTTGTTATATGGAAACAAAGAGTAAGACTGTTCATGGAAGCTTCAAACCCAAGAATCTTTGTTACAATTCAAGATGGACCCTATGTGCCCACAAAAACATCTGTCCTAGATACAAATATTCAAACTCCCAATACATTGTCAGAAATGTCAAAGCATGAGGTCATACTTGCTATTATATATAAAAAAGCACAGAACATAATAGTGAGTGCTATAGATAACTCCACATTTCTAAATCTGGTGCACTGTAATTCTTCTAAGGAAATGTGGGATACCTTGATAGTGTATATGGAAGGCACATCATAGGTGAGAGATGACAGAAGGTCACTCCTTAACCAGTAATATGAGGCATTTAGACAAGGAAAGACTGATTCTATTGAACAAACTTATGAAAAGTTCTTTAGGATAGTCAGTGACTTGAAGAATTATGGGAGAAACTTCTCAAACTATGAATTGAATGACAAGTTCCTAAGATCCTTAAATAAAAAATAAGATATCAAGATTTATGCAGTAAGGGAAATGGGAAATCTGAGAATTCTGCTTCCCCAAGACTTGTTTGGGAAATTAATGTCACATGAGCTTCAACTCAATTCAAGAAAAGCTGAAGCAGAAACTACCAGACAATCATCCCAGTCTAAATCATTGGCTTTTAAAGCTGACTCTTCCAAGAAAACTAGAAGAGAAATTCCATCATCACCAAAAAGAGATGAAGAGACAGATAGCACTGGACCTTGTTCTTCTTCAGAAGAGATATCAGATGATGAACTTGCCTTATTTACAAGACAGTTCAAGAAGATGTTAAGAAGAAGAAAACAGTGGAGAAAAAGGAACCCTTCTGGTTTTAGTTATCACAAAGGCAAAGACAAACACAAAGACAAATATGTGTTCAGGTATGACTCCAATCAGAACAAATAATCTAAGAATGATATTATTTGTTTTTATTGTAACAGGCATGGGCATGTCATTGCTGATTGCCCAATAAAGAGAAAGTAGAACAGAAATTCCAAAGAAAGGAAGTTCTTCAAGGATAGGAAATCAGAAAAAGGTCTGATGGCTAAGAAGACAAAGACCTTATCTAATAGTGATTCTAATTCAACTGAGTCAGAAGAAGAACATGTGGGGCTATATTCATATGAGGAGGAGTTCATCAGAAGAGCCATCTATAAGGAAATAACTCCACAACTTCATCATCCAATGGTGATTCTGAAGAAGATATGGAAATTAATCTAATGTCCATAGCTGATGATCCAGAAACTGAATCTCACAACTATGAGAATTCTCAGGTAATTTATGATAACTCTTCCTGCATTAAGACTTCTGGCTATGAGTCTGGAGATGGGGCAAACTCAGGTAAATTACTGGTTGATCCACATGAGATTAACTCAGGGACTGAAGAGAAGCAACTCATATATAGGTTTGGTAAACTGCTAGCTACTTTAGTCAAAAGCAAGAAGCTTGTTAAAGAACAAGCTATAGAAATTGCATCACTAAAAAGTCTTGAGTATCATCACAAGATGGATACTCAAAAACTTGGTCTTCGGGGGTCTAAGTTAACAATGTTAACCAAGATCATTGATGATCAAAAAAATGAAAATAAGAAAAAAGATGCAATCATTAAGGAGCTAGAAACAAGATTCCTAAATGAAAGGAAATTGGTTGAGCAGTTCTCAAAACCAAAGACTATTTTGCCTATTATAGACACCTTCTCAGGAAAACCTAGAGGTGGTCTGGGGTTTATTAAACCCAAGAGAAGGAGGGGTAAATAGTAAAAGGGATAAAAGGATCAGACCATTCCACAATCAGCTGTACAATCTAACAATCCAAGAGAACATCTTAAATCTGTGAGACAAGACCTAACTTGTGATCACAATCAAGATAAAGCTTAGAGTGCTAACTCCTGTCCAAAGGGGTGTCAGCACAAGGATTCTTTTGCTCCTCCTAAAAGGAGATATAATAGATTTGAATGATGGTACTATGGAAAGGTAGGACACTTTGCCCTAGATTGCTGGTTCAATCCAACAGTACCTCATAGTCTGAAGAAAATTCCATTCAAGAGATCAATTGGTGGCTTTGAAAGAGTCATAGTTAACAAGAACCTAGGACCCATGACTATTTGGGGTCCTAAGGAAAAGTAATTTCTTATTTTGCAGGAATGTCCAAGTTCCAGACCAATCTGGTACTTAGACTGTGGATGTTCCAGACATATGACTGGAACTAGAAGAAATCTGAGGGAATATATTCCTGTGGAAAATGGACCAAAAGTGATATTTGGAGGAGCTGACAAAGGCATCACCAAAGGTTTTGGTAAGATCATAAATGGTCTAGTCAAAATCACTCAGGTTGCTTATGTGGAAGGGTTGCAACACAATCTTCTAAGCATTAGCCAATTTTGTGATTTGCGATATGACAGATTGTTCCACAAAGATGAGTGCCTAATAAAAAGGTCAAGTGATCAAGAGGTCATCTTGACTGGCACTAGATATGGAAATGTATACTGTTTAAATTTCCTATGTAATAAGTCTGACTCACCCCTATGTCTAGCTGCAAGTGAGAAAGCTTCATAGTGTGTTTTATGGCACAAGAGGCTAGCCCACTTGAACTATATGGCTTTAGGTAAACTTTACAGCAAGGAGCTTGTTAGGAATGGTCCTAACATGAGATGCACTAAGAAGAGCATCTGCCCAGCATGCCAAAAAGGCAAGCAGACTAAAGCATCATTCAACTGTTGTGTATCCAGAGACTCTGTGAGGTGTTTATACCTCCTGCATATGGACTTGTTTGGTCCTATGACAGTTCATAGCTTAGGAAGGACAGTCTATACTCTAGTAATTATTGATGACTACTCCAGATTTTCTTGGGTATACTTTTTAAAGAAAAAGTGTGAAACTCCTGATGTCTTCAAGAATTTTGTGAAACAAATTCAGAATGAACTTAACAGTACTGTGGTCAAATTTAGAAGTGACCATGGAACTGAATTCCAATCTAATTTTACGACAAAGTTTTGTGAAGAACTAGGAATTCAGTAAGAATTTTCTTCACCAAGAACACCCCAGCAAAATGGGATAGCTGAGAGGAGAAACAGAACTCTCATTGAAGCTGGTAGAATCTTGCTGAGTGATTCCTCACTTCCAGAATATTTCTGGGCTGAGGCAATTAACACAGCTTGTCATGTTCTAAATAGGGCTTCGATCAACAAGAGATTAAATAAGACTCCTTATGAACTCATGAATGGCAGAAAACCAAACATGGGCTATTTCAAAATCTTTGGATGTAGATGTTATGTCTTAAATAATTGAAAAACCTACTTAACCAAGTTTCCTGAAAAGTCTTATGATGGGATTTTTGTTGGTTATAACAACCATAGCAAAGCCTATAGGGTCTATAACTTGAAGGAACAAGTTGTAGAAGAGTCAGTTCATGTTGTATTTGATGAAAGTTCTATGTTCTATGATAATAAGACAGGTACATCAAACACAACATAAGTGGACTTGAGGTTAAAAGAACTGGCCATGGATGATACAAAAACAAGCAAGCATAATTTGCAAGAGGAAATCAATATTGTTGAAGAAGTACTAAGAAAGGAAGAACCTGGAGAAACAACCCAACAACATGATCAAGAAGGTCCAGGAGAAGAAGTGATACTACCAGTAGCTTTGTAATGCCAAAATTCGTCCCATGGAATATAACAGTGGGTCCGGCCGGGGCCCCACGCCATATTTCACAGACAAACGACGGAGTCACGTGGGATATCAAAATCTCATTCTATTCGTATCCTAACACAGAGCATTCTAGCGCAGTATTTTCAGTTATAAGAACTCAACAGAGCGAATGTCCACTAACCATATAAACTCCATTTATATATAAGCCAGGAATGTATACAACACACACACGCTCACAGCCTTAAGGCCTTACAAGTTGCTCTTTACAAATTATACAGTTTCATACATCGGCACACAGGCCGACCACACATGAAATCCAAATATTCTTCACACGGCCTTCAAGGGCCTTTACGCAGCATGGCTTCATTCCGCTCAATCCAATTCAATCCATCAGCACCTGCAATTTAGACATCCACCCCAAGAGCGGTAAACTGGGCAACAGTCAGCATTAGCTGACCAATTATAACGACCCTACCCCTTACCCGGGGCAGTGGTTCCTTCCCTGTATGCATTACCATCACAATATACAAGTTATTTCACAATAGGTGCTTTCACGCACCATATCATCACAAATGACGGCTTTCGCCAGACGCTCCTTGCACTCAGGGGACATTATTGGTGCACCAGATATACCAGTCGCCCACCACCGATCATAGGTTTTGAACTTGTTGAGTATGAGCCCTAGTCTACCAACATGCATGCTGGGGACATCCTTGCCCATATCGCTCAGAGGTGCTAACCTCACGGCAACCATTTAGCATTTCCACATTAGATCAACCCACCCTTGTGGTGCAGCAAGTCGGGTTTACCTCGCGCTCCCCAGGCATTGCCACCAATCGATCTCCCACACACAGGTATAGGTCAACCC
This sequence comes from Platanthera guangdongensis, assembly GCA_039583875.1. NCBI lineage: Eukaryota > Viridiplantae > Streptophyta > Magnoliopsida > Asparagales > Orchidaceae > Platanthera > Platanthera guangdongensis. The sequence goes on from CM077147.1 coordinate 33,227,932, forward strand.
TTTCCCATTGCTCAATTCGTCAATAGCGCAGATCTTGACGCTGGTCGGCTTTCCCTTTTCTGCTCCACACACAGCTCTCGGAGAGATGCTTTCTAATCCATTACATTCTCATTCACCATAGCCCATAGAAGGGCTCATACCAAGCTTTCCAAGTTGTCACAATTCACAAGCATCCACATAATACACGGAGTCTTCTCCGATTCACAATGTAACCATCACCAATCCAGACTAACGATCTAGATGAGCTTCACACAGCATGTCTACGCCATACTCTACACTTCCAGCTCTAGATGCAGACTCAACTTGGAATCACTTACGCTTTCCACCTCTTGATGGAGGATTCTATTCATATGCATAAAGAAAGGACTTCGTTGTCCAAGAAGGAGATCGTTACCCTTGAAGATCTCTTTGGAGCCATGAATTAGCCGGATGGAAATCACCGCCTCGGCTTTGCCTTCACGAATCCAAGTTCGGATCTTGCTTCCGCACTCCGCAGCTCCTCCAGCAGCTGGTTTCCCCTTTCCCTTGCTTGCTCCCTTGCACTCCCTTTCTCTCTCTTTGAGAATGAGAAGAAGAAGAATGGCTTGAATAAGCTTCTCCCCCCTCCTTCTCGGCCTTATCTCAGCAGGGAAGAGCCTGGGCCCTTGGATCCAGGATAAGGGAATGAACGACCTTGATTTGCCTAGAAAAAGGCTGAACACGGCCTGATACACCCTGTGACACGCCCGTGTCACAGGCCGTGTCCCTTAAGCGGCACACAACCGACTCAAATCCAGACAGTACACGGCCGTGTGATACGCCCGTGTCACATTCTACAAGACCGTGTCATGGCCGACACGCCCGTGTCTAAAAGTCGTGTACCTCACACAACACAACATCAACTTGACCCGAGCAAGACACGGCCAGTGACACGCCCGTGTCACAGGCCGTGTACCCTAGGACACACCCGTGTCCACCAGCACATGCAAAACCCTGGCTGATCCCAAGAATGACACGGCCAGTAACACGCCCGTGTCACCGGCTGTGTGCCCCTACACGACTGTCGACACACCCTACCGTGTATTCATCGAGTGGATTTCGACGACCCCGGGGAGGACATGACCTCGGACACGCCCGTGTCGCGAGGCGTGTTCCCTCATCTCGAGTGCATTTCGTCGAGAACTCGAGAGCTGCTCAACCCGAGCATGTCATGCCCTGGGACACGCGCATGTCCCAGGCTGTGTCACCCATCTGAACCCAAATTGGGATTTGGGGGTGTTGCAACCCTCCCATCCTTCAACAATTTCGTCCCGAAATTTGGCTCGACGACAGACATTCGCATAACCACTCCTCATTGCACCACAAGCAACCGCTCACCCGAACAAAATGAGTTGGGGTAGAGCTCAGAGGCTGCAGCTTGTCTCGCCCCACGACATCCCACAAACAATTCATAACATATCAGTAATACACGCATACACACGATCATACTCATCACGGTTATCTAAACCTCATATCCAAATATCAGGTACATACACAAACAGGTCATTGTACGAGACGACATACAAGCGAGATTTACATCAAACTAAATCACATAGCTCGTTCATTTCCGCTCATCAGCATCATCTTTCATTAGTTGTTTGATAGCCTCTCGAAGTCCCAAATTAAACACGCGAGGTTGAACTTCACCGATTGAGCTTTTCGGCTATTGCACTTCAAGATTATGCAATCGAGGTTGCGTTCGGGATGCAGATGACTCGGCCATTGCCTTACCCTTTTCTTCATAAGATGCACCTATATTTTTCTCGCTCCTAGGAGGGCCGCTCCAATAATCACGAGCTATATGTCCCTGCTTCCCGCAGTTAAAACATGTGCGTGTCTCCACACGTCCTTTCCCATAGGTTGCTCCCGAAGAAACAGTCGACGGAGTTGGTTCGGCAGGCCTGAACCTTTTTTTCTCTCGTCTCCTAAACTCCGACTCTTCCGATTGTGGCACTTTGAATTCTAGCTTCTCCACGGCCAGGCTCTTCTTCTCTTGTACCCGCTTCAAATCTTTCTCCAGGCACGGGCCGTATCTACCAACTCTTGGAAGCCTTGGTTCACCAAAATCGGGAGTGCTAACCTCAACTCATCACGCAGTCCCTCATAAAATCGATTCGTCTTTTGTGCCTACTCGGCAAAAGTAGACCCTGCATAGCGCCACAATCTGGTAAACTCATGCAGGTACGCATCAACATTACTCTCACCCTGCACTAGACGTTGAAACTCATTCTCCATAGCAATCCGCTGCGACATGGGCAAGTACTTGGCCAGAAACAATCGTGAAAAATCTTTGTCGATATTTCTTCCAATCCTCGTCCTGCCAAGTGATGCACTTCCACTTCGTCCCACAAAATCCTCGCAACGACTTCCAACAGAAATGTGGCTAAGGTCACCTTCTGTGCCTCCGTAGTCCGGATTGCTGCCAAAATTCTTTTCACCCTTGAAAGCCAGTCTTCCGCATGCGTTGGGGAACTCGTGCCGCCAAACGTCGGTGGATGAAACTCCATAAATCACTTCAACTACTCGTCAGCTGCTTGCGCATCCACCACAGCTTCAGCGCACCCTTGCCTTGCACCAGGCCGTACTGGCACCCCTGTAGGCCTTACCTGCCCAGTAGGCTGTGCTTGTAGCATTGCGAGCACCGTCTCAGTCACCACACGTATGGTCTCCACCGAGGGAGGTGTTGGCGCTTCAACTGGTGCTGCACTCTCATAGGAATGCTGGGGCTCAGACTACCCAGCACCACTCTTCGTCACCTATCAATGGACAAAACACCAGTTATGTCCAGTCCATAACAACAAATATACCTCGACTACAAGCCGCTCCGCACATGCATGTATTACATTCCTAGTGGACATTCGTGAATTCAATTATGTTCTCTCTCCCATAAATCTCAAACCTTGCTCTGATACCACTTTGTAACGTCACCATTCGTCCCATAGAATATAACAGTAGGTCCGCCCGGGGCCTCACGCCATATTTCACAGACAAACGACGAAGTCACGTGGGGATATCAAAATCTCATTCCATTCGTATCCTAACACAGAGCATTCTAGCGCAGCATTTTCAGTTATAAGAACTCAACACAGTGAATGTCCACTAACCATATAAACTCCACATTTATATATAAGCCAGGAATGTATACAACATACACACGCTCATGGCCTTAAGGCCTTACAAGTTGCTCTTTACAAACTATACAACTTCGTACATCGGCATGCAGGCCAGCCACACATGAAATCCAAACATTATTCGCAAGGCCTTCAAGGGCCATTACGCAGCACGACTTCATTCCGCTCAATCCAATTCAATCCATCAGCACCTGCAATTTAGACATCCACCACAAGAGCGGTAAACAGAGCAACGGTCAGCATTAGCTGACCAATTATAACGACCCTACCCCTTAGCCGCGACAGTGGTTCCTTCCTTGTATGCATTGCCATCAAAATATACAAGTTATATCACAATAGGTGCTTTTATGCACCATATCATCACATATGTCGGCCTCCGCAAGACGCTCCGTGCACTCAGGGCACATTATTGGTGTATCAGATATACCAGTCACCCACCACCGATCAGAGGTTTTGAACTTGTTGAGTATGAGCCCTAGTCTACCAACACGCATGTTGGGGACATCCTCGCCCATCTCACTCAGAGGTACTAACCTTACGACAACCATTGAGTATTTCCACATCAGATCGACCCACCCTTATGGTGCAGCAAGCCGGGTTTACCTCACGCTCCCCAGGCATTGCCACCAATCGTTCTCCCACGCACAGGTACAGGTCATCCCTTTCCCATTGCTCAATTCGTCAATAACGCAGATCTTAACGCGGGTCGGCTTTCCCTTTTCTGCTCCACACACAGCTCTCACAGAGCCGCTTTCTAATCTATTCCATTCCCATTCACCACATCCCATATAGTGGCTCATACCAAGCTTTCCAAGTTGTCACAATTCACAAGCATCCACACAATAGACGGAGTCTTCTCTGATTCACAATATAACCATCACCAATCCAGACTAACGATCCAGATGGGCTTCACACAGCATGCCTACGCCGTACTCCACACTTCCGGCTCTAGATGCAGACTCAATTTGGAATCGCTTACGCTTTCCACCTCTTGATGGAGGATTCCATGCATATGAATAAAGAAAGGACTTCGTTGTCCAAGAAGGAGATCGTTACCCTTGAAGATCGCTTTGGAGCCATGAATTAGCCAGATGGAAATCACCGCTTCGGCTTTGCCTTCATGAATCCAAACTCGGATCTTGCTTTCGCACTCCGCAGCTCCTCCAGCAGCTGGTTTCCCCTTTCCCTTCTTTGCTCCCTTGCTCTCCCTTTCTCTCTCTTTGAGAATGAGAAGAAGAAGAAGAATGTCTTGAATAAGGTTCTCCCCCCCCCTCGTTCTTGACCTTATCTCAGCAGGGAAGAGTCTGGGCCCTTGGATACAGGATAAGGGAATGAATGGCCTTGCTTTGCCAAAAAAAGGCTGAACAGGGCCTCACACGCCCGGTGACACGCCTGTGTCATAGGCCGTGTCCCTTAAGCGGCACACAACCAACTCAAATCTAAACAGTACATGGCTGTGTGACACGCCCATGTCACATTCTACACGCCCGTTTCATGGCCGACACTCCCGTGTCTAAAAGCCGTGTACCTCACACAATACAACATCAACTTGACCTGAGCGTGATACGGCCAGTGACACGCCCGTGTCACAGGCCGTGTACCCCAGGACACACCCGTGTCCACCAGCACATGCAAAACCCTGGCTGATCCCGAGAATGATACGACCAGTGACACGCCCGTGTCACCGGCCATGTGCCCCTACACGACTACTGACACGCCCTGTCGTATATTCGTCGAGTGGAGTTCGACGACCCCGAGGAGGACATGCCCCCGGACACGCCCGTGTCGTCAGGTGTGTTCCCTCTTCTCGAGTGCATTTTGTCGAGCACTCGAGAGCTGCTCAACCCGAGCATGACACGCTCTGGGACACGCCCGTGTCCCAGGCCGTATCACCCATCTGAACCCAAATTGGGATTTGGGGGTGTTATAAGCTGTCAGGCACCTAAAGGATCATCCAATAGAATTGATCATAGGTGATGCTGCTCAAGGAGTTACCACAAGAAGCAGACATCATAACACAGTTATGTATTCAAGTTTTTTGTCACAAACAGAACCTAAGAAGTTTGAAGAAGCAAATATGGATCCATTTTGGATTGGTGCAATGCAAGAAGAATTGAACCAATTCAAGAGGTGCAAGGTCTAGAAGTTGGTTCCAAGACCTGATGATTACAATATCAGTGGAACAAAACGGATTTACAGAAAAAACTAGATGAAGATGGAGTGGTAATAAGAAATAAGGCCAGACTAGTTGCAAAGGGTTATAGATAAGAAGAGGGAATAGACTTTGATCAGACCTTTATACCAGTGGCTAGGTTGGAAGCTATAAGACTCTTCCTAGCTTATGCAACTTATAAAGGTTTCAAAGTATACCAAATGGATGTTAAGTCAGCTTTTCAGAATGACAACCTCAAGAAAAGAGTATATGTAGAACAACCCTCAGGTTTTGTTGATCCAACTAAACCTTCGCATGTCTATTTACTTTCAAGAGCTCTCTATGGGTTAAAGCAAGCTCCAAGGGCTGGGTATGAGACTTTGTTAGAATTCCTTCTTGAGAATAAATTCTCTAGAGGAAAGATTGAAATGACACTATTCCTAAGAAAAGTCAAAGGAAGGACAATCTTAGTACAAATATATGTTGATGACATAATATTTGGTTCAACTGATGATTCACATTGCACAAAATTTGCTAAGCTAATGCAAAGTAAATTTGATATAAGTAGCATGGGTGAACTTAAGTTTTTCCTGGGTCTCCAAGTTAAACAATCCCAAGATAGACTTTTCATAAGTCAATCAAAGTTCACCAAGGAGTTAATAAAAAAGTATGGCATGGAAACAACCACTACTATGAGAACTCCTATGGGATCAACCATGTCTTTGGACAAGGATATTACTGGAAAGCCAGTTAATATTTCCTTGTATAGATGGATTGTTGGATCACTACTCTACCTAACTGCCAACAGACCAGATATAATGTATGCTACTTGTATCTGTGCTAGATATCAAGTCTGCCCTAAAGAATCTCATTACAAAGCAGTCAAAAGAATACAGAGATATCTAGATGGCACACCAAATCTTGGCCTTTGGTATTCTAGGAGTAGTGATTTTGAACTTATAGGATTTTCAGATGCAGATTATGCAGGTTGTAAAGAAGATAGGAAAAGTACCTCAAGATCTTGTCAATTTCTGGGTAGAAGGCTAGTCTCATGGAGTAGTAAAAAGCAGATAGGTGTGGCCATATCAACAGCTGAATCTGAGTATATCTCAGCTGGGAATTATTGTGCTCAACTTCTGTGGATTCAACATCAGCTACAAGATTATCAGTTACAGATAAGTAAATCTAATTTGTTTTGTGACTCTACTAGTGCTATTTCAATTGCAAATAACCATGTATCTCACAGTAGAACTAAACACATTGAAATCAGATATCATTTTATTAGGGAACATGTAGAAAACCAAGACATCAGCTTAGAATATGTTCCTACTGATAAGCAAATAGCTGACATATTTACAAAACCACTAGAAGAAGAAAAGTTTAATTTCTTCAAATTTGAGCTAGGCATGTTAAGTCTTGAATGAGCCTATACATAGACTAAGTCAACAAAAATACAAGCATGCACTCCTACTGTCACATCAAGATATAGACATCATTAGGATTAGGAGTCAAAATTTCAGGAGTCAAAAATCTGGCTAAGTATGGTTTATGTCGAGACAAATCAAGTGTATGTCGGCACAAACTAGGGTTGTAGACATAATATACACAGTTCTGTATCGACACAAGTAAGTGTGTCGACACTATTTGTCGAGATGGCTGGAGATGTGTCGACATAAGTCTGAGAGAATTGGTTTCAAGATAACCTAATACACCTAGAGGGAGGGGGGGTGAATAGTTCAAATCCTTTTTATTCTAAGGCAGATAATAAACTCTAATTTTCTGTTGATTATACTATTAACACAGCAAACACATCACAGAAATATATCCAATCACAGAGTGCACAGGATTTATAGTGGTTCCCCAAGTATTGGGTACATCCACTTTCCCCCTTCGCCTATCTAGCAGTGTGCTAGATTCAGCCTAACTTCTTCTCTTCACCTCAGATCCGCAGATCTTACAGCTCAGAACCCAATCAAGGTTCCTACAACTCAGAGTGAGTCCACACTCCTACAGCTCAGGCACACAGCCCTACCTTAGCCTATACAAGGCCTACAACTCAGAGATATCAATCTCCTACAACTTTGGCTCACAGCCCTACCTCAACCTTCAACAAGGCCTACCACTCAAAGACCTAAATCTCCTACAACTCAGCCTTTATATAAAAGGCTTACAGCTCAGATCTAGAATAGATCCTACAAAAAATAGATTTTACAAAGTGTTTTACCACCACCCAGATAGAGAGAGAAGGGATGGATGGTTTCTTGATCAGTTCTTGGAAGAATCTGATGGCAGAGAACAACCACTCTTAGCTTTCTTCAAAGCTTCTTGAATCTGAACTCAGTAGGGTTGAATCTCCTGTGAAGTTGATCTTCAATCAGCTTCTTTCTTGATATTCAGATCACAATCTGAATCCTTCTTAGCAGATTGGTTCAGGATCTGCACTTGAGGGACTTGATGATGAAAGCCCCTTTCTTCTTTGGAGCTCTCTCTCTCTCTCCAAATTCTTCTGTTTCTCTTTCTTTAGTATTCTGTATAGATTGGTTGTCAACAACTCTTCTGTATTTGTTCATCATCTTCTGTTGAAGGAGAAAGCATTTATATAATCTTCCTCTATGGTAACCGGCTGATCCGATTTCTAACAAACTTCTGACAGCTTTGACAGTTGCAGTATACCGGTTAGAAATGGCAGCTGTCAAGTCATCCAGTTACTTCTTGAACTCTGTCTCTGTCAGAAAAATGTCGAGACTGAACTTCACCATGTGTCAATACAAGAAGACTAAGTGTCGACACAAGTGGACTAAGTGTCGACATAAGCCTTGGTGGTGTCGACACATCTCCTTTGTTGTTATTAATGCTTCTCGACACATGCTTCTGTAGAATGTGTCGACACTGATTCTGTGTGTCGACACAAACACTTCTCTTTAACTTTGTTGAATCTTTGTTGTGTGTGTCGACACAAGTCCTGTGTGTCGACACAGTTGATGTCGACAAAGTCTTCAGTGTGTCGACACTGCCTCTTGGTGTCGACATAGTTGATGTCGACAAAGTCTTCAGTGTGTCGACACTGCCTCTTGGTGTCGATATTGTTGATATCGACTAAGCTTCTCTGTGTGTCGACACAGCCTCTTGGTGTCGACACAGTTGATGTCGACTAAGCTTCTCTGTGTGTCGACACTGCCTCTGTATGTCGACACAATTTCTTTAGGTGTCGACTCGGCCTTTCCAAGTATCCACACAATTAACTCCAAGTGTCGACACAAGCCTTCATAAGTGTCGATACAGCTTCTCCTGGTGTCGACACATGGACTTAGAAATTTTTCTACATTCCTGCATTTACTTAACCTGCACATATAAACTCAAAACAACATCAAATACACCTTGATGCATAGCATTGAGTAGGGTGAGGCTTATTCAAATCTGGTACACATTTTCCAATGTACCCAACAATCTCCCCCTATTTGGAGAAGTCATAACCCTTAGTCAATGATATACACCATTCATAACAAATACACATTATGATGTATAACAACATTATATGACAGGGTAACTTATAAAACAAAACATGTATAAACAATCATCACAGAATAATAATGCTAACACAATAAGCATTAATCATAGTTTGTTTAAAGCTTACAAAGGTTTCTTATCAAAAGTTTACATAGCTTTTAACACTAAAGATTACAAAGTTGTAAACTCAAGTAAATCTAATCTAAAGCTGATCTGGCTCCTTGATAACTATGTCTTTGCCTGATTGGACTTGGCTTGTACTGGAACATCAGTATCATCAGCTGGCATCTTGTCCTTTAGATCTTTCTTCTTTTGCTCTTCTGCCCTTATTCTTTGCCTTTCAAAGTAGTGAAAGGGCTTTGGGAAATATTTGCTAGGCTCCTCAGCATTAGGAGGTAGCTTCCTAGCTTTAGCCTTTCCTCTATACTGAACAATGGCTTCTTGCCTGGTTTCATACTTTTGCCATTCTTGTGCAGAGTACCATTTGCCCCTTTCATGGGTCTTATCCTTTACAGCTTTCCAAGCAGTCAGTATAATGTTCCTGGATGTTGGACTCCACTACTCAAAATCAGGCTTCAACTCTGCCTGTTCTCTCAATCTTTTCTTAGACAATAGAGCTTCTTGCTCTTTGTTCAAAACTGCCTCTGGCACTAGCATATCTACTTTCCCAAGGATAATATTTTGAGCACATTTTGGAGGGCTGTACATGGACTGTACTTCTTGGTGAATCATTTCAAAATCAGTTGGAGGATAAATAACTTGAGAAACTTCAGCTTGATCACCTCCAAAATAAGCAGGGTGTATACCTGACTCAGCCACATTGTCATCATCACAGAGGGGTGGATATCCAAGTGTGACTCTGATGCTATTAGAGATCCATTTAGCATGATCAGAGCCAGCTTTGACTAACACTCTCTCCCCCTTTATGACTTCTCTGACAACATGATCCATGATGTCATCTTTTTGAAATCTGATTTGTTCATCCAGAAAATTTACACCATCTTTATAAAAAGACTTTAACTTTAGTAGCTAAATAGTCTTTTGAGATTGCTCAATAGCAGTTTTTTACAGCAGTGATGCCTTCTTGTAATTGCTTGTCAAAATCTGCCTTGGCTTTAGTCCTTGCTTCAGTCTGGTCAGTAGCAATATTTTTCATCTCTGTAACAATCACATTATGTGATTCTGTCAGATTATCATTCATTCTAAGTTGATTCTCTAGAACATAGCCTTGTTTAAGAGCTATATCATCAACTTGAGTCTTGATTTTCTCTTGATGTGTGGCCAGGAAAACAACAACATTGCCTCCTTTGTGGAAACAATCAGTCATCTCCTTCTTATTTTGATTAACTTCAAATCGTATAGATTTAATATCTTGTGCCAAGGAGAGTTGTAGATCTTTGTGGGTCTCATCCATATACTTCTCCATGGCAATCCTTTGTTCATCTAGCTTTACTTGTAGAGAGACTAATAAGCAACTGTAATCAGTTACTGGGGCAGGTTGAGGAGCAGTTTGTAAAGCCCTCTTATAGCTTTGACTCCTTCTTTTGAAAACCATCAGTTTTCTTTTCTTAGCTTGAATTTCTTCTTCCTCTTCAGAAGCTGAGGTAGTGTCTATATTGACTCTTTCCTTTGGACTAGGAGGCAATTCTTGTGCAGTCCTAGGTAGCTCCCCCTGAGTCCCTTACTCTTCCTCAGTTCTTGCTTTCTCCCCCTGAGATCCTACTTGCTCTCCCTTAAGGTTAACTTGCTCTCCCTCAAAATCAGTTTTCTCCTCCTCAAAACTAGCTTGCTCCCCCTCAATATTAGCTTGCACTAAATCAGGAAACAACTCTTCTAAGGTAAACTCTTGTTGAGTAGGCACTGGAGATACTCTTATCTCTGGAGCATTATCAGTAGCAGATGTATCTTCTATGATAACATCTTGAGCTTGACTGTGTAGTTGTGTGGTCTGGTCATCATCAATCAAAGATTCAGTTAGTGTTTCATATTTATCAATGAGAATTGATTGATTAACCTCTTGGATTACCTCAAGTATAGTTTGTGTAGTCATTTCACTTTCCAGGTGAGTTGGCTCTTCCTCAAGATGAGGCTCCCACTGCACTTGAGCACTATCTGTAGGGTCTTGTGCAGGAACATCTTGTGCTGTAGATTTTTCAGGAATCTCTTGCCTCTCCTCATCAGGCATATCCTTAGTTAGGACCCTATCCCATCTGGATATGATCCTGATGTCCATCCTTCTCATATGATTTATCTTAGTCCCAGCTGACTGTTCCATCACTTCAGGTATTGTTCCAGCTAAATACAAGCTCACAATTCTTCCCAAATTTGGCTTCTTCATACTTTCCTTAATCTTTTCAAAAATGACTTCTGACCAATCAGTGTTTAGTCTGTAGATGATCCTAGTCATCAGGCTGAACATATAGGCAGAAATCCTATCATGCCCCCCTGACTTACAGAGAATCACTTTTCCTACAACTTCAGACAAGAACTTCCCTTGCATATTCATGCCTTTCCTGTGCAAAGCTGAGCCAATCTTCATGGTGGAATCCAGTCCACACCATTGAAGTGCTTCCCTTAGCTTAGATGCGGGTACATCTTCTTCTTCTTGTGTTCTTGGCAGGTGAAGAACTTTCCTTAAACTCTTCTGGGTGATTTTCACCTTTACTCCATGTACTGTGGATCTAATTTTGAGTCCAGTTTGATCTAGGGTAGCAGCACCAAAGAATTCTAGTGTTTCTTTCTTCCAAATCTTAGTTGGTTCAGAGACTAAGAATTCCAGACCGTTTTCAGCTATTAGAGTTATTACTCCTGTAATTTCTGATTCTGCTCCATCAAATGCGTTCCGAACTAGTTCGTATCCTTCATTGACATTGTCCTCGATCTTTGGCGCCATGGTTGTTGAGAGAAATCTGGTGTGAGGGAAGAAAGTTTGTCGACACTAGATTCTGGTCTCAAGAATCTGGAAAGCGTGTCGACAGGGTTTGTTGTTGACCTATTTATACCTTTTTGAACAAAGAAGATCAAAAGGCGCATCAACAATCACTGAATGTGTCGACACTGTTGAAAAGTGTCGACACATACCACTTAAGTCTCGACAACGGTGTTGACTTCTATGTGTCGACACCGTTTTGCTGGATATGTCGACACAGTTTTACTTAGCCAATTTTGTTAAACTAATCTATGTTCAACATTCATAATTCAATTTTAAACTTATTGAATTTAGTTTCATCTAGAGGCTTAGTAAACATATCTGTAATTTGATAATCTGTTTTGACAAATTCTAGTGAGATGTCTTCTTTCTCTACATGTTCTCTAAGAAAATGGTATCTAATTTCTATATACTTAGTCCTACTATGTAAAACAGGATTATTAACAATAGAAATAACACTTGTAGAATCACAAAGCAAAGGTGTTCTACTTACCTGAATACCATAATCTTCTAGCTGGTGCTGAATCCACAACAGCTGTACACAACAACTTCATGCTGCCACATATTCAGACTCAGCTGTGGAAATTGCCACACTAGTCTGCTTCTTACTACTCCAAGACACAATTCTTCCTCCTAGAAATTGACAGGTGTCTGTAGTGCTTTGTCTATCTTCTTTGCAAACTGCAAAGTCTGCATCTGAATAGCCTGCCAGTAGAAAATCTCCATTCCTAGGGTACCAAAGGCCTAGATTAGGTGTGCCCTTGAGATATCTCAAAATCCTTTTGACAGCAGTAAGATGAGATTCTTTAGGGCAGGATTGGTACCTAACACAGACACATGTAGCATACATGATATATGGTATACTAGCAGTCAGATATAGGAGGGAGCCAACTATCCCTCTATACAAAGTTTCATCTATAGGTTTCCCTACATCATCTTTGCTCAGAGACACACTTGTCCCCATTGGAGTTCTCATGGTAGTGGATGATTCCATACCATACTTCTTAATTAACTCCTGGGTGAACTTAGACTGAGATATGGACAAGCCATCTTCAGTCTGTCTTACTTGGAGACCCAAGAAGAACTTAAGTTCTCCCATACTGCTCATTTCAAATTTCCCTTGCATAAGTTTTGCAAACTTTCTACAAAGGTTACTTTCAGTAGAACCAAATATTATGTCATCAACATATATTTGGACTAGGATTATCTTTCCTTTGGATTCCCTAAGGAATAGAGTCTTATCTATTTTCCCCCTTGAGATTTTTTTCTCAATGAGGAAAGTAGACAGGGTTTCATAATAGGCCCTTGGGGCTTGCTTTAACCCATATAAAGCTTTCCTAAGTCTATAAACATAATCAGGTTTGAGAGAATCAACAAAACCTGAGGGCTGCTCTACATAGACTTCTTCTTTTAGATTTCCATTTAGCAATGCTGATTTTACATCCATTTGGAATACCTTGAAGCCTTGATATGCTGCATAAGCAAGGAATATCCTAATTGCTTCCAGTCTTGCTACTGGGGCAAAGGTTTAATCAAAGTCAATACCCTCTTCCTGCCTGTATCATTTTGCAACAAGTCTTGCTTTATTCTTCACAATGATCCCACTCTCATCCAGTTTGTTCCTAAAGATCCACTTTGTTCCAATGATGTTATGGTATTTTGGTTTAGGAACTAACTTCCAGACCTTGTACCTTCTGAACTGATTCAGCTCCTCTTGCATGACATCAATCCAATGTGGGTCTAGAACAGCTTCTTCAAATTTCTTGGGTTCCACTTGAGATAAGAAGCTAAAGCAAAGAACTGTGTTCAGATTCCTGCTCCTTGTTTGTACTCGTTGTCTTGGATCACCAATTATCTGATTTGCTGGATGATCCTTTAAGTGTCTAATAGCTGGAGGTAGTCTATCTTCAGGTTGAACACCTCCAGTCTCTTCATTATGCTGCACCTCTTGGTTTTCATCAGCATTTGGAGAGTCTTGTACTCCCCCTGGACAGCAGCCACCATTTTCCACTTCCTGATTTGCAGTTGAATCTTCTGTAATGGTAAGCTTGTCCATTCTCTCATTTATACCTGTAGAACTGCAAGAACTACTTGGCAACTCACTGTTAATAAGTCTTGTTTCATCAAAGACAACATGTACAGACTCTTCTACAACTTGAGTAATCAAGTTGTAGACCCTATAAGCCTTACTATTATTGTTGTACCCAACAAATATCCCATCTTGGGATTTGGCAGCAAACTTAGTTAGATAAGACTTGCCATTGTTAAGGACATAACACTTGCAACCAAATATCCTAAAATAGGATAAGTTTGGTTTTCTGCCTTTCATAATCTCATAGGGAGTCTTTTTGTGGATTTTGGTGATAGAATCCCTATTGATCGCATGACATGCAGTGTTTACTGCCTCAGCCCAGAAATATTTTGGGAGAGAAGTGTCACTCAATAGAGTTCTACCAGCCTCAATCAGTGTTCTATTCTTTCTTTCAGCAATATCATTTTGTTGTGGTGTTCTAGGTGAAGAGAATTCTTGAAAAATTCCAAAATCTTCACACAGTCTTGTCATACTCTCAGATTGAAATTCAGTGTCATGGTCACTTCTGATTTTGACCACTGCACTATCCAGCTCATTCTGAATTTGTTTGACAAAACTATATAAAATACTTGGGGTTTCAGATTTTTGTCTCAGAAAGAACACCCATGAATATCTAGAATAGTCATCTACCGCCACAAAAGTGTAGACCTTCCTACCTAGACTATAAACTAGCATAGGACCAAATAGATCCATATGCAAGAGGTATAGATGCCTCACTGAATCCTTGTTTTCAAGGCTATGAAAGGAGAATTTGTCTGCTTGCCTTTTTGACAAGCTGAGCATATCCCATCCTTTATACACTTAACTTGAGGACCATTCCTCACTAACTCTTTGCTAAAAGGTTGGTCAATAGTCTTGCAGTTAATATGGGCCAGCCTCTTGTGCAATTTAACACAATGAGAGGCTCTCTCATCAGCTACAAGACAAATAGGAGAAATATTGTTCTCACACTCAAAGTTAAGACAGTACACATTTCTTTTTCTATATCCTGTCAATATGACCTTTTGATCACTTGACCTTTTGATATGACAACCATTCTTGACAAATGAAATGTCATAACCTAAATCACTCAGCTGACTTATGCTAATTAGATTGTGTTTCAAACCCTTTACATAGGCCACTTGAGTGATTGCAACTGAGTTATTAGAAATGTTACCAAAACCTTTGATGATTCCTTTTTCAGAACCACCAAAGGTTACTTTAGGCCCATTCATAATAGGTGAGTAGTCCTTCAGCAACCCCCTTATTCCAGTCATGTGCCTGGAACATCCACTGTCCAAGTACCATATAGGGGCATGGTAACTTGGACTCACCTGCAATAAAGATTACTTAACCTTAGAACCCAAATAACTTTTGGGTCCTTGGTTCAAGTTAGTCTGAACTTTAATAAATCTGTCTGCAGCTTTTCTAACAGGTATACTGCTACTCTCCTTGACACTGGAATTGTGCCAACAGTCTAAGGCAAAGTGGTCTATCTTGCCACAGCACCAGCACTCAAACTTATTGTACCTTTGTTTAGGTACAACTTTATATGTACTGTTTGCAACAGGTCTCTTGTTCTGTGCTGGGGCTTTGCCTTTCTTATTGGACTTAGTAGCCCAAGCTGTTCTCTTAAAGCCTATTCCTGCCTCACCCTTCTGTGACACAAAGTCATCTATTAAGGGTAATACAAATTTTGGCTTAGAAAAATTAGCCACAATCTCCTTATCTTTTTGAAGTCTGTTCTTCAGATTTTTAATCGGATCATTCTTGAATGTGATTGTTCTCATTTGAATAACAGTTATATTTTTCAATCTGGCAATCTCATTCAACTTTTGATCCAGCATCTTCTCTGAATCAGATGCAGCCATCTTAAGATCTGCAATTTCCTTAGCCTGAGTTTTGACCAAGTTTTTGCTTTTCTTTAGTGCCTGCAACAAGTCCCCATATTCATCTATCAGCTGATGAATATCACCTTCAGACTCAGACCCATCCACATCACTTGATGCAGATGTTGCTGACTCTGACCCAGTACTACAATCTGAATTTCTAGAAAAAACATTGTACCTTACTAGGACAAGGCTGATACTAGCACTTGTCTTCTTCTGACACAGCCATCAGTCCCTTGCACTAATGGTCTTCTTGTTCATAGATAGAGTTCAGCACTTGCAGAAACTCATCTTCTTCATCTGCTGCATATAGACCAATGTATGCCTCAGCTTCAGATTCTGACTCTGAAGATGATTGGTATGTCAAGCTCTTCTCCTTCTTATCAACAAAGGATTTCTCCTTCTTGCTCTGGTGTTGAATCTTCTTTTTATCAGCAGACTCTTTTTTTTTTGTCTGGACACTCAGACACAACATGTCCAGGTTTATTACAGTAGTAGCAAACTATCTTTGATGTTGTAGATTTGCTTGGCTTAAACCTGCTCCTGTCCTTCCTGGATGACTTTCTCTTTTGATAATAGTCATCCTTAGGCTGAGATGTGGAGGGCTTAGACTTCCACTGCTTCTTCTTCAGGAATCTTTGAAACTTCCTTGTGAAGGCAGCAAAGTCTTTATCTGAGTCACTGCTGTCTGAACTTTGGTTGTCTGAATTATCTGAAGTAATTTCAGCAACTATCTTAGGAGGTGATGGAGACATTCTCCTATTCTTCCTAGTGTCTTCAACCTTGAAGGCCACAGACTTTTCTTTATGCTCCCCTTTTGCACTTTTCTCTTCCTCTTTCCTAGCCATCAACTGCATCTCATATGACAACAATTTTCCTAACAAAGTTGGAGGAGAGATATCTGCAAGTTTGGCCACTTCCCTAATGACACAAATCTTAGTGTCCCAATCCTTTGTCAAGGATCTTAGGAATTTATCATTCAGTTCATATGTACTGAAGATTCTTCTATAGGACATCAGCTCATTTACTATTCTATAGAACTTTTTATAATACTCAGTTATACTGTCAGACTTTCCTTGTCTGAAACTCTCATATTCCTGGTTCAGTATAGACTTTCTATCTTGTCTGACTTCTTTAGAACCCTCCATATAGACTATCAAAGTATCTCACATTTCCTTGGAGGTCTTGCAGTGAATCAAATTTTGAAAGGTTGAATCATCTATGACACTTACTATGATATTCTGGGCTCTTTTATCCATAGTTGCCAGGATGATCTCATACTTAGTCATCTCTGAAAAATCCTTGGGAATTCTTTGGTTTGCATCTAGAACTGACAACTTCATTGGAATATAAGGACGTTCCTTTACTGTAATGTAGATCCTTGGATCAGAAGCCTCCATAAACAGCCTGACCCTTTCTTTCCATATTCCAAATATCTCCTTCCTGCATATGGGTAATTTCATAGAACCTAGTTCCTTATGATTTTCTCCTGCACCCATTTTCTTGATCTTGAATCTGCCTTATGGATCTAACTCAGACTGTTAAGTCCTTCTTTGAGTAACCTCCCTCTGATACCACTTGAGAGAATTTGTTTAAGATAACCTAATATACCTAGAGGGGGATGAATAGGTTCAAATCCTTTTTATTCTAAGGCAGATAATAAACTCTAGTTTTCTGTTGATTATACTATTAACACAGCAAACACATCACAAAAATATATCCAATCACAGAGTGCACAAGATTTATAGTGGTTCCCCAAGTATTGGATGCATCCACTTTCCCCCTTCGTCTATCTAGCAGTGTGCTAGATTCGGCCTAACTTCTTCTCTTCACCTCAGATCCGCAGATCTTACAGCTCAGAACCCAATCAAGGTTCCTACAACTCAAAGTGAGTCTACACTCCTACAGCTCAGGCACACAGCCCTACCTCAGCCTATATAAGGCCTACAACTCAGAGATATCAATCTCCTACAACTCAGGCTCACAGCCCTACCTCAGTCTTCAACAAGGCCTACCACTCAGAGACCTAAATCTCCTACAACTCAGCCTTTATATAACAGGCTTACAGATCAGATCTAGAATAGATCCTACAAAAAAAAGATTTTACAAAGTGTTTTACCACCACCCAGATAGAGAGAGAAGGGATGGATGGTTTCTTGATCAGTTCCTGGAAGAATCTGATGGCAGAGAACAACCACTCTTAGCTTTCTGCAAAGCTTCTTGAATCTGAACTCAGTAGGGTTGAATCTCATGTGAAGTTGATCTTCAATCAGCTTCTTTCTTGATATTCAGATCACAATCTGAATCCTTCTTAGCAGATTGGTTCAGGATCTGCACTTGAGGGACTTGATGATGAAAGCCCCTTTCTTCTTTGGAGCTCTCTCTCTTTCTCTCCAAATTCTTCTGTTTCTCTTTCTTTAGTATTCTGTATAGATTGGTCATCAACAACTCTTCTGTATTTGTTCATCATCTTCTGTTGAAGGAGAAAGCCTTTATATATTCTTTCTCCATGGTAACCGGCTGATCCGGTTTCTAACAAACTTCTGACAGCTTTGACAGTTGTAGTAGACCAGTTAGAAATGGTAGCTGTCAAGTCATCCAGTCAATTCTTGAACTCTGTCTCTGTCAGCAAAATGTCGAGACTGAACTTCATCATGTGTCGACACAAGTAGACTAAGTGTCGACACAAGTGGACTAAGTGTCGACACAAGCCTTGGTGGTGTCGACACATCTCCTTTGTTGTTGTTAATGTTTCTCGACACAGCCTTCTGTAGAATGTGTCGACACTGATTCTGTGTGTCGACAGAAACACTTCTCTTTAACTTTGTTGAATCTCTGCTGTGTGTGTCGACACAAGTCCTGTGTGTCGACACAGTTGATGTCGACAAAGTCTTCAGTGTGTCGACACTGCCTCTTGGTGTCGACATAGTTGATATCGACTAAGCTTCTCTGTGTGTCGACACAGCCTCTTGGTGTCGACACAGTTGATGTCGACTAAGCTTCTCTGTGTGTCGACATTGCCTCTGTATGTCGACACAATTTCTTCAGGTGTCGACTCAGCCTTTCCAAGTGTCGACACAATTAACTCCAAGTGTCGACACAACTTTTCTCCAGTGTCGACACAAGCCTTCATAAGTTTTGACACAACTTCTCCTGGTGTCGACACATGGACTTAGAAATTTTTCTGCATTCCTGCATTTACTTAACCTGCACATATAAACTCAAAACAACATCAAATACACCTTGATGCATATCATTGAGTAAGGTGAGACTTCTTCAAATCTGGTACACATTTTCCAATGTACCCAACAAAGTCGACACACTTTCTCTATCGACATATTCCGTGTGTTGACCTAAGGAATTTTTCCAAACTTATGAAGATGTCTTCAGGCGACGCGCCCTTTCACCTTCTCAGTTGAATGGACTATAAAAAGGATATAAACTATAGAAACTCTCCATCAGATCCTTCTCTCATCAAATTCTCGATTCAACTATTTTGAAATCAACAACAATGGCTCCAAAGACGGTTGATAATATAAATAAGGGATACGAAGTGGTGCGCCATGGATTCAACTCGGCAGACAAAGAGATTACAAATATCATTGGACTAATCCAAGAAGCTGGACTTGAGTACCTATTATCTGAACCGACGATCATTTGGAAAATGGAAGTAACAGAACTTCTGACAAACGACTCGATTGATTCTCACGCCGCAAAGATAAAATCAACCATAAATGGACAGAAGGTCAAGATCACAGGAAAACGGTTGGCTCAAGTATTTCAATTACCTAGAGTTAAACTAGAAGATATAGTCGACTCCACCAAAACTAATGCTGGACTTCAATGGTGTGGTTTGGAATCAGTTTCAAAGATTGAGAGTTCACTGAATAGGAAAGGAATAAACACCCAAGGAAAATTTCTATCTGAAATTGTTGGGAAGGTTATGCTGTGCAAGGCTGGTGCACATGACAGAATCTCTGTTCACATGTTTGAAATAATGACTAGGATCATTTTCAAACTTCAGACAGACTGGAGCAGACTATTGTTTGATTTAATTGCTGAATGTATCAAGAAACTAAACATGGGTAGAATACTGAGTTTGTATCTTAGTAAAGTGATTCCTCCTGAACTTAATCCAAAATTTGGTTCAAAAATAAATCTCATGCGACAGATGGACATAAGGATATTGTCCAGATGGGACAGAGTCTTGGCCAAAGAAACTCCAGAACCACAGAAGCCTAAAGATATCAAGAAAAAGAAACCATCACAAGCAGAAAGTGAATCCTCCAGTGATTCAGAAGAGCAGATCAATTTCAGTTCAGATGAAGCTGAAGAAAGAATCCATAGGAACACTCCTGGTATTACAACTGGAACTGGTGATCAGGTATAGGGGGAGTTAGAATCCTATGCATCAGGCATTCCAGAGAAACCCATGGATGAAACAGCTGTGTTAAATAGTGATATTGTCACTAACATAGTATAGGAGGTTCTCAAAGATCTGACTACACAACAAGATGAGACTATGCCTGATATTGTGAATGATAAATCTCCTGACAAAGATCCTACAGACACAACTGAATTGGGTGCTCACATCCAGAGGGAGATACCATGTCCTCTTAGGGAAAATGTATCTCCTGTAGAAGGTCAACAATCTGCATCAAGTTTAGTAGCAATACACCTTGATCAATAGGGTACAGCAATTGAGGGGGAGAAATCAGCCAAGTCTCCTAAAACAATGACTGAAGAATCAGCTTATGTAGACACTGCTGTTGAAATACCCAGTTCATCTGACTCTGATAAGGAAGAGGACACAAGGCAACAACAAACTAGAATTTATGAAAGGAAAAAAGAAAAGTCTGAGCTATAAGAAAGCTTTACAGTCACTTCAGTCCACCCGATCTGCTTCAATAGATGAGAGTTCTCTCATAGTTCAGCTGCAGATAATGCTAGACAAATAAAGAACTGATCTAGAAAAGTATGTGGATGAGAATAGGAAGGATATGGATTCCACCTAGCTCAAGACATAAAGTCGATCAGATTTGAAGTGAATCTGATGAAGAAAGAAATGACAGATTGTTTTCACAAAGGAGGCAATGAAGTGGTTTATCTTGCCAAGCAACAGCAAGAATTACAAGTTGAGATAGCTGACATAGTGCAAAAACAAGGCTTTATTCTGGAGAATCAGAAGAGACTGAATGAAAATTTAACCACAACTCATACAATCACTCTGCAGACGATAGCTGATCATTCCACTTCCTTAGAAACTAAAGTGGAGGCTCAATTAACTGCGTTACAAACAAAGCTTACAGTGGATTCAGCTACAATGCTGCAAGTTATAAAGGATTCATCCAAGCCTCTCTCTGATCAAATGACATAGTTCAAGAATTACTACCCCACAGGGAACCATCATGTGGTGAATCAAGTAAGATTTCAAAAGAATGATCTGAGACATCATATTGAGAGCAAAGTCATAAAGAGGGAGAGAGTGATGGTCAAGGCTAGCTCAGAACATGCCAAATGGACTTCTAATATCATAGGAGCCACACTAGGATACCCTCCACTGTGTGATGATGATCAAGTTGCAGAGTCTAGTTGCCAACCAACTCTAAATGAAGGAGTTGCTCATGAGTCACACAACTTCATTATATACTGAAAGAATTGGTTTCAAGATCTTCTAAACACCTATAGGGGGGTGAACGGGTTCAATTCCTTTTTATTAAGGTAGATAGGATATATTTCTATTAGACAACTAATTCAGTAATTATCACAACACAGTTTAAAAACACAATCAGCCAACACAGAATGCACACGGATTTATAGTGGTTCCCCAAGAGATGGGTACATTCACTTTCCCCCTTTGCCTATCTAGCAATATACTAGATTCGGCCTCAGATCTTACAACTCAGAACCCTGAAAGGTTCCTACAGCTCACACTTCACCAGGTGCTACAACTCAGATTCTTCCAGAGAACCCTACCTCAGAGTGAGTCCACACTCCTACAACTCAGGCAATCCAGCCCTACCTCAACCTCTTTCACCAAGCCTACAACTTAGAGAAATTAATCCCATACCTCAGGCACACGGCCCTACCTCAGCCTTTATAGATTTAGGCTTACAACTCAGAGAGATAACTATCTAACACTCAGATCTATAAAAGATCCTACAGAGAAAATTGATTATAAAGAGAATAAATCCTTCACCCAGGTAGAGAGAGAGAGGGGTGAAGGCTTCTTGATCAGTTCTTGATAGATCTGATTGCTTTAGATCCAACATGTCTTAGCTTCTTCAAAGCTTCTTAAATTTGAACAAAGTAAGGTTGATCTTCTTATGAAATTGGAGATGATCTTCAATCCAGCTTCCTTCTTCTATTCAGATGTGGCTCTGAATTCTTCTTACAGACTTATTCAGGATCTGTCAGAGACTTGTTGATTTCTGGATGAAGACTTCTCTTCTTCTTGTTGGATATCTATTTCATGATAGAACATGTCTTTATATAGACCCCATCCGAGGTTACCAGCTGATCTGGTTCATAACGGCCTTCTGACAGCTCTGACAGATACAACGGATTGTTAGTTATGATAGCCATCAAGTCTTCAGTCGTGACACTTGATATCTAAATGTACTCTATCTCAGCAGAAAAGTGTCGAGATAAAACTTCAAATGTGTCAACACAAATACACCATGTGTCGACACAATTCTTGATGATATCGACACAGCTCACACAATGTCGACTCAGCCCTTCTTTATCTTCTCAACACAGCTTCTGTGGAATGTGTCGACACAAGTCCTATGTGTCGACACAATAGCTTCTAGTCTCAACATAGTTGATGTTTGCCAGAATCCTAGTATGTGTCGACACAAGTCATGTGTGTCGACACAGTTGTTGTCGACTGAATATCTATGTGTCGACACAAGTCCTGTGTGTCGACACAATCTGCTTCTGGTCTCGACATAGTTGGTGTTGACAAAATTCTTGAGTGTGTCAACAAAATTTTTGTGTGTCGACACAATCTGGCATTTGGTGTCGACATATCTCCTTCTCAAGTGTCGACACGTGTACTTAGAAACTTTTCTGCATTTCCTTAACCTGTACATCAAAACTCAACAACCCATCAAATACACATTGATGAATATCATTGAGTTAGGTGAGGCTTCTACAAATCAGGTACATAGTTTATTTCCAATGTACCCAAAAATCTCCCCCTATTTGGAGAAGTCATAACCCTTAGTCAATGATATACATCACTTATAATAAAATAAAGATTATGATGTAAACATTTATTTCAAAGACAAGAGTAACAATAAGCAGTCATAGCATGTATCAATATTATCACAAAATGTGTTATAACATAATAAACATGCATCACAAAATTTTAAGTATCCAATATCAAATTAAGACTAAAGTAAGGAATTTTATTAATATATGTTCAGAATAATAATGATTTAGTCCAAAATTTTACATTGACCTAAGCCTAGATCATCTAATTATAGGATTGATCATGCTCCTTGATAATAATTCCTTTGTCAGACTAAATCCTAGCTTGTACATTAGCTTCAGTGTCATCAGTCGGCTTCTTCCCTTTCAGATCTTTCTTCTTGAGCTCTTCATCCTTGACCTTTTGCCTTTCAAAGTAATGATAAGGCTTTGGAAAGTATTTGCTAGGCTCCACAAAGGTTGCAGGTATTTTTCCAGCTTTGAGATCTCTTCTGAACTGATATATGGCATCTTGTTGCTTTTGATATTTGCTCCATTCTTGTTCAGAATACCACTTACCTTTATCATGCATGTAGTCTTTAACAACTTGCCAGACAGTGAGAATAATATTTCTGGAGGTGGGACTCCATTTTTCAAAATCAGGCTTTAATTCAGCCTGCTCTCTAAACCTTTTCTTAGAAAGTTGAGCTTCTTGCTCTCTTTTCAAAGCAGCTTCAGACATTTCAACCTTTTCAATAATGACATTTTGTACCTCCTTTGGAGGACTATACATTTGTTGAATGGCATATTGAATTCCCTCAAAATCAGTAGGTGGATAAATAATTTGAGCTACTTCCTGCTGAAACCGTTCATTTGAAGCCGGTTGAATACCTGATTCAATAGTGTTATCATCATCACACAGGGGTGGATAACCAAAAGTTGCTCTGATAGCTTTAGTGATCCATTTAGCATGATCAGATCCTGCATTGACTAATATTCTCTCCCCCTTTATGACTTCTCTTTCAATATGGTCTCTGATCAGCTAGATAATTGGTGTCTTCTTTATAGAATGATCTGAATTTCTGCAGTTCATCAGCAATCACTTTTTGAGAGTCTTTAATAGCAGTGTGAACATTAGCCAAATCAACTTTGAGTTGTTTATCAAACTCAGACTTTTCTTTAATCATGTTGTCTGTGAAAGCAGTTGCTTTATTCTTAAGTTCTGTGACAATAACATTGTGGGATTCTATCAGATTGTCATTCATTCTAATTTGGTTTTCTAGAACATAGCCTTGTTTAACTGCTATGTCATCTATTTGAGTTTTGGCGTCCAATTGTTGCTTGGCTAAATAGACTACAACATTACCTCCATTATGGAAGCAATCCGTCATTTCCTTTTTATGCAAATTTACTTCAAATCTGATAGATTTGATATCTTGGGCCAGCTGAAATTGCAATTACTTATTGCTCTCATCAACATATTTTCCAAGTGAATTTCTTTGTTCATCCATCTTTACTTGTAGTTGCACCAAAAGTGAACTGAAGTCTACTACTAGAGCTGGAGTTTGTGGAATAGCCTATAAGGCTTTCTTATAGCTTGAGCTCCTTTTCCTGAGCTCCAAAATTTTTCTCTTCTTATCCCTGGAGGTTTCTTCATCTTTAGAAGAATCAGATGAACTCTCTATGTCCATAGTGTCTTTTGGACTTGAGGCAATGATGGGCATTTGTTTTTCTGTTCTTGGTAGCACCCCCTCAGCTCTTGCTCCTATTAAATCAGGAAATAATTCTTCTAATGTTACTTCTTGGTTTATTTGAACTGGAGGAATAGCTTGCTCTTTCTCAGTAGATTGTCCTCCTTCAAATTCAAAAGATTCTTCCCTGGTAATGTCATCCTCAGGGACATTGTCTTGGTTATTTTTATCAATATCAGTCATATGCACATCTAGTGCATCATTTTCAGTGCCTATAGCAGCTTGATTTATATCTTGTATCACCTCAAGTATAGATGTAGTGGCTGTTTCACTGTCTAATGTAGCTGTTTGGTCAATTGGCTCTTGCACATGAGCTTCCTTTGAAGGTGATGGCAGTTATTGAGCTGGAACTAGAGAAAGCTCATTAGCTCCCCCTTATTGAGGCTCTTCCTGGACCTGATCCAGTTGGATATTGCTTGTAGGAACCTACTCCCCTTGCATCTGACTATCAGTTACATTTTTTAGAGCGGGTGATTTTCTAGTCCTTTCTGCTCCTTCTTCATCTGAGCTAAAAACAACTTCTTCCTCTGAATCACTTGATCTTCTTGTGAAATTGGAGATGATCTTCAATCCAACTTCCTTCTTCTATTCATATGTGGCTCTGAATTATTCTTACAGACTTTTTCAGGATTTGCCAGAGACTTGTTGATTTCTGGATGAAGACTTCTCTTCTTCTTATTGGATATCCATTTGATGATAGAACATATCTTTATATAGACCTCATCCGAGGTTACCGGCTGATCCGGTTCATAACG
Organism: Platanthera guangdongensis; assembly: GCA_039583875.1. NCBI lineage: Eukaryota > Viridiplantae > Streptophyta > Magnoliopsida > Asparagales > Orchidaceae > Platanthera > Platanthera guangdongensis. The sequence goes on from CM077147.1 coordinate 33,253,329, forward strand.
AACTTCTGACAGCTCTGACAGATGCAACAGCTTTGTTAGTTATGACACTTGATACCTCAATGTACTTTATCTCAGCAGAAAAGTGTCGAGACAAACTTCAAATGTGTCGACACAAATACACCATGTGTCGACACAATTCTTGATGATGTCGACACAGCTCACACAATGTCGACTCAGCCCTTCTTTATCTTCTCAACACAGCTTCTGTGGAATGTGTCAACATAAGTCCTGTGTGTCAACACAATAGCTTCTAGTCTCAACATAGTTGATGTTTGACAGAATCCTGGTGTGTGTCGACACAAGTCCTGTGTGTCGACATAGTTGTTGTCTACTGAATATCTATATGTCGACACAAGTCCTGTGTGTCGACACAATCTGCTTCTAGTTGATGTTTGACAGAAAATTTCTGCATTTCCTTAACCTGCTCATCAAAACTAAACAACCCATCAAATTACACATTGATGAATATCATTGAGTTAGGTGAGGCTTCTCCAAATCAGGTACACAGTTTCCAATGTACCCAACAATCTCCCCCTATTTGGAGAAGTCATAACCCTTAGTCAATGATATACATTATTTATAATAAAACAAAGATTATGATGTAAACATTTATTTCAAAGACAAGAGTAACCATAAGCATTCATAGCATGTATCAATATTATCACAGAATGTGTTATAACATAATAAACATGCATCACAAAATTTTAAGTATCCAATATAAAATTAAGACTAAACCAAGGAATTTTATTAATATATGTTCAGAATAACAATGATTTAGTCCAAAATTTTACATTGACCTAAGCCTAGACCATCTAATTCTAGGATTGATCATGCTCCTTGATAACATTTCCTTTGCCAGACTGAATCCTAGCTTGTACATTAGCTTCAGTGTCATTAGCCGGCTTCTTCTCTTTCAGATCTTTCTAGATCTCTTCAGCCTTGACCTTTTGTCTTTCAAAGTACTGATAAGGCTTTGGAAAGTATTTGCTAGGCTCCAGAGAGGTTGCAGGTATTTTTCCAGCTTTGAGATCTCTTCTGAACTGATATATGGCATCTTGCCACTTCTGATATTTGCTCCATTCTTGCTCAGAATACCACTTGCTTCTATCATGCATGTTTTCTTTAACAGCTTGCCAGACAGTGAGAATAATATTTCTGGAGGTGGGACTCCAGTTTTCAAAATCAGGCTTTAATTCAGCCTGCTCTCTAAACCTTTTCTTAGAAAGTTGAGCTTCTTTCTCTCTTTTCAAAGCAGCTTCAAACATTTCAACCTTTTCAATAATGACATTTTGTACCTCCTTTGGAGGACTATACATTTGTTGAACGACATATTGAATTCCCTCAAAATCAACAGGTGGATAAATAATTTGAGCTACTTCCTGTTGAACCCCTTCATTTGAAGCCGGTTGAATACCTGATTCAGCAGTGTTATCATCATCACACAGGGGTGGATAACCAAGAGTTGCTCTGATAGCATTAATGATCCATTTAGCATGATCAGAGCCTGCATTGACCAATACTCTCTCCCCCTTTATGACTTCTCTTTCAATATGGTCTCTGAGATCATCTTTTTGAAATCGGATCTGATCAGCTAGATAATTGGTGCCTTCTTTATAGAATGATCTGAATTTTTGTAGTTGATCAGCAATCACTTTTTGAGAGTCTTTGATAGCAGTGTGAACATTAGCCAAATCAGCTTTGAGTTGTTTATCAAACTCAGACTTTTCTTTAATCATGTTGTCTATGAAAGAAACTGCTTTTTTCTTAAGATCTATGACAATAACATTGTGGCATTATGTCAGATTGTCATTCATTCTAATTTGGTTTTTCAGAACATAGCCTTGTTTAACTGCTATGTCATCCATTTGAGTTTTGGCATCCAATTGTTGCTTGGCTAAATAGACTACAACATTACCTCCCTTATGGAAGCAATCCGTCACTTTCTTTTTATGCAAATTTACTTCAAATCTGATAGATTTGATATCTTGGGCCAGCTGAAATTGCAATTCCTTATTGCTCTCATCAACATATTTTTCAAGTGCATTTCTTTGTTCAACTATCTTTACTTGCAGTTGCACCAGAAGTGAACTGAAGTCTACTGCTGGAGCTGGAGTTTGTGGAACAGCCTGCAAGGCTTTCTTATAGCTTGAGCTCCTTTTCCTGAGCTCCACAATTTTTCTCTTCTTAGCCCTGTTGGCTTCTTCATCTTTAGAAGAATCAGATGAACTCTCTATGTCCACAATGTCTTTTGGACTTGAGGCAATGATGGGCATTTCTTTTTCTGTTCTTGGCAGCTCCCCCTCAGTTCTTGCTCCTATTAAATCAGGAAATAATTTTTCTAATGTTACTTCTTGGTTTATTTGAACTAGAGGAATAGCTTGCTCTTTCTCAGCAGATTGTCCTCCTTCAAATTCAAAAGATTCTTCCCTGGTAATGTCATCCTCAGGGACATTGCCTTGGTTATTTTTATCAATATCAGTCATATGCACATCTAGTGCATCATTTTCAGTACCTATAGCAGCTTGATTTTTATCTTGTATCACCTCAAGTATAGATGTAGTGGCTGCTTCACTATCCAATGCAGCTGTTTGGTCAATTGGCTCTTGCACATGAGCTTCCTTTGAAGGTGATGGCAGTTGTTACGCTGGAACTGGAGAAAGCTCATTAACTCCCCCTTGATGAGGCTCTTCCTAAACCTGATCCAGTTGGATATTGCTTGCAGGAACCTGCTCCCCCTGCATCTGTATATCAGTTACATTTTCTAGAGCATGTGATTTTCTAGTCCTTTCTGCTCCTTCTTCATCTGAGCTAAAAACAACTTCTTCCTCTGAATCACTAGAAGATTCAGTGGTCCGATGTGTTGTTTTCTTCTTTTTTTGAATCTATTGTATCTATTTTTGAGGAGTTGAAACATCCTTGGTTATTACTCTATCCCATCTGGACAGTATTCGTAAGTCCATTCTCCTCATGTGATTAATCTTAGAACCAACAGTCTGATTCATCACTTCAGGAATATTCACAGCCAGATATAAGCTTAGTATTCTGCCCAGATTAGGTTTCTTAAGTCTTTCTTTGATTTTGTCAATGATAACGGCAGACCAATTTGTTTTCACCTTGAATATCACTCTAGTCATTAGATTGAACATATAGGCTGAAATCCTATCATGTCCTCCTGATTTGTACAGAATAACTTTCCTTATAATTTCAAAAAAAAATTTGCCCTGAGAATTCATTCCCTTCCTGTTCATGGATGACCAAATCTTGGTAGTGGGATCCAGTCCACACCATTGGAGAGCATCACTTGTCATGGAAGATACTATGTCATCTTCTTCCTTAATCCTAGGAAGCTGAAGTGTTTTTCTTAAACTTTTTTGTGTTAGTTTTACCTTTGTTCCTGAACAGATGACTTAATTTTCATGCATGTCGAATCCAGTAATGCCGACGAGTAGAATTCAAGAACCTCCTTCTTCCATATCTTGGTAGGTTCTGAAACTAAATACTCCAATCCCTTATCGGTGATTAGGGTAACCACGGCTTGGACTTCGGACGTGGCAGTCTCAAACGCATGGCGAACTAGTTCATAGCCCTCGTTGATGTTCTCTTCCAGCTTTGGCTCCATTAGGGATGTGAGAGAGAGAAGAAGGAAGATGAATGTTTGTCGACACAAAGGTTTGGTCTCGAGAATTTTGAGAGCGTAGTCGACAGGGACTTGTTTCCACCTATTTATACATTTCTAAAAGAAGGTCAATAGGCGGGTAGTAATAAGCTTATATGTGTCAACACTGTTGGGATTATGTCGACATAGACTACTAAAGTCTCGACAAAGTATTTTATGGTATTACAAAACTATGTGTCGACACCATTTGCGATGTGTCTACACAGACAACCTTAAGAGTATACACTAAATTCTGCGTGTCGACATAGACGACTGTATGTGTCGACACCAATATCTAAGTGTCAGGAGAGCTATGTGTCGACACTAAATTCTGAGTGTAGACACACTCTTCATGAAGTGTCTACAGAATTTTCCTTATGTGTAGACACCAACTACTAGGTGTCGACACAGAATTTACTTAGTGAAATTTGTCATACTATTCTAAGTTTAGCATGCCTAATTCAATTTTAAAGTAATTGAATTTAGTTTCATCCAGTGGTTTGGTGAACATGTCAGTAATTTGATAATTAGTGTTGACAAATTCTAAACTTATGTCTTCTTTTTCAATATGATCTCTAATGAAATGAAATCTGATTTATATATGCTTAGTTCTGCTATGAGAAACAGGATTTCTAGCAATAGATATGACACTAATAGAATCACAATATAATGGAGTTCTACTTACCTTGATGCCATAATCTTCAAGCTGATGTTGTATCCATAAAAGCTGAGCACATCAACTGCCTGCAGCTACATATTCAGACTCAGTAGTGGATATAGCCATACTTGTTTGTTTTTGCTGTTCCATGACACCAATCTTCCACCTAGGAACTGACATGTGCCAGTGGTGCTTTTCCCATCTTCTTTGCATCCTGCAAAGTCTGCATCTGAATAACCTTTAGTAGAAAATCTCTATTCTTAGGGTACCAACGGCCAAGATTTGGTGTTCCCTTAAGATATCTCAAAATTCTTTTGACAGCAGTATAATGAGATTCTTTAGGGCAAGCTTGATACCTAGCACAGATACATGTAGCGTACATGATGTCTGGTCTACTAGCAGTTAAGTAAATAGGGGAGACAATTATCCCTCTATACAAAGACTCATCTACAGGTTTTCCTGCATCATCTTTGCCTATAGGCATACTTGACCCCATTGGATTTCTCATGATGGAGGATGACTCCATGCCATATTTCTTAATTAACTCCTTGGTGAACTTAGACTGGGATATGGACAAGCCATCATCAGTCTGTCTAACTTGGAGTCCCAAGAAGAATTTCAGCTCACCCATGCTGCTCATCTCAAACTTCCCTTGCATAAGTTTTGTAAACTTTCTACAAAGGTTGTTTTCAGTTGATCCAAAGATAATGTCATCAACATATATCTGGACTATGATGATCTTGCCTTTTGATTCCCTTAGGAATAGAGTTTTGTCTATTTTCCCCCTTGAGAATTTGTTCTCAATGAGAAATGTAGACAGTATTTCATACCAAGCCCTAGGAGCTTGTTTCAATCCATATAGAGCTTTCTTAAGCATATAAACATAATTAGGATAAAGAGGATCTACAAAACCTGAGGGTTGTTCAACATAAACTTCCTCTTTTAAGTCACCATTCAAAAATGCTGACTTTACATCCATCTGAAATACCTTGAACCCTTGATAAGCTGCATAGGCAAGGAACAGCCTTATTGCTTCCAACCTTGTCGCTGGGGTAAATGTTTAATCAAAGTCTATTCCTTTTCCTGCCTGTAGCCTTTTGCTACCAGTCTTGCTTTGTTCTTGACTATGATGCCATTTTCATCTAACTTGTTCCTGAATATCCACTTAGTCTCTATGACATTGTGATTCTTTGGTTAAGGAACCAACTTCCAAACTTTACATCTTCTGAATTGATTCAGTTCTTCCTACATGGCATCAATCTAATTTTGGTCTTGTATGACCTCTTCAAATTTCTTGGGTTGCATCTGGGACAGGAAACTTGAGCAAAGAACTGTGTTCAAGTTCTTGCTCCTTGTCTGGACACCATGTATTGGATCATCAATAATTTGGTGTGCTTGATGATCCTTTAGATGTCTTGTTACTGGAGGCAATCTATCCACAACTTGATTTTCTCCAATCTCTTCATCAAGTCGTACTTCATTGTATTCATCACCATCAGCACGTATCTATTGTACTCCCCCTGGACAGCATCCATCATTTTCTTCATCCTGCCTTGCAGGTTGGTCTTCACTAATGGTTTTAGCTTGTCCATCTTTTCCTTCAAACCTGTAGAGCTACAAGAAGTGCTAGACAGCTCACAGTTAATTAGCTTAGGTTCATCAAACACTACATGGACAGATTCTTCTACAGCTTGAGTAGTCAAGTTGTAGACCCTATATGCCTTACTGCTGTTGTTGTACCCAACAAATATCTCATCTTGGGATTTGGCAGCAAACTTTGTTAAATGAGACTCGCCATTGTTAAGTACATAACATTTGCTACCAAAGATCCTAAAATAGGATATATTTGGTTTTCTGCCTTTCATAATCTCATAGGGTGTTTTCTTGTGGCTTTTGGTGATAGAAGCTTTGTTGAGAACATGACATGCAGTATTTATTGCCTCAGCCCAGAAATATTCTGGGAGAGAAGTGTCACTTAGTAGTGTTCTACCAGCCTTAATAAGAGTTCTATTCTTTCTTTCAGCAGTACCATTTTGCTGGGGAGTTCTAGGTGAGGAGAACTCTTGATGAATCCCTAGTTCTTCACAAAACCTTGTCATGCATTCAGACTGAAATTCAGTCTCATGGTCACTTTTTATTTTGACCACCGAATTGTCAAGTTCATTCTGAATTTGTCTAACAAAATTGTGGAAGACAGTAGGGGTTTCAGATTTCTTCCTCAAGAAGAAAACCCATGTAAATCTAGAATAGTCATCCACAACCACAAATTTATAGAATTTCCTACCTAGACTATGAACTGGCATAGGACCAAATAGATCCATATGCAGAAGGTACAAACACCTCACTGAGTCTTTGGTATCAAAACTGTGGAAGGAGGTCTTAGTCTGTTTGCCTTTTTGACAAGCTGAACATACACCCTCCTTGATGCACTTGACTTGAGGACCATTTCTCACTAACTCTTTACTAAAGAGTTGACCAATGGTTTTGTAGTTAAGGTGAGCAAGCCTCTTGTGTCATTTGACACAATGAGAAGCTTTCTTATCTGCAACTAGGCACACAAGAGAATCTTTATTCTTACTCACAAAATTTAGACAATAAACATTTCCTTTTCTATAGCTTGACAAAATGACCTCTTGATCACTTGTCCTTCTAATTTGACACCCATTTTTAATGAAAGTAGTGTCATAACCAAGATCACTCAACTGGATTATGCTTATTAGGTTATGTTTCAGACCTTTCACATAAGCCACTTGGGTGATAGTGATAGAGCTATTGGAAATGTTACCAAACCCTTTGATGATCCCCCTTTTCAGATCCACCAAAGATCACTTTGGTTCCATTCTCTATGGGAGAGTAATCCTCCAGCATCCTTCTTGTTCCAGTTATGTGCTTGGAACATCCACTGTCCAAGTACCATATTGGGGTATGGCCACTTGGACTCACTTTCATCAAATAAAATTACTTAACCTTAGAACCCCAATAATTATTGGGTTCTAGGTTCAGGTTAGACTGAAACTTGACATACTTGCCTGCATCCTTTCTGACAGGTAAGCTTGCATTTTTCTTGACTGTAGTGTTGTGTCAATAATCAATGGCATAATGACCCACTTTGGCACAACACCAGCACTCATATTTGTTGAATCTTCTTTTAAGTACAGTCTTAACAGCATTGTTGTCAATAGTCCTTTTATTGAATGCTAGGGCCGGTGCATCAAAAACTGATGATTCATGAAGAACATGGTGTGTTTGTTCATGGGCTTCCCTATTACCCTTGTCATTCTGAACACCAAGCTTACAGTGACCATGTGTAATGTCATGGTCATACTTGTTAGTAGGCTGCATCACTTTCCTGAAAGAAATAGGGGGTTTGGAGGCTAGTGGCTGAACTGGGGCTTTGTCTTTTCCTTTAGAATTAGCTGCTCTAGTTCTTCCCTTGAAGCCTAATCCTGTCTTATGCTTTTGGAGGATGAAGTCATCAATTAAGGGTAAGACTGACTTTGGCTTTGAGAATTTAGCCACAAGATCCTTCTCTATCTGAAGTCTGACTTCCAGACTCTTGATTTGATCATTTTTGAATGTAATTGTACCAATATAAATAAAAGTTATATTTTTCAGTTTGGAAACTTCATTCAACTTCAAATCCAACATTTTTGCTGAATCTGATGCAGCCAATTTAAGAGATGTAATTTCCTCAGCCTGTTTCTTATTAAGGATTTTGCTTCTCTTAAGAGCTTGCAACAAATCACCATACTCATCAATTAGCTGATGAACATCCCCTTCTGATTCAGAACCATCCCCATGTCTTGATGCAGATGCTTCTGATTCTGATTCAGTGTAATAATCAGAAACTGAAGATAGGTTGTTTACCTTACTGGGACTAGGCTGATCCTGGCACTGATCTTCCTCAGATAAAGCCATCAGCCCTCTGCAATGATGTTCTTCAATACCATTTATAGAGTCTAGCAATTGCAAGAATTCTGATTCTACTGGATCCTCTTCGGTAGTGAATAATCCAATATAGGCTTTAGCTTCAGCCTCTTCTCCTAAATCTGATGATGAGGAATCAGTCCAGCTCTTCTTCTTCTTTACAACAAATGATCTCTCCTTCTTGCCCTTATTTTGATGTTTCTTTTTTGTCATTAGATTCCTTTCTTTTGTTAGGGCAGTCGGCAACAACAGGTCTACACCTGTTGCGACAATAGCAAACAATCTTAGAAGAAGTTAATTTGCTAGGTTTAGTATCATACATGTCATCTTTAGAAGGTTTCTTTTTTTGGTAATAGTCATCCTTAGACTATAGGGAGGATGACTTGGTTCTCCACTATTTTTTCTTCAAGAATCTTTGGAATTGCCTTGTGAAGACAGTAAAGACTTCATCAAAATTAGGGTTGGCTGATGTGTTGTTGTCAGAATTCTCTGAGATAACTTCAGCAGCTTTCCTAGGAGGAGATGGAGACATCCTCCTGTCCTTCTTTGGGGCTTCAACCTTGAAGGCCACAGATTTCTCTTTGTACTCAGACCTATTACTTTTCTCCTCCTCCTTTCTGGCCATAAGTTGCATCTCATATGATAGCAGTTTTCCAAATAGAGTTGGAGGAGAGGTGTCTGCAAGTTTGGACACTTCACTGATGGCACATATCTTGGTATCCCAGTCCTTGGTTAGTGACCTGAGAAACTTATCATTGAGCTCATATGTGCTAAAGACTCTTCCATAAGACATTAGCTCATTAACTATTCTGAAGAACTTCTTGTAGTACTCAGTTATGCTGTCTGTCTTGATTTGTCTGAAGCTTTCATATTCTTGATTTAGCATAGACTTTCTATCCTCTCACACTTCTTCTGATCCCTCCATATAGACAATTAAAGTATCTCACATCTCCTTGAAGGTTTTGCAGTGAACTAAGTTTTGGAAGGTTGAGTCGTCTATATCACTAATTATTATATTATGTACTCTCTTATCCATGGTGGATAAGATGATCTCATCCTTTGTCATTTCAGAGAAGTTTTTTGGAGTCCTGATGTTGGCATCAAGAGCTGAGATATTTATAGGAATGAATGGCCCTTCTTTGACTGTGATGTAGATTCTTGGGTCAGAAGCTTCCATGAACAATCTGACTCACTTTTTCCATATGCCAAAAATTTCCTTTCTATAGATAGGTAGTTTCATGGATCCAAGTTCCTTGTGAGTTTCACCTGAATCCATTTTGTTTAACTGATAACTGTCTTGCAGATCAACTCAGACTGTTAAGTCTAATCTTGAGTAACCTGGCTCTGATATCACTTGAAAGAATTGGTTTCAAGATCTCCTAAACACCTAGAAGGGGGGTGAATAGGTTCAATTCCATTTTATTAAGGCAGATAGGATATATTTCTGTTAGACTACTAATTCATCAATTATCACAGAATAGTTTAAAAACACACACAGCTAACACAGAATGCACAAAGATTTATAGTGGTTCCCCAAGAGATGGGCACATCCACTTTCCCCCTTTACCTATCTAGCATAATACTAGATTCGGCCTAACTCCCTTCTTTCTTCTCAGTTCCTTAGATCTTACAACTCAGAACCCTGAAAGGTTCCTACAGCTCACACTTCACCAAGTGCTACAACTCAGATTCTTCCAGAGAACCCTACCTCAGAGTGAGTCCACACTCCTACAACTCAGGCAATCCAGCCCTACCTCAGCCTCTTTCACCAGGCCTACACCTCAGAGAAATTAATCCCCTACCTCAGGCACTCGGCCTTACCTCAGCCTTTATAGATTTAGGCTTATAATTCAGAGAGATAACTCTCTTACACTCAGATCTATAAAAGATCCTACAGAGAAAATTGATTATAAAGAGAATAAATCCTTCACACAGGTAGAGAGAGGGGTGAAGGCTTCTTGATCAGTTCTTGATAGATCTGATTGCTTTAGATCCAACCTGTCTTAGCTTATTCAAAGCTTCTTGAATTTGAATAAAGTAAGGTTGATCTTCTTTTGAAATTGGAGATGATCTTCAATCCAGCTTCCTTATTCTATTCAGATGTGGCTCTACATTCTTCTTGCAGACTTGTTCAGGATCTGCCAGAGACTTGTTGATTTCTGGATGAAGACTTCTCTTCTTCTTGTTGGATATCTATTTGATGATAGAACATGTCTTTATATAGACTCCATCCGAGGTTACCGGTTGATCCGGTTCATAACGGCCTTCTGACAGCTCTGAAAGATGCAATAGCTTTGTTAGTTATGACAGCTGTCAAGTCTTCAGTCTTGACACTTGATACCTCAATGTACTCTATCTCGGCAGAAACGTGTCGAGACAAAACTTCAAATGTGTCGACACAAATACAGCATGTGTCGACACAATTCTTAATGATGTTGACACAGCTCACACAATGTCGACTCAGCCCTTCTTTATCTTCTCAACACAGCTTCTGTGGAATGTGTCGACACAAGTCCCATGTGTCGACACAATATCTTCTAGTCTCAACATAGTTGATGTTTCACAGAATCCTGGTGTGTGTCGACACAAGTCCTGTGTGTCGATACAGTTATTGTCGACTGAATATCTGTGTGTCGACACAAGTCCCGTGTGTCGACACAATCTGCTTCTGGTCTCGACATAGTTGGTATCGACAGAATTCTTGAGTGTGTCGACACAAGTCCTGTGTATCGACACAGTTGTTGTCGACAGAATTTCTATGTGTCGACACAAGTCCTGTGTGTCGACACAATCTGGCTTCTGGTGTCGACACATCTCCTTATCAAGTGTCGACACTTGTACTTAGAAAATTTTCTGCATTTCCTTAACCTGCACATCAAAACTCAACAACCCATCAAATACACATTGATGAATATCATTAAGTTAGGTGAGGCTTCTCCAAATCAGGTACACAGTTTCCAAAGTACCCAACATATACCCTCCTCCCCAATTTGAAGACATTCATGATCAAGTTCAACTAATGTATGGTCCACCTCAGCATAAACATAGAGTTAATTCTGAAGAGGTGGAAATGTCTGAAGCTGCTCTACAAAGGGAGAGGGAAGTCCAATTGTCAAAGAAAAGATTTAGAGAACAGGCTGAGGAGAGGCCTGACTTTGAACAATTGAGTACAAAATCAAGGAATATCATTCTTACTGCATGGAAATCAGTCATGGCCAACAAATATGACAGGGGTAAGTGGTATTCAGAGCAGGAACGGAGGAAGCATGAAGAGCGCCAAGAGGCTATTTATAAGTTCCGAAGGGAGCAGAAGGAAGGCTTAATTTCTGCTATTGCTATTGAACCATGCAAATACTTTCCTAAGCCCTTTCATTACTTTGAAAGACAAAGACTTAAGGCTGAACAGCTTTCCAGCATCAAAGACAAGAAGGGCAAGCAGGTTGCTGATGAAAGTATTCCATTTATTCCGACCAAAGTTCAGTCAGGGAAAGGCATTGTGATTATAGAACCTGATCAATCTTAGGATGCATTTACTTCACGTAGAGTTAATGTAATTCTATATAGGATCGTTGTAACTTTAATATTGATAACATTTTGGAATATGGATGTGTTATGGCTATTTTTGTTTCTGCTGTAAAAGTTCATCTGATTGTATGTTATAATCATCAAGAATATTATGTTGGTGTATATCATTGTTTTGGGGTTATGACTTCTCCATATAGAGGGAGATTGTTGGGTACATTGGGAACAGTGTACCTGATCTGAAGAAGTCCCCTTGACAACTCAATGATATACCCAAAGGTGTATTTGATGTATGCTAAGTTTACATGTGCAGGTTCAAAGTTGAACAAATTATTCAAAGTCAATGTGTCGAGACAATTCTTCTGTGTCGACACAAGACAGATCAGTAGTCAACACAAAGAACAAAAGATGTGTCGCGACAATACTTCTGTGTCAATACAAGACAGATCAGTAGTCAAAATATAGAAGATGAGTCGACACAGATAACAGATGTGTCGAGACAAAACATCAGTGTCGACACAAGGCAGAACTAAGATGTGTCGACACAGATAACAGAGGTGTCGAGATAAAACTTCAATGTCGACACAAGGCAGAACTAAGATGTGTCGACACAGATAACAGAGGTGTCGAGACAAAACTTCTGTGTTGACACAAGGCAGAACTAAGATGTGTCGACACAAATAACAGATGTGTCGACACAACTAATCTATCTCAACGCTTTTTGTTCTGAGATGATAACTGTTCCAAGTCAAGAAAAGTCAGATCATTCTGGTCGATACAAGAAGGCATTGCTTCTATAAAGACAGTTCACGAAAGGATTTGCTGACAGTTGCTGATGTCATCAATACAAGTCCAAGTCGTTTGAGATTTTTATAAATAGGAGGTGCTGCCTTCAGAAGAACATATAAATAGTTATCAATACACTGGCCAATTCTATTCATCAGTCTCCAAGAGACGAATCAAGAAAAGAAAAGAGAAGAAGAAATTGATCTTCAAGAAAGTCTTCAGATCCCTTTTCTAAGGTTGATCTGGGGATTAAGTGATCTGTTCATCAGCATCTTCAACCTATTCAATCTGATCTTCATCAAGAAGTTGCCGATTCAGAAAAAATTCAATTCAGCTTGCTGATCTATCAAGAAGAAATCAAACTGCAGCTGAGTGAAAGAAATTGCACACACCAATCCAACAGATTACAGGTTTTCTGTTTTCTGTAAACTGTTTTATCTAATTTTATTGTAAGATCTCCTAGAGATCTGAGTGGGTAGGAGATCTTATTGTCTGAGTTTTTGTAAGCCTAATCTATAAAGGCTGAGGTAGGAGATTATGGAGATCTCTGAGGTAGGAGATTGTGGAGATCTCTGAGGTAGGAGATTGTGATATCTCTGAGGTAGGACCAGTGGGTCTGAGTGTAGGTTTCTAGGAGAGAAACTGAGCCTTATAGGATCTGAGGATCTGAGTTGTGAAGGAGGAGCTATAACCTTATCTGGCACATTGCTAGTGAGGAAGAAGGGGGAAAGTGGATGTACCCTAGATATGACAACCACTATAAACTTGCTGTGTCCTTTGTGCTATGTGATGTGTTCTTTGCTGCATATATTGTGATCAGTTTTGTTATTCTATTGTTTATGCTGGGTACAGCTTATATTCTGAAATGCATTAGGGCTCATAGCAAAAGTTAAAAGAACTTCAAAGGAGTTTAATAGGTCACCTATTCACCCCCCCCCCCCTCCCTAGGTGACTTTCTACCCATAGGCTTGACTTTCAGGCCCGACCCGGGCAAAAGGTTGGGGGGCACTACAAACGGATCAGAGCCATCACGGTTCGCCCTTGTGGAGCAGTCTCAGGATCACTTCGTCCATCGCTTCATTCTAGGTTCGGGACGAACCTTGCAGTGGAAGCCTAGTGGACCCTAGTGTATAGGCTTAGGGATTCTAGACTGTATGATAGTACGCCCATACACTGTTGTTTTTCGCTTGGGTTGTCGTTTTTGCAAATTTCCCCTACTTTTGCAAAATACTGACACTCTTTCCTATTACTTCTCCAGGTACCGGAGTACAGTAACGGAGGATCCTCATCCAGAGGATATGTTTCAGCTACCCCACCACCAGACCCGGTCTCTCCCGTGGCCTTACCGTTTGCCAAGACAGATATGAGGCAGACACTGACGACTATACTAGCGACTTTCCGGGATGCCCTGGCACAGCCACCACAAGAGATGACCTCACCCACCAATATGTTGACGACTTTCCGAGTACTAAGGTCTCCCCCTTTCAGGGGTACAGAGACGGCCATCCAGGTAGAGGAGTGGGTGGAGCGGGTGGAGGAGCTGTTAGTAGGTATGATGTGCCCTGCTATGGCTGCAGTCTCTTTAGTGGTGACCCTTTTGGAGGGATACGCGAGGGATTGGTGTAGAGCTGCTAGTCGCTCTACCTTTCGAAGTCGGCTGTTGAGCACGATCCTTTGGGGGGAGTTCTCTGTGGATCTACTAGAGTTTTTCATCACAGATGCAGACCGAGCCGTACTGCAAGAGAGGTTCTTACTCATTCGATAGGGCAACCACACCGTGGCAGAGTACGAGAGAGATTTTATACACCTGGCACGCTTCGCCGGGAATCTGGCTACCTCCGACAAGGATAGAGCTTCTCGGTTATACCGAGGAATATGAGACGATCTAAGGCAGACCCTGAACATACTCTCTCAGGCCACCTTTCACACCATAGCCACCCATACGTCAGCTTTAGAGTTGTACTAGCAGATAGTGGCTCAGCGGCGCAGAGGTCAAGTAGAGCTTCCTCGAGACCAGAGGCGAGACGGAGGAGTCGCTCCCTACAGAAGGATAGAGAGTGCAGGCAGCCATGCCTCATGCAGCCTTATAGGCGCCCACCAGTACCCCCAGTACCCCCAGCTGCACAGCCAGACAGTAGAGCAGCTCCAGCTCAACAGCCCCCACTAGTGGCCCGACGAGATGTTCCCTTTGCAGGGAACTGCTTCTTGTGTCAACAGCTAGGACATATGAGGGTCTTTTTCCCTTAGGCGACAGGGAGACCAGGATTAGGAGCAATTCAGGGTGGACAGCTGGCACGGGGACAGGGTCAGAGATGTCGTAGAGGCAGAGCTGGCAGGAGAGGCCAGCAGGGCCGAGCAGCGCCCCTAGAGTCCTATGCACTGGACCTGCAGCACGGACCGGCCCCTGACGTAGTCATAGGTATATATCTTAGGCGATAGGATATATCGGATCTTCCACTGATGTTGTATATATATATGTATATTAGTTGGATGATATCTTTATACTATAAGGAAACCCTTAATCCCTCATGGTGTAACATTCGGTGGACCAAAATACCCTCATAAAAACTGTTCTGGTGAGTTAATTTGAGGATATTTTGGTCATTCGTCCGGATTACCACTTAATTAACAGAGAGCTGCACTGTTCACCGGCCTCAAAATCCCGATACCGGTCTTCTTATGCGCAGCTAGGGCAGCTCCGTCGATCGCAAGCCCGTGGCGATACCCGACTTCTTCTTCTGCGAGCAGGTAGGGCAGCTCCGTCAATCGCAAGCAACGTCAATCGCAAGCCCGTCGTGATACCCGATTTCTTCTTCTGCGCAGGTAGGGCAGGTCCGTCAATCGCAAGCCCGTCACCGTCGCAACTCCTTCGCAATCACAAGCCCGTCGCCGTCGTCGTCGCTTCGTCCACGTGGTTTCTTCCACTTCTTTCGACTCCTCAAAAAGCTCTGATCGAAGCAGAGATTGCTTCCACTCATTCGCGATTTCCGCTTCGCCTCCCCCATCTATGCCCGCTCTTCCTCTCGCCCTAGCTCTCCAGATCCCACTCCTCTTCTAAACACTTGAGCTTATTTTGTTTCTCTCCTCCAGGCATTGCAAGCCTAGATTCAAACATCGATGAGAGGTTGTTCTCTGCAGGATTTAATCAGTCCAACTTCCTCCTCCGACAGGCGCACAACTAGGGTTCAGCCACCCCTCTCCCGACTTTAGCACTGCACAATTTCTGCCCACTATCCTGCTCTATTTTCCTGCAGGGGAGTCCAACTTACCATGTTTTTTGGGTTGGTTTTGATTGTGTAATACTTTTTGTGGTTCAGGATTTTGGACAAAGCATCTTTTTTGGATCTGCACCCAAGGTATGGAAGATTTGAGGATACTCTTTAGTCATGGATTATATCTTTAGTGATGGATTATAACGATTGTGAGTAATTCTTTGCATTGTATTTTGGTTTGAATGCATTTATCCCTTGAAAATGCCTTGAGTTTTAGGTTTCTTTTTTTAGTATTGCTACCCAAATACTACATCTAAAATCAGCAGGGGAACTACAATTTTAATTTAGTGTGGACACCAAGTAAATAAGGAAATGGTTGTCATGAGTTGGTGGAACGAGTTTGCGGCGCTTCAGCAGCTTGCAAACACCCGTGCACAGGTGCTCGGACCAGGTTAATCATCCCTTCTCGATTTTTTGCTCGACACAACTCTTTGGTCTGAATTTATGATATATATATTTTTGCACATATTGTTTAATCAAACATTGCAGTTTTTTTCGATTGATCATGCTACTGCAACAAATATATCATGGTTTAAGGCATGGTTAAGGAGTTGTTCTTACTTATTAGGTCTGAAAAGATTAAATAGATGATCATAAATGAGATATGGGAATTGTGATTTCTGGAATAAATAGAAATGATTTCTATAAGAGGATCTCTGTGATTTTCTGGTTGAGCATCTCTGTTTTCATTTGCCTTTGCTCATTTGCCCAAATTTTAGTGTGGTTTTAGCTGGGCCCAAATTTTAGTTTAGTATGCTTTAATAACTGATTGGTGGTTTCATTATCTGACTTCCTATCTCTAATGCATTTTTCTTATAGTTGTTTCTCGGTTGTCAGGTTTTAGTTGTATCACAGGTTTTTGTAGCTTACTTCTATCATCTCTAAAATATGCAATAGTTTTATGATTGTAGCCATGTCTCTAATTCATTTGATTTACTCACTGTTTTGTGGTTGTTTGGTAGCTGCAGGATTGATGTTTATTACTCACTGTCTTTTTCCTATCTCTAATTGATTAGGAACTCCAAGCACTGATCATACTTATGATTGATTAAAAAAGATTAGGCAATGTTCATCATTTTTTCAATTGCAAGCACTGTAATTGCATTTTTTTAAATTGCATGTGTTAAATTTTTTATAGTTCTGCAGATGATTTCAGGTGTTAACCTCAGAAATAGAGGTGTTAATAGGCAGTTGCCCGTTGAAATAGACAGTCATCCGCTGAAATGGGCATTTATGAACAGGTCAGATTCACAGTTGTGCTTTCATAACAAGATTTAAACTTTAAAATCAGCACAAATATTTTCCAATTGTTTTTTCGTCTGCATAGTTGGGCCCAAATTTTAGTTTATTTGAGTAGAACTCGAGGCACTGATAATACTTCACTATAAAACTATCATTGATTTTAAAAGATTAGACAATGTTTATCATTTCTTTCAATTGCAAGTACTCTAAGTTTTTGTTTTCGATTACAAGCATAGAGGCCGGCTGTGATTTTATTTTGCCATTGCTCATCGATTGATGAGGTTTTATATTGCAAAAGTTGTGATTAAGCTCAGTGAAATCGCTGAAAAAGGCAGTTGTTATTTCATTTTTTAAAGTTCTGTACTATATAGAGGCCGACTGTAATTTCATTTTCTGATAGAGGCAAGTTTTTTCTTTCTCAAGAAATTTGTGCTTTCTCAAGAACAATTAGTTTGTGCTCTCTCAACAGTTATTATGTGCTTTCTCAGGATTCTTCATCGCACCTGTCAACAAATTTCTGCCTTTTGAATTATAGCAATAAATTTGGGCATTTTAGCAATTAATCGTGAGTATGGGTTGGGTTTCATCATTCCTGTACAACATTTTGTTCAAGAAAAGTTTACACCATGCATGAGTATGTGTGGATATTTGTCGTATGGTTAGTAGTTTCTTGGGTAGCAACCAACTATTGAGCCAAAATGAAGATGATGATGTATGTTGACATTAAAAATATCTTATATGCTTACAAACTGCTGAATTTTGGCGATGAGAAATGTTGCCACCACGACAAGTGACGCCACCACGACAAGTGACGCCACCACGACAAGTGACGGCCCCACGACAAATGTTGCCCCCACGACAAATGTCGCCCTCACGACGAATGTTCCCTGCACAGGGTACTTTTGATTGAGATTTAACTTTTTAGACGAATGTTGGCCCCACGACGAATGTCTTCCCGCCAAATGTAACCCTCACGACGAATGTCGCCCCCACGACGAATGTCGCCCCCACGACGAATGTCGCCCCCACGACGAATGTCGCCCCCACGACGAATGTCGCCCCCACGACAAATGTCGCCACCACGACGAATGTCGGCCCCACGACGAATGTCTCTACCATGACGAATGTCGCCCCCACGACGAATGTCGCCCCCACGATGAATGTCGCCCCAATGACGAATCTCTCCCCCACGATGAATGTCGCCCCCACGACGAATGTCGCCCCCACGACGAATGTCGCTCACCCGACGAATGTCGCCACCACGACGAATGTCGCCCCCACGACGAATGTCGCTCACCCGACGAATGTCGCCACCACGACAAATGACTCCAGCACGACAAATGTCTCCCCCACGACAAATGTCGCCCCCTAGAGATATGTCGCCCTACGACGAATGTCGCACCCACGATAAATGTCGCCCCCACGATAAATGTCGCCCCCACGACAAGTGACGCTTCCTCGACAAATGTCGCCCCGTCGACAAATGTCGCACCCACGACAAATGTCACCCCCTCGACAAATGTCTCACCCACGACGATTGTCGCACCCTCGGTAAATGTCGCACCGACGACAAATGTTGCCCGCACGGGGTCCCCCGTGCACGACTGCTTGTATATCTATATATTTATCATGTCGTCAGGAATCTTGTTGGTAGAAGGACACCCTGCCAAAACCCTTTTCGACACAGGAGCGACTCATTCTTTTGTCTCCCACGAATTCATCGCAACAAAAAGAAATGTTATCCGTTCAACCAGACTGTCTATATGAATTCGTTTACCAGACGGGTCGGATATGACATCTGCCAAAAAGTGTTCGTTCCAGGCTATGCTGGGAGAAGTAGAATTTGAAATCTACGCAACCATCCTAGCAATAACTGGGTTTGACATCATTTTGGGGATGGGCTGGCTGGCCTAGCACCAAGAACAAATAAACTGTTCCACGCGAGAAGTCAGACTACAGAATCCAAATGGACAGAGCATCACGTTGACAGGTGTGCCCTATTTCTCGCGCATTATCTTGACTTCTACGCAGATGGTGAAATCAGTCCGTCAGAAGGACGAAGTATACCTTATTTATTTAGAGATGGAAGACAAAACTCAAGTGTTCGCCAAGGTCCAAGTAGTCTGCGACTTTCCAGATATTTTCCCTGAGACCCTCCCGAGATTGCCTCCCCAGCGAGAGATCGACTTTCAGATTGAGCTCGTGTCCGGAGCACGACCAGTATCACGAGCCCCCTACCGGATGGCCCCCAGAGAGCTGGTTGTACTGAAAATTCAACTACATGAACTAATAGATGCTTGATTCGTCCGTCCTAGTTCCTCGCCCTGGGGAGCCATGGTGCTTTTCGTCAAGAAGAAAGAAGGGACTCTGCGTCTGTGCATCGACTACAGGTAACTGAATAAGCTTACCATACGCAACACATAACCCCTCCCTAGGATCGACGAACTATTCAATCAGTTGCAAGGTGCATCCGTGTTCTGCAAGGTGGACCAGAGGTCCGGCTATTATCAGCTTCGAATCTGAGAGGAAGATATTCCTAAGACTACCTTCAGCTCCTGGTACGGTCTATACGAGTTCCTAGTGATGCTATTGGGGCTCACCAACGCTCCCTCCGCCTTCATGGCCCTAATGAATAAAGTCTTCGAATCCTTCTTGGATCACTTTGTCATCGTCTTCATAGACGACATCCTAATCTACTCAAGGACCAAGACGGATCATACTCGGCACGTGCAGATGGTGCTATTAAAGCTTCGGGAGCACTCTCTTTTTGCCAAATTCAGTAAGTGCGAGTTTTGGCTAGAAGATGTTGGATTCTTGGGCTACACGATAAATAAGGAAGGAGTGGTAGTAGACCAAGACAAGATCCAGGCAGTACAAAATTGGCCGCCACTCAGGACGGCTGCAGACATCCAGAGTTTTCTCGGCCTTGCAGGATACTACAGGAAGTTTGTCGAGGCATTTTCCGAGATTGCCCTACCCCTGACTGCTCTAACCAAGAAAGACATCGCTTTCCAATGGACGCCGGAGTGTGAGGCTGCGTTCGTTGAATTGAAGAAGCGGTTGACTTCCGTGCCAATCCTTGCGATCCCCACAGGGACCGAGGGATTCCAAATCTACACCGATGCCTCCCTGAAGGGATTGGGAGCAGTCCTAATGCAGCAAGGCAAGGTAGTGGCCTACGCTTCACGGCAATTAAAGTCGCATGAATTAAACTACGCAGTGCACGATTTAGAGTTGGGTGTCGTCGTCTTCGCCCTTAAAATATGGAGGCATTATCTGTACGGAGTATGATGTGAGATCTTCTCCAACCACAAGAGCCTCAAGTATATCTTCACGCAGAAAGAGCTGAATCTCCGGCAGCGCCGATGGCTGGAATTCTTATGCGATTACGACTTCGCTCTCCAATATCACCCCAGGAAGGCTAACAGAGTCGCTGACGCCTTGAGCCGCCAGCCTGCGATAGTCGGGAGTTGGATGAAGCAGATCCCTAAGGAACGTTTATAGTATTTGATAGACTTGGAGGTTACCCTGGTTGCCCGAAGAGATCCGGAAGAGTACTATTCTCAGCTGTATTGGATGGAAATCCAATGCGACATCCGGGACCGGATACGAGAAGCCCAGAAGATCGACCCAGAGGTTATGCCGATCATCCGATCTGTGCAAGGAGGGGCACAGGAGGATTATAACCTGCATGACGGGATTCTACAATTTAAACATCGCATATTTGTTCCCGCTACCGGAAGGATTCGTGAAGAAATTCTGCAAGAGGCCCATCAGTCCAGCTACTCGATTCACCCTGGCATAGTTAAGATGTATGTGGACTTGCGCATGACCATTTACTGCCCTGGAATGAAAAGAGATGTCACCAACTTCGTGGCCCTGTGTCAGACCTGTCAGAAGGTCAAAGTCGAATGTCGCAGTCCAGGAGGCCTATTACAGCCACTGCCGATACCAGAATGGAAGTTCGAATACATCTTCATGAACTTCGTCCACGGCCTACCTCGATCCCGCGCTGGGAATGACTCAATTTGGGTGGTCGTAGATCTACTCACCAAGGTAGTGCGGTTCATTCCAAATCAACAGGGTGATGGAGTAGATATCTTGGCCAGGATGTTCCTGGAGCAAGTGGTACGATTTCACGGAGTACCAAAGTCCATCGTATCAGATCGCGACGGGCGTTTCACATATAAGGTGTGGAGGCGGGTACAGGCGTATTTGGGAATCAAGTTGGCCTTCAGCACCGCCTTCCACCCGCAGACAGACGGACAGACAGAGAGGATGAACCGGACGATGGAGGATCTTCTTCGACTGGGCATAGTGGAGCACAATGAGCCGTGGGATCATCTGTTGTCATTAGTCGAATTTTCATACAATAACAACTACTAGGCTAGCATTAAGATGGCTCCATACAAGGCATTGTATGAAAGACGTTGCCGAACCTCGTTGACTTGCGCTCAGGAAGAGGACCCGGAAGCCTTGGGAGTGGCTTACATCGATGACACTACGACAGTGATATGGCTGATCCAGGAGCAAATGCGGGAAGCGCAGAGCCGGCAGGCTAAGTACTATGATGCGCGACACCGATCGGTGGAGTTCAGCGTGGGGGAAATGGTGTTTCTGAAAATAAAGCCCATGCATGGTGTCTCCCGGTTGAGAAAGCAGAAAAAGTTGGATCCCCGCTTCTTGGGCCCCTATACGGTGATAGAGCGTGTTGGCCTCGTCGCCTATCGTCTAGCCTTGCCCCCAGAGTTGGGGAATCTTCACGATGTGTTACATGTCTCTTCCTTAAGACGAGTCCTCCGACAACCAGAGCAGCACCTTCCTGCCCCACCGGCGCAACTACAGTCAGATAGATCTGTCCTGCTCGAACCCGTCATAGTGGTAGATTACAAGGTGAAGACACTACGTAACAAAACCATTCCGATGGTTAAGGTGCTATGGTCAAACTGCGGACGAGAGGAGTTCACGTGGGAACCTGAAGCACTCCTCCGAGAAAAGCACCCAGAGCTCTTTCACCATGTATGTTACTTTTTTCCCCTGCTTCATGCAATTTTTTGGGGACGAAAATCCTTTTATTTTTATTGGATTGTAACATCCAGATTTTTATTGGGCCGCCAAAACCCTAGTGGTCCCAATAAAAGTGGCCCGAACCCTACCCATGACCCCGTGGGAGATAACCCTAGACGGGAAATGAAGCTAGAGAACTCTGAATTGAGTTCTGTCAGTTCCTGTGACCTCGTTTAGTCAATGCAAGTGCATCAGAACTCATTCAGTTGGACCCCGAGGTCATATAGTGAATGTGGTCATTTCTCGTAAAACGCAACCAGAGCAGATTTTGGATATCGACCTAAAGAACTCCGAATTGATTTCTGTCGATTCATGTGACCTCATATAACCTAGACAGGTGCATCGGAACCCATCACGTCACGATACGAGGTCTAACGACAGTTTTACACACTTCGACAATTTTAGCGCACTACGACACGCAAATTATGTACTTTCTCCAAACGGACTCCGATTCAACCCCAGTAGGTGGCGTTCGACTCGTGTGGTCAATACAAAGTCAACGGAAGTCGTCCCAGTCAATTTCAATGACAATTGGTCAACCTGTGGTCAAATCAAGCGTAGTCGTGCACCGAAAAGCGTGCGCACACCAATTCTAACACGACACCCGAACTTTGACCCGACCCCGATGACTTGGAACCACTTTGATTTTGACCAGTAAGGGGGACCCACCCTATGGTTGACTTGGTCAAACCCACCTAAAAATCCATCTTTTGGATTTTTCTCCAAGAAGGGGCCCACCTACTCTCCAAGGAAGGATGGTCCATGCCCCTCCCCCCTCACTCTTCTTGGGACCCCAACCAGCAAACCTCCCTAAGTTAAATGGAGGCCCACCCTATTCCCCTTTACTCTCTTTTTCATCCTCTCTTTCCCACCTAAAAGCCCAAGCCCAAAGGGAGGGCTTGACTTTTTTCCCATGTGGGGAAAATCTCTGCACTCCAGCTGTCCTTGGACAGCTGGAGGGTGGGATTAATCCCTATCTAAGGAGGGATTAGTCCCACACCATCCAAAGTAAGGGGAGCTCCCCCTCCCCAACCCTATAAAAGCCACCCCACCCCCTCTCCTTCCCCCAAGCCTCTGAGCCATCTCCCTCCCCCTACAAACGCCCCTGTCGGAGCCCTGGTGGCCGGAAAAAGGCAACCCGAGAAGCCTCCCCCCCTCCACCACCACCTTAAGCATGGCCTACCAGCCCCCCCCCCCCTCCCGTGCCCACCAGAACCAGGTGGAACCTTCTCTCCCTCCCCCTCCCCATTTTCGACGTGATGCATGGCACTCCCGGCAGCCGGAGCGCCGCTGGCGCCACCCGAGCCTAGTTCCAGGCTGGGTGGTGCACAGGGAGGATGGATCCTCCCCCAACACTGATGGTTGCATTGGGGGAGTGTTATACCACTGGGGGCAGCGTCCCCCAGCGGCGGAGTGCGGCGGTGCCACAGGAAAACGTGGTGCCGGCGGCACCCATAAAAAACAGAGCTTCCTCTGTTTTAAACCGGCGGCGGCGGCCGGCGGCCCATGGCCGCCGAACCACTGCCGGCATGAAGCCTGACCCCCATCGCATCAGCCGAGGGTGGATTGGTAGGCGGCCATCCACCCGAGGAGCTGGGGTGGCGTAGTGGCGCCAGGAGCAAGGCCACCGGCACCCCAGGCTCTCGGGATGGGAATTTCCGGCGGCGGTCGGCGGCGCCAGGCCGCCGGACCACCGCCCAGAGGGTCGCCGGCCCCCGGCGAGTTGATCGGGGCCGGCGATGGCGGCTGGTGAAGGATGGTCGGCGGTGATGGAGGCTGCCACCCTCCACACTGTCGGGAGTAGCAGTGGCCGTCCGATCTCATGATGAGATCAAACGGCCCAGATCTCCTTAATTCCCCCCCCCCCCCCCTCCCGCCTCTGCATCAACGCCCCCCACAGCGGATTCGTTGTCGATCCGCTGTGGGGACAGTAGGTCATAAAGCACCCTGCGGCTTAATTTTAGACGCAGGATCAGTTAGATCTGCTATTAGCAAACCAAATCAGAGGGCAGGAGCTTTGGAAATTTTTGGGGCAAAACCTTACCCTCTAGGTGAAAAATGACCAACATGAAAAATGTTCCCCATGATGAGGGCTACCTCCTCAAAAATTTTGAGAATTTTTGGAAAATTTTTGGAGTTAACTTAGTATTTTTAAAAGCCAAAATAAAATTTGTTTGGCTAAATTAAATACCCAAAACACCTTGAAAAATTATAAAAACAATTACTACGCTCATTTTAGGTCTTCACAAGGGTTGTATCAAATTTGAAGTCATGAGGATGAGATTTGATATTTTTTCCTAAAATATTGAAGCCTAGGATCGCGCAAGGATCTTTTATCCGCTCGTTTTCCCTAAAAGACGGAAATTGGAGTGCACGACCACTCCTTATAATTAAACAAGTACTTTAAATTATTTTATCGACGAGAACGGCCGAGGCAAGTTACTAAGCTCTGGGTTTTCCAGGATTTAGTTAAACCGTCGAGTGCCTCGACTCTCGGATGAATAGGACATGCTTGGAAGATGAGTGTACGAGTGATGACTTGGGGTTGTCCCTGACGGCTAATAAGAATGTAACTCCTAGCCAAATAAGTCGTAATAAATATGGCGCAACCAAATTAATTGAATCTTAATGGTTGTTGTAACCCAACCAAATCTCCTTAAATCTTGAAGCCTCCTGAATATTAGTGATTGGACTACTAACCATTTTCTTTGTGTTTTCTCCAGTCTCGTACTGGTCAAGCTTATTTTAGTACTTTTAATTTAGTACTACTCCAGTCTCGTACTGGTCAAGCTTATTTTAGTACTTTCAATTCAGTACTACTCCAGTTTCGTACTGGTCAAGCTCATTTCTGTACTTTCTATTCAGTACTACTCCAGTCACGTACTGGTCAAGCTTATTTCAGTACTTTCCTTTCAGTACTACTCCAGTCTCGTACGAGTCAAGCTTATTTTTAGTACTTTCAATTCAGTACTACTCCAGTCTCGTACTGGTCAAGCTTATTTCGGTACTTCCTATTCAGTACTACTCTAGTCTCGTACTGGTCACATTTCATTCCAGCACATTAAATAAGTAGCTTAATCACCGCACTTATTCTCATTACAATTTACTATTATAGTCCCGGGTCCGGCTCTGACGAGCAGTCGTCGAGCCTTAGTTGGGGATAACCGGAGTTGAAGTAGTCGTCCAGGTCTAGCCCCAAATAATGCGCTCCCACGCTCCTCGTCGAAAGTAGAGCTGAGTGCCGACGCCCGAAGTCTAAGCCTAGTAGGGCAGGCCGACGTAGACCCGATGTTATATTGTTTGCCTTTTTGTTTGATTGATTGTAAATTGCTTGCGGTGAAATAGTGGCGGGTCAGTCCCTTCCGCATACCGTTCGTACCGGTGTGGGAAGGAAGACGACTCAAGGCGACATGGAGATGAGTACCACGGGTGACCGGCCGTTATATTCCCAGTCGGGTTTTCCTCCGCTGGTCGGACAAAACGATTCTTCGGATGTCACTCACATCCAAGAGTACACAAGGTTGTACGTTAGGGCCTGGGGTTGTGCGGTACGATCACCCCCAAAAGTAGCAGGACTGGCAAATGTCACTGATGGCCATATTGGTGAGGCCCGCGGGGCTCGCTGTCCTGCTGGAACAGAAACGGTCCAAACTATGTCAACATATGATTTGTGTGTGCGGCTATGAATGCCTACGGTATGTGCGCGGCTGTGAATGCCTGCGATAGATTTCAGGATATGAAAATTTGATGTGCTGATGAGCTAGTAGAGCCTTGTTATAACTGATTTATACTACTGCTCCTTTTTCCGATTATATTGCACTCTTTTATAATTGCTCCTAGCTGTTCATATATGAAATTTGTGCTAACCCTCTCTTGCTTCGGCTATTTACTTTTGTTGGGTGGGTGCGTGCTCGTCCCCAAGATGTTGATTCGGGGAGGAGATTTGTTTCCACTTAGCACTGTGACTAACGGTTATTTGATTAAGCATTCACAGGAGGTGGAGCACCGTAGTGACCCGCTGCCGCAGGAGATTATGTCAGCAGCTAGGTCTACTCAAGCAGAAGTACCCCCACCGTCCCCAGAGTTTAGAGACGTGAGTACTACCGAATAGCGTAGAGAGAGAGAGAGAGAGTATGAGTGATATATGTAGCACATGTATAGCACACGGGCTTATTTAAAAGCTTAGGCTTCGGCCATAAAACCTTTGTGATATTGATATGATTATATATCTGCAATGTTTTCCTGTTAATGCTTCCGCTATACTTTGATGGGTTGTGAATGTTATGATTCGAGCTGTGCAAGGAGGCCATCTAGTGCTTGGATAGGGTGGATCGTTTCCCCTAAAAGCACTGGGTGGACGTCTCGGGCCAGTAGTACCCCTCCAGCCCGACCCGGGCAAAAGGTTGGGGGGCACTACACGCGCCCAATCAAGCACCAATAGGTGTGCGCACGCACATATAGGTGTGCACACGTACATAACTGCGAGCACCAACAGGTGTGCATGGTGCGCGCGCGTGTGCCCCCGCATAATATAAGGTGCGCGCGCGCGCGACCGCGCTGACCATCGGGTGTGTGCACGCGCTTGGCAGCGCGCACTTGAAGGTGCACGCGCATGCGCTTCGCCGCACACACCTACAGGTGCACGCATACGTGTGGCCGCGCAAACCATTAGGTGGGCGCGCTCGCGACTGCGCGCACCATCATGTGCGCACGCGCTTGGCCCCGCACTCTATCAGGTTTGCACATACGCGCGACTGCACGCACCTGAAGGTACGCACGCGCTTGGCCGCACACGCCTTCAAGTGGGCGCGTACCCTCGATCGCGCGCACCTGAAGGTGCGCAGGTGCGCGCTTGGCCGTGCACAACCTTGCGCACTATCAGGTCTGTGCGCAGGAAGCCGCACGCCCCTGCAGGTGCGCGCTCTACCTCTCCGCCCTGCCTAGTATCGTACATGGGCATGCAGAGCACCACCATCTGTTTTCTCTGACCCTTCGTCGTTCACAATCGTCATCACCACTGCCAAAAGCCCTCGAGGGAAAGTAGAAATTCTCTCTCTTCTCCCGTGCCGGTCTCCAACACCGAGAATTTCAGGGGGCAATTGATAGAAGTAAGACTTCTGTTTTTAAAAATCTTGGGGTGTGAATATCTCATTCTTCATGCCCCACTATCTTAGTGGGGACATGAGTTTGATCGCCGTTTGCGATTAACACACGCGATCGTGCACGATCCACGAGCGTACGATCCCCCTCCCGGCGGCCGTCTGGGAGCGACTCAACGGTCGCCCCCCTCTTCCTCTCCTCTCTGCCAGTCGGCCGGGTCAAGCTTACCCAACTTTCGGTCGGCGAAGAGGACGCACCTTTGCGACCGCATGGTGCAGCAACCCCGCTGGGCGCCCCCACCGGAGGGGGCGCTCCCTCCCACGACAGCCTTTGTAGCCGTGGATGACGATCGGCCACGCCCGGCCCTCTGGTAGGACGAACTTAGGCGTTCGCGCCTTGCGCGCCCCGTCTTCGCCGATCGCACCTTGCGTCCGGCCGAGGCCGGAAACTCAGTCAGCGTCGACCACTCGACTGATAGTCGGCGCCGGGGGCACGCCCAGCCCCCGCCAACCCCGACTGACCACTTCCGGTGCCTGGCCGGCGTCACGTCGGTGATTGTTGGCCGGCCTGCACGTTGCTGGCTGGAGGTGACCCACGCCGGTCACCTCCCTTGCCCGTGAGGGGCGTCGTTTCCCTGTTGGTCGCGACGTCGTGCCCTTCCTCCACCGTCCATTCCATGGAAAAACCGCCCGTGTAAATTCCACCGTTAGTGGGGGCATCATCGTCATAATGGAGGTTTGCATTGAGCAAGTATTATACACTCTAAAACTATGCAGAAAATATTAATATTGGTTGTTACGGTGTGCAGATAACTGCATAACTACTTTAATTATCCCCTGCAGGCTATAAAAGGAGTAACAGGACCCCTCATTACTTACTTCTCTCCTTCGTACTTTTTTTTCTTATATCAGAACTCTGCCGGAATTCTCCTACGTGTCACCGTTCCTCCACCAGAATTCTCCAACAAGCCGCCATCCCTCTAGCAAAATCCTCCTGCATGCCATCGCCGCTCCACCAGACCTCGGCAAAGCCCGCATCTTCATCACGAAGAAGACACTCTGCCCGTTGCAGGAAGAATGCCTTTTTCGTGCTCAGCCTCCAGAAAGCTCGTTCCAACCTCACTCCGCACATTCTGCGCTTGTTCACGCATCAAGATTTTGAAAGCTAAACCTTGCACGGAGCAGTCTGTTGCCCGTGGAGCGCATAAGAACCTCTCATTTCTCAAGTGTAACGAGCAGCGGCCTGTCACACTCGATTCTACAAACAGTTGTAACATGAGCTGATAGTGGACTTTGACCGACACAGATCCGGTCACTTGTTTTTTTACCCGGTTGAGATATTTTTCCACGTAAAATCGTCTTATGCACACTTCTTACTATGTGACTGATTGCGCGCTAGACCGCTCCTGGGCTAAGACTGTCACGTTCAGACCAGTTTAAGAGTGCCGAGTTAGACGGCAACAAGCATAATTACATGATTTATTAAAAGAAAACATGTTTTTAATCTATTTGATTCGGATGAATTTGGAGCTATATATTAATAAAAAAAATGTTATTTTTAGACTAATTTTAATATGAACGGATGATTTTTAATTTCAAGGATGATTTTTGGGCTAATTTTAATTTAAAGAATAGACTAATTTTAATTTAATCAAATGATCACATGTATTAAACAATTTAAATAATAGGCAAAGTTTAATTTAAAGAAGAAGAGATTCGGCGATCAATTATTAGTAATGAAATGGAGAGGGTTATGAGAGGAGTATTTTGGGGAGTGAAACATAGCTATACAGTGGGAAATATTATCAGCCGGTCATTTAAGATGACTCCGTCTCATTATGAAATGAATCCCCTTCATTTCACATAAAATTGAGAGGATCCGGATCCTCATAACTGCAAATGGGGATCCTCTTAGGGAATCCATTTCATGTTCAAGATTTCCGTGGAGAGGATCATTCACAAATCCCAAACCTTTTATTTTAAAAAAAACAAAAAATTTCCGCACCTTTATATTTTTTTTTTTTGAAGAAAAGTCTTGTCCAATAGATAAAGGTTCTGTTTGGGACAATTTATGATGATGAATAAACTGCTAATTAAAAATTGATACTTGTGTGGAGATTTTATAAAAATAATGATGAATAATCAGTAGACTGTTTGGATAGTTTGTCCTTAAGTGTTATCTAAAGTTTCATTTATTCATAAAAGTCTGTTCATTTGGATATATTTTTTTCGCCCAGACGTGATTTTTTAACGCAGGCACATTTTTTTGCATGAGTGCGAATTTTTCACACTGCCGCGATTTTTTCTTTAGGAAAAGCGCAAATATTTCGCCCCGACGTCATTTTTTCACATGGGCGTGAATTTTTCGCCCCGACGTGATTTCTTTGCTCCGGCGCAAATTTGTCGCCCGCGATCGAATTTGTCGCTTGGAGCAAATTTTTCGCCCGGACGCGATTTTTCACTCGGGCGCGGTTATTTCTCTCAGGTGCGATTTTTTACCGGAAGCATTTTTTTCGTCCGGGAACGAATTTTTTGCCCGGGCACGAAATTTTCTCCCGAGCGCCAATTTTCCTCTCTGCCGCGAATATTTCGCCTGAAAGCGAATTTTCCGCGTGGACCCGAATTTAACGCCCTAGCGCGAATTTTTCGCCTCGACCCAAATTTTCCGCCAGAAAGCGATATTTTTTCACTGAAGCGAAAAAATGCATTCAGTCGGAAAAAATCGCGTCCGGCCGAAAAAATCGCTCGCGGGCGAAAAATTCGTGCCCGGGCGAAAAAAATCGTTGTCGGGCCAAAAAAATCATTGTGGGGCAAAAAAATCTCGTCACTGCGAAAAAATAGCTCCCGTGCGAAAAAATCGCCCCCGAGCGGAAAAATCACGTCCGGGCGGAAAATTTCTCGCCTCGGCGAAAATTTCTCTCCCGGGCGAAAAATTCGCGTCCGAGTGAAAAATTCGCTTCCTGGTGAAAAATTCACGCACAGGCGAAAATTAGCGCTCGAGCGAAATATCTGCGCCCGGGCGGAAAAATCGCAGCCTGTCGGAAAAATCGTGCCCGTGCGAAAAAAATGTGTCCGGGCGGAAAATCTGCGCCCGGTTAGAAAATCCGTGCCCGGGAGAAAAAAATGGAGCCCGGGCAAAAAATACGCCCTCGGGCGAAAAATGCGCGCCCTGGCGAAAAAATCGTGCTATGCCGAAAAAATTGCACCATTGCGAAAAAATCACGTCCGGCCAAAAAATTCAACTTTGAATTTTCTTAAGTGATAAGCTCTTATGAGAAGTCATAAGCTGCACTGGGATAGCTTATGTAAAATCAGCTTATCGTCAATTTTAAAATAAGTGATTTAGTTTAAACTGCACAAACATACAGTTGAAAAACAATGTTTGCGTTTTGAATAGAGATTATTCATCAGTATAAGCTGTCCCAAACAGAGCCTAAGAAATTGATGTAAGCTTAAAATAAGGATCCATCGCTAGATCTAGTGAAGAACATGATACCTGTAGCCATAGATGTGGGACTGGCCGAGATGGAGATGGATCACAAAGAGGACGATCCAGTGTCGTGAGATTGTGTCGGCTAGCTGTTGAGCTTCGTCGAGCACAAAGGCGGCGGAGGAGCTAATGCGGGTGATCACCAGAGCGGGTGAACGCCGAAGCGGTGAGGTTCTTTCTCCCGATACCTAAGCCCAACCGCACCTCTCGTTTTGACGGGATGAAACGAGAGTAAAAGGCCTTAGGGTTAGGAGGAGAACCACACCAAGCTATATATATTGTTTCCCTATCCACCCATCACAGATCGGAGGGCTACGGCTCATTTAACTTAAGTTCTACACATGACGAGTCCACATTTAAATTAAACAACACTCTTGATAAGGCGCAGTGAAAACGTGACTAGACCCGCTACAATCATAATTTATTGGGTCACATGGATGGACAAATTATTTAGACTATGAACTTGGTCTACATGACCCATGATGGCCCTTATTGTGCGAACAGAAAAAAGTAGACCGGAAATTTGGAGTAACAAAACTTTTATTATCCAAAAAGGTATCAATTACAATTGTATAGTCTCTCTTTTATAGAATGAAGGTGATAAGAGAGATTACAATTAAGAATGTGAGACTAAAAATTTACAAGTATATGCGGCTTTACAAATAGACAAACTGGACTGGTCGTGCGGTTAGACAAGCCGGCTAACCGCCCGACAACCAACAGTAGGAGAGAACAAGCGGCACAGAGAGCAAGCCGCCACAGGAGACCGCCAGACCGCCCGATCTCCAAGTCGTCTGAGACAAACCGCCAGACCGCCGGGATACCAAACAGCAACAGCCCGGCAGACATGCCGACTACGATAAACCGCCAGACCGCCCGGCCTCCGAACAGCAACAGACCGTCCGGCCTTCATACTGCAACACTCCCCCTCAAGCTGGAGCATAGATATCAATCATGTCCAGCTTGTCGCAAATGTGGAAAAAGGAAGCGGACACCGGCTTGGTGAAAATCTCTGCCAACTCTTTGTCGGAAGTGACGAACGGAGTACAAATCTATTTCTTCAAGATCTCTTACCGAATAAAATGACAGTCGACTTCTATGTGTTTTGTTCTCGCATGAAAGAGCGGATTTTTGGAGATGTATATCACGGACTTGTTGTCACAGAACATAAGAAGATGATAGTTGTAGACCTCTCCTAAGTCAAGCATGAGAGCTCATAACCATTTCAACTCACATGTGGTCGACGCCATACTGCGATATTCCGCTTCTGCACTACACCTGAAGACCACAGACTGTTTCTTGCTCTCCCAACTCGCAAGATTTCCTCCAACAAACGTGCAGAAACCTGATGTTGACTTGTGGTCACCTTTGTCATCAGCATAGCTCGAATCTGAGTACGCTTTAACCCTTAACTGATCATTCTTCTGAAAAAGGAGTATTTTCCCTTGTGCTGCTTTAATATACTCCAATATCCTTATGGCAGATTGTAGATGACATTCCCTAGGAGCTTGCATGAACTGACTCACCTTGCCCACAACATAAGAGATGTCGGGACTGGTTACCGTGAGATAAATGAGTTTGCCAACCAGACGTCCGTACCTCGTAAGATCGGATAGAAGGGGCGAGTCATCTGTCCAAGTTTTGTCTTCTCCAGCAGCCATGAGACATCGGCAGGTTTAGCACCAGTCAATACCTGCCTCCTTTAGAAGATCAAGAGCATACTTCTGTTGGGAAAGGACCATGGAGTTGGGCTTCCTAGAGATTTCAATCTACAGAAAGTATTTCGGTGAGCCCATATCCTTTGTGACCAGGTGTTGACGGAGGTGTTTCTTTGTCAAAGTTACCCCATCCTGGTCATCGCCAGTAAGAAGAATGTCATCAATATATACCGCAAGAACTACCAGACCCGAGGCGGTTTTCCGGACGAACAAGGAGTGATCGACTGAACTTCTTGCAAAACTAATGGCTGCAACAATGCCGCTAAACTTGTCAAACCAGGCACGAGGGCTCTGATTTAGGCCATAGATAGCCTTCTTTAGTCGGCATACTCGTGTCTCCTCCTAAGCAACATATCCAGGAGGTTGCTCCATGTAAACATCTTCCTGCAGATCACCGTAGAGAAAATCATTCTTAACATCCAGCTGTGAAATAGGCCAATCCCTATTGACAGCGACAGAGAGAAGGACCCGAATGGTGCTGAGACGAGCAACGGGAGAGAAGTTGTCGAAGTAATCAACACCATAGGTCTGAGTGAAGACTTTGGCCACCATGCGGGCCTTGTAGCGATCCACGCTGCCATCTGGATGGAATTTTACAACAGAGACCTAGCGGCAGCCAACGACATCAGTGCCCAAAGGAGGGGGATCCAAGGTCCAGGTACCCCGTTTAGTGAGGGTAGCAATTTCCTCATCCATGGCGGCCTTCCAATGAGGAACAGTAAGAGCTTCCTGGTAGGTGCGGGGAGTGGCAGTCGCAGAGATAGCCAATGCAAACGCCCTGCGAGAAGGAGTGAGACGATCATATGAAACAATAGCAGCCAGTGGGTGCTGGGTACACGTCCGCACCCCTTTGGAAAGAGCAATGGGAAGATCCAGGTCGGCATGTTCCTCAGCAACCGGAGCATCCGTGGCGGAGAGAGCTGGCCCGAGAGAGGAGAGAGACGGCCGCGGAGAAGTGGGAGAGAACAGTGGTGATGAGGAAGAGAGGGAAGGAGGAGACGGTGGAGGTGATGGTGGGAAAATCTCGATGGGAATAGACGGGGTGGAGGGGACGGTGGGAGAAGGAGCTGCAGGTTGGTCAGAGGAGAAATATGACACATTATCGAAGAAGGTCACATCTGCGGATACATATTGTTTTCGAAGAACGGGATCAAAACAACAGTAGCCTTTTTGAGTATTTGAGTAACCCAAAAAGATACATTTTATGGCCCCTGAGTCAAGTTTATCATGTGTGGCGGAAGGATTGTGCACAAAGGCCGTGCACCCAAAGATACGTAGAGGAAGAGGAAACGAATGCTTGCCAGGAAATAGAAGAGAGAATGGAGTTTGTCCGTGGAGAATCGTGGACGGAATGCGATTAATGAGGTAATAGGAGATGAGGACAGCGTAGTCTCAATATGAGCGAGGAACGTGCATCTGTGTCATCAGAGTGCGGGTGATATCGAGAAGGTGACGGTTCTTGCATTCCGCAACCCCATTTTGTTGGGAGGTATAGACACATGTAGTTTGATGAATAATACCATTTTGCATACAAAAAGAAGTGAAAGCATTGCTAAGATATTTTTTTAGCGTTGTGAGAACGAAATATTTTAATAGACATATCAAACTAATTCTTAACCATATTATAAAAAGATGTCCATACAGAAAAAAGTTCAGAGCGATCCTTTAAAAGATACACCCATGTACATCTAGAGAAATCATCAATAAATGTTACAAAATATGAACTACCCCGACCTATGGTGAGGGTAGGAGCAGGACCCCAGATGTCGGAGTGAACAAGTTCAAATGGCCGGGAAGATCCAGGACCTTGCTTTGGTGGGAAGGAGGAGCTGTGACACTTGCCAAGCTAACATGCTTCACAGTTGAGAGGTGGACCTTGCGGAGGAATATGGGGTAGAAGTTGACGAAGAAGATGTGGAGGACATGACCAAGACGAAGGTGCCACTGGAGAAGATCAGTAGAAGATGTGGAGAAGGCAGAGAGTGCGGAAACATTGTCGAGGAAGTAGAGGTCGCCGCTCTCAGTCCCAGTAGCAATCATCCGTTTGGTGCCCGAATCCTGAAAAGAACAAGTAGTAGAAGTGAATGTGACAGAGTATTGTAGTTGTTTGCAAAGCGAAGTAACAGATAACAAGTTGCAAGGGAACTTGGGCACGTAGAGGGTGTCCGCCAAGCGAAGAGACGGAGTGACTTGAATAACACCCGTTCCATTGACCGGTGAGGGAGAGACATCCGCAACAAGAACCGGGGGCAACCGATCATGTTGTTCTAGGAGAGAAAAACATTGCGGATTGCCGGTCATATGATGGGTAGCACCAGAGTCGATCAGCCATTTACCTTGAGTAGCGATGTGGGCACTACCTGAAGACGTGACCACAGAGGCGGACGGCTTTGAAGAGGAAGTGGAAGCGTCGCCAGATGGTCGAAGATGAGGATGCTTCTTCCAGCAGCAATCAACCGTGTGGCCGGTGTGGCCACAGTGAGAGCAAAGAAAGCGGGAAGCACCACGGTCGCTTGAGGGGAGGTGGAGGCCACCAGAGCCACTTCACTGAGTATGGTGAGCGGAGTTGTCCGGTTGAGGAGGGGAGGATAACAACGGACGTTGGAGCAAAGATGTAACAGCGGCAATGCGGGCAGCAGTGGCATACAGGGTGGGAGACTCCACCTCGCCAAGGATCTGTTGACGTATCATGTCATACGACACAGGAAGTCGTAGAAGATAACACACAACCAGAAGCTCCTGGAAGTGTTTGTGTTGCTCAGCATGTTCAACAGAGAAGGGGCGATTTTGGAGAATTTCAGCCCCGAGAGCCTGAACTTATTGGTAAGCAGCAACATGAGACATGGAGGGACGGGCAAAGAGGTCTGCATACAGAGTATAAATGCGAGAACTCTGAGCCCCCTTGGAGTAAAGAGCGACAAGGTGGAGCCAAGCGGCCTTGACCGTTTCATCATGATGGATGACAGGGAGGCATTCGTTAGAGAGGCTGTTAGCCAGCCATGTGCGGACAAGAGCATCGCTGGCATCCCAATCGTCAAAAAGAGGGGAATCATGTGAAGGAGGGTCATTAGTGAGATGATGACGTTTGCGTTGAGAGCGGAGAAGGAAGGTGAAGGAGACACTCCAATCCGGGTAGTTGGGACCGATGAGTTTGGAAGCAGTGTCGAGGTTACCAGAAGGAGTGGGATGTGTAGGAGGATGAGCGGCAACGGGAGTAGTGGTGGTAGAGATATCGGAGTTGGCCATAGAGGAGAGCAGTAAGAAGAACAAGCCGCGCAACTAATGAGGAGGAAGCAGCGACTAGCAAGTAGGAGCGGCTAGAAAACGAGGCTGCATAAAGGATAACAGGTCGCGGTGACTTAGGAATAGGTCGCGGCAACTAGAGAGCAGGAGCGGCTAGGAAAGGAGGCCGCACAAAGGAAAACAGGTCGCGGCGATTTAGGAATAGGTCGCGGCGACTAGAGAGCAGGAGCGGCTAGAAAATGAGGGTCAGAGAGGATGCCAACACAAGAGAGGAAACAGAGCGCGAGAACACGTCGCGAGAGAAGAGGAACAAGTCGCGCGGACAGTGCGCGACAAGAGAGAAAACAGGGCGCGAGAACAGGTCGCGAGAGAAGAAGCAACCGCGCGAACAGGGCGCGACAAGAGAGGAAAGAGATCGCGAGAGAAGAGGAACAAGCCGTGCGGATAGGTCGTGCGGACAGAGATGTTTCAAAAAATCAGGAGGAAAAGATCGAGTCCTCTGATACCATGTGCGAACAGAAAAAAGTAAACCGAAAATTTGGAGTAACAAAACTTTTATTATCCAAAAAGGTATCAATTACAATGGTATAGCCTCCCTTTTATAGAATGAAGGAGATGAGAGAGATTACAATTAAGCAATGTGAGAC
Source organism: Platanthera guangdongensis (assembly GCA_039583875.1). NCBI lineage: Eukaryota > Viridiplantae > Streptophyta > Magnoliopsida > Asparagales > Orchidaceae > Platanthera > Platanthera guangdongensis. The sequence goes on from CM077147.1 coordinate 33,289,655, forward strand.
TAAAAATTTACAAGTATATGCGACTTTACAAATAGACAAACCGGACAGGTCGTGCGGTTAGACAAGCCTGCTAACTGCCCGATAACAAATAGTACGAGAGAACAAGCGCCACAGAGAGCAAGCCGCCACAGGAGACCGCTAGACCGTCCGGTGTCCAAGTCGTCCGAGACAAACCGCCAGACCGCTGGGATACCAAACAACAACAGCCCGGCAGACAAGCCGGCTAGGATAAACAGCCAGACCGCCCGGCCTCCGAACAGCAACAGACCGTCCGGCCTCCATACTGGAATACTTATATATAAGATATTATCTAACAATCTCCCACTTGGGCCAAATAGATCATACTGAATATAGACCACATAAAATTTATGACGTCAAATTATAATAGCACAGTCAAAATTGACCAAAGTTTCTAAACAATCCGGTCCATTAAAACCACCAACACTGGACATGGCAGCCATTATCACTTTCTTTCGTGATAGGACCTTTCAAATCGCAGATGTTAGCACTATCAACGACATAGATCAAATGAAAATGTGTAACATGAAAATTACATACTATATGATCGTATATGCCTATTTACAACTGGTTCTTCTTTATGACTCCAATGAGTCCAACAATGAATTCTGCCAACTTTAAACAAATATGTACTACTAAATAATAAATAAGACAGACATAACTTTATCTCAGAATCATCAAATGGAATGTGCACATAAATGTCTATTGAACTAAAATAAGCAAAGAAAATTACAAACTCTCACTAAACTAGCACATCAGAAGGACTTGTCACACCCATATGAGAAACATGCTCCAGATAAACTTTAGGTGGCAAGCCCTTAGTGAGTGGATCTGCAATCATGAGTTTAGTGCTAATATACTCAACAAACATTAGACGATTCTGAACTCTTTCCTTAACGACGAGAAACTTTATATCAATGTGTCTTGACCGTGTTGAACTCTTGTCGTTGTTAGAATAAAGCTCTGCAGCTTTGTTACCACAATACAACTTTAATGGTTTCTCGACTATGTCCACCACTTGAAGCCCGAAAATAAAATTCCGAAAACATATCACTTGATTAGATGCCTCATAACAAGCGATGAACTCTGCCTCCATGGTGGATGAAGCAATAAGTGTTTGCTTGATACTTTTTCATGAAACTGCTCCTCCTCCCATCATGAAGATGAAACCTGATGTGGACCTCGTGCTGTCAAGACAACCCGCAAAATCTGAATCTGTGTATCCAATCAGATCCAACTGATCAGATCTCCTATACGTGAGCATGTAATCTTTCATTCTCTGGAGGTATCGCATCACCCTCTCGGCAGCCTTCCAGTGGTCGATAACAGGATTGCTCCAAAACCTGCCAAGCATACCAACGACGAATGCAATATCTGGACGGGTACAAACTTGAGCATACATAAGACTCACAACTGCTGAGGCATAAGGGATATCTTTCATTTGCTCTACCTGAAGATCGTTTTTAGGACACTAGAGTGAACTTAATTTATATCTCTTAGCAATAGGTGTTTCACCAGGTGAACGTCTCATCCATGTCATATCTATTTAGCACCTTATCGATATATGCCTTTTGTGACAAACCTAATATACCACATGATCTATCACGATGTATCTGAATGCCCATCACAAAAGATGCCTCCCCAAGATTCTTCATCTCAAAGTGCTTTAAAAAGAAGGTCTTGGTCTCATGTAAAAATTCTATATCGCTACTTGTTAATAGAATGTCATCCACATATAACAATAAGAAGATAAATCTACCCACTTTAATTTTATGGTAAATACATTGATTAATGATGTTTTCTTTGAAACCAAAACCAGAAATGACTAGATCAAATTTCATATACCATTGACGTGATGTCTGCTTCAAACCGTAAATGGATTTCTTTAATCTGCACACCAGGTGTTCTGATCCCTTTAATTCAAAACCCTCTGGTTGCACCATATAGATTTCTTTCTGAATATTCCTGTTAAGGAACGACGTTTTAACATCCATTTGGTGAAGCTCTAGATCATACTGAGCCACCAGTGTCATGATGACCCTAAAAGAGTCTTTCAAAGAAACTGGAGAGAAAGTTTCTTTATAGTCAATGCCCTCCCTTTGAGTGGACCCTTTGACAACAAGAAGTGATTTATATCGTTTGACATCGCCTTTAGAATCCTTCTTGGTTTTGAATATCCATTTGCAACCAATTGTTTTCTTTTCTTTAGGCAATTCTACTAGATCCCAAACGTCATTGTCATCCATAGATTTCATCTCTTCTATCATATCATTTGACCATTTGATAAAGTGAGCACTCAGTTTGGCCTCTTTGAAAGATATCGGGTCATCTTCCATCCCAATGTCAAACTCATGCTCATGAAGATATACTTCATAATCATCTGAAATGGTTGATCTCCTTTTCCTATTGGATCGCCTTAATGACACTTGTGGTTGAGGGTGTTCAGGTTCTACCACATTAGTGGGGATTAACTCAGTGTCTTGATGAGAGGTGTTTGTACTATGCAAAGGTATGAAAAGGGTATTTTGCAAAGGTACATCTACTTCACCACTTTCAACATTAATCATGGGAATGATTAAATGTTCTTCTTCAAAGGTGAACTCTCTGACTGAATTTCTCCCACTACTTTCAACATCCTCAAGCAATTTGTCATTATCTGTCTCAATTATGGTTTTAGTGAAATGACAATAAAATTTGAAGCCTTTAAACCACTCAGAGTATCCAACAAAGTAGCAACTAATTGTTCTAGAGTTCAGCTTCTTCTCATGTGGCATATAGGGTCGAGCTTCAGCTGGACAACCCCAAACATGAAGATGTCTTATATTAAGAAGTTTCTCATTCCATAACTCATATGAGGTTTTAGGTACTCACTACTAGAAAACAGACTTTTGGCCAGGGCAAATTTCCCTAGCAAAATGTCCAAAACCGTGGCTAAAGAGTTTTAGCCACGGTCTAGCCACGGGAAAATTTCGTGGCTAAAGTCGGCGTGACTAAAACTTTTAAGTCACGAATTGGCCGTAGCAAATAGTTTAGCCATGGTAAAAAAAGTCATGGCAAATAAGCCAACTATTAGCCACAACATGAAACCCTGGCTAAAAGTAAATTCATCATTTTTTAAAAAAATTATTTGCCACAGTTACAAGCCGTGACAAATACTAATTTATGTTTTTTAAAAAAACACATTCAAAATAATGTAATACAGTTGCAAAATGTCCAGTAAAATAACTATAGGGTCATGGCATTTCATTAATCCTCCTAAAATATATAATCTATCATGACAATTTAGTTGTTTGTATCGTGACTCGCCACAAATCTCACAATTTTCGGGTGTTCATCTGACGATCCAACAAATGTCGACCCAATAAATCCTCAATAGTTGCACGATTGATCTCCATCACGCCATAGATAAACCTTTACACGGATTACTTATATTCTCCTGGTAAATTTTTAGATTCAAAATAAAATAAAATAAAGGCTGTCTGGAAATACTTGGAAACGAATCATGGCCACTGATATAACCTTTAACTGAAAGAATTTGGACAAAATAAAAACAAAAAATTGTTTGAGAAAAATTCATGGCAATTTGAGTGAAATTAACAATGGAGTCGTAGAAACTTCCTTTTAAAAGGATGGGGCAAATTGAAGATGCATAAGTATTTAAAATTAAAATTATTGAAACCTTCAGCATTCCTAGCTGCTTGACAGTAGTTGTAAGAAAAACTGTATTGATAAAACCAAGCTATCTTAATCATGGAAGCCTAGCTGGAAAGCATAAAAGGATAAAAGAAAAACTGTATTGATAAAACCAATCTATCTTAACACACACACACACACATGTACACACACAAATAAACATAAACACACACACACACACACACACACACACACACACACATACACACACATACACAATCAATAACACACACACACACACAGTGGCGGACCCAGGAATTTTGGTCGGCCCGGGCACCAACCAAAGATTCATGATTTTGATAAATTTTTAACATAAATATTATCACAGTTACAATACAACAAAAGAAGAATGACAACAATGACGCTCCTCAAGCCTTCAATCAGACAAAAGTTAGATTATGAAAGCTTGACAAACCCTTTCTACCTAAACTTCATTAAACTATGCAATGCTAATCAACATAGCATGAACCCAATATTTTTTTAATAAGCTCAACTAATTTGTCAACATCAAAGATTATGCCAAACATTTAGCAATTTAGAATCCCATGACATGCTTCATATTTCATGATTAAGGACATAAAAACACTAGCTTCAACAATTAGCAAACTACTTTACTTCAAAAGTTCAAGAAATAATCTTCACAACTTCAAAGTAGTAGAACTCTAAATTCACTTGTTACATATCATTTTATATACATAAAAACACTGAAAGTGATTACGATCGCCACTAAAAATCATTCATGAATGGGAAATAAAATGCAAACAAAAGGCGCTTACTCTAACAATGTCGGTAGTTGTGTAAACCCACAAAAAGGATGCCACGGCAATCCAAATGGCTGCAAGAGAAAGTAACACAATTACTCATTTACTCAGTTAATTTGCAAGATGCACCAAACACTTAACTGAAAATATGTAGACATGACATTAGCCATTAGGAACTAGATAAATATCTGATTTTAGATCAATTTGGGTGTTTCCAGCAAACAAAATGGAAATGCATACACCATACAGTTCAAAAAATGAGAACAAAAAAAATTAAGCACATATGCAGATCTGTTGATCTGCACATGCCTAGCATGACTGATGTCACTGAATGGATGGATGAACTATGAAGGATGTGTGCGGAAATACTCTGCGGGAATGAGGAATATTGAGATTCGAAAGGATTAGAGGAATCACTGAATCTTTGGTGCTAGACTGCTAGAAATAGAAAATATCTACCTCAGAGGAGTCAAGAATGGATCTGCGACATTCTGAACGACGACGGCGTCAATCCTACTGTAGTTGGTGATGCGGTGTCGGTGAACGGCGATGGCGTCGTCGTCAGCGAAATGGACGCAGGATGATAGTCGGCAGGACCGGGACGGCGGGACGGCTAGAAGCTAGGAAGCCAGAAAGTGCGGAGGAATTAGGGCAACGCCGCAGCGGCCTCTCTGCGCATGAGCGGGATTTGCCCTAGCGGCAAACCGTAGCAGCTCCCGATCTCATTCCTCCTCCAATCAGAATATATAATGTTTTACATTATAAAAAAAACATTAAAAAACAATATAATAGTATTTGTTTAACCACGATTTCGTCAAGGCCGTGGCTAATGGTTTAGTTTTTTGCCACGAATTTGTTATCGGTGGCTAATACTTAATTATTAGCCACGAAATATGAACCGTGGATAATACTTAACTATTAGCCACGATTTTTAGTCCCTGGTCAAACAAAGTGTAGCTAATACTCACTTTTCTAGTAGTGACTGCTTTACTGGGCACCCTATTAAGGAGGTAAACTGTGGTTTTTAAGGCCTCATCCCATAATGACTCAGGTAGGGAGGTATGAGCCATCATACTCCTAACCATGTCCTTTAAGGTGCAGTTACATCTCTCAGCAACACAATTCTGATGTGGAGTCCCTGGTTGTGTATACTGAGTAACGATGCCACACTCTTCTAGAAATTTGGCAAACGGTCCTGAACATTGACATGACCCGTCATTCCTACCATAGTACTCACTACCACGGTCGGATATAACAGCTTTAATCTTCTTATTTAGTTGATTTTCAACTTCAGCTTTATAGATTTTAAACATATCCAATGACTGTGATTTCTCGTGTATTAAGTATCAGTACTCATATCGAGAATAGTCATCTATGAAGGTAATAAAATATTCATAGTCATTCCAAGACGTTGAAGGGAATGGACCACAAATGTCTGTATGAATCACCTCTAAGATGCACAAGCTCTTTTTAGCACCAAACTCAATGATCATTGTCTCTTTTCCCCTTGTGCAGCCTGTACAGATCATAAGATCTGAGTAGTCTAAAGGGACTATGTTGTTGTACGGAGACCGGGCAGTCTGGCGGTTTGTCTGGCGGTCTGGCTGCTTCTCCCAGCAGCTTTGTAGTCGGGTTGTTGATGATTGGTGTCTAGCAGTCTGGCGGCTTCTCCTGGCGGCTTGGTAGTCGAGATGTTGATGATTGGTGTCTGGCGGTCTGGCGGCTTCTCCTAGCGGCTTGATATGGCGACTTGAAGATATTGTCGGGTTCTCTTCAGCACATTGTAGTTGTCGATCGGTTAGTCTAACCCCACGGCTTATGCGGCTTGTATAGATGCTTGTTCATGTAATTATTAGTCTCATATTGCTTATTTATAATCTCTCTTCTCTCCTCCATTCTATAAAAGGGAGGTCATACCTTTGTAATAGATACCTTTTTGGATTATAAAAATTTGTTACTACAAATTTTCGGTCTACTTGTTTTCTGTTCACACATGGTATCAGAGGGCTCGATCTTTTCCTCCTGATTCTGTGAGCTCTCTTTAACCGCGCGACCTGTCCGCGCGGGTTGATCCTTCTTCTCTTGACCTGTCTTCGCGACTTGTTTCTTCCACCAGTTTGTGCCCTATTCGCGCGGCTTCTTTCTATCCTTGTTGTTGCTCTTTTGTGTGCGCGACCTCTCTGATTCCCCTTTCTTCTCGCCGCGACCTGTTCTTAAGTCGTCGCGGCCTGTGCTTAGTCGTCGCACTCCTTTTCTATCTGCTCTTGTTCTTAAGTCGCCACGACCTGTTCTTGTCACCGCGACCTGTTCTTGTCATCACGACCTGTTCTTGTCATTGCGACATGTTCTTAGTCGCCGCGCCCTCCTTTTTTAGCCACGACTTGTTCTTTTTGCTGCTCTCTACTCTCTTCTATGGCAACCTCTGATATCTCTACCACCACTACTCCAGTTACCGCTCCTCCTCCTACTCCTCCTACTCCTTTGGACAACCTTGGCACCATTTCCAAACTCATCGGTCCCAACTACCCGGACTGGAGTGTCTCCTTCACCTCCCTTCTCTGTTCTCAACGCAAACGCCATCATCTCACTGATGACCCACCTTCATAAGACTCCCCTCTCTTTGATGATTGCGATGACAACGACGCTCTTGTCTACACATGGCTGGCTAACAGTCTTTTTGATGAATGCCTACCCATCATCCGCCATGATGAAACAGTCAAGGCTGCTTGGCTTCATCTTGCCGCTCTCTACTCCAAGGGGCTCAGACGTCTCGCATCAATACTTTGTATGCGAACCTCTTTGCTCGTCCCTCCATGTCTCCTGCTGCTGCTTACCAACAAGTTCAGGCTCTCGGAGCCAAAATTCTCCAGAATCGCCCCTTCTATGCGGATCTAGCTGAGCAACACAAACACTTCCATGAGTTTTTGGTTGTGTACTACCTTCTGCAACTTTCTGAGTCATATGACATGATCCGTCAACAGATCCTTGGCGAGGCGGAGTCTCCCACCCTGGATGTCACTGCTGCTTGCATAGCCGCAGTTACCTCTCTCCTACAATGTCTGTTGTTATCCTCCTCTCCTTAACCGGACAACTTCGCTCACCAGACTCAGCGGAGTAGCTCTGGTGGCCGCAGCCACCAATCTGGCGGCCGCGCTGCTTCCCGTTTTCTCTGCTCTCATTGTGGCCGCACCGGCCATACGATTGACTATTGCTGGAAGAAGCATCCTCATCTTCGACCAACTGGAGACACTTTCACCTCCTCTTCGAAGCCGTCCGCCTCGGTGGTCACGTCTTCAAGTAGTGCCCACGTCGCTACTCAAGATAAATGGTTGATTGACTATGGTGCTACCAATCATCTGACCGGCAATCCGCAATGTTTTTCTCTCCTAGAACAGCATGATCGGTTAACCCCGGTCTTCATTGCGGACGGCTCTCCCTCACCGGTCAATGGAACGGGAGTGGTTCAAGTCACTCTGTTTCTTTGCTTGGCAGACACCCTCTATGTGCCCAAGTTCCCTTGAAATTTGTTATTTGTTATTTCTCTTTGCAAGCAACTACAGTGCTCTGTCACATTCACTTCTACTTCTTGTTCTTTTCAGGATTCGGGCTCCAAATGGACAATTACTAGTGGGACTGAGAGCGGCAACCTCTACTTCCTTGACAACGTTTCCGCGCTGTCCGCCTTCTCCTGTTCTACTGATCTTCTCCAGTGGCACCTTCGTCTTGGTCATGCTCCTCCACGACTTATTCGTCAGCTTCTTCCCCACCTTCCTCAGCAGAGTCCTCCTCTCAACTGTGACGCATGTCAGCTTGACAAGCATCACCGCTCCTCCTTTCCACCAAAGAAAGGTCGTGGATCTTCCTAACCGTTTGGTCTAGTTCACTCTGATATCTGGGGTCTTGCTCCTACCCTCACCATGGGTCGGGATAGTTCATATATTGTAACTTTTATTGACGATTTCTCCCGCTGTACTTGGGTGTATCTTTTAAAAGATCACTCAGAATTATTTAATGTTTGGACAACTTTTTATTTTATGATTAAGAATCAATTTGATGTCTCTATTAAAATCTTTCGCTCTAATAATGCAAAAGAATATCTGAGTCATGATTTTTCCTCTTTCTATATGACACATGGTATTGTTCATCAAACTTGCGTTGTATATACCTCACAGCAAAATGACGTGGCTGAACATAAAAACCATCACCTACTTGATGTCACGCGCACTCTGCTGACTCAAATGTGGGTTCCTCGCTTCTATTAGGGCTATGTTTGTTGGGTAAGGTATCCACAATTACCCGGATTTGAGGAAGCCTCCTGTCAAGCTAAGATGAATTCGCAATGTATTTGATAAAATCTTTCAAGATGTGCTTGCAGTTATTCCACGCTAAGTGCACACCAATGTCAGGGTGCAGTAGGTCAATGTACGCGGGTCTGCGCAACGTAATCCCTCGTTGAACAGATCAGTGTGTTTGCCTACGTGTACTCTCTCTATTGGAGTGTACTTATTTTCAAGTACGGGGCTGTGATCATGCAAGAGCAGACAAGGAGCAAGGATGGGTCAAAGAGCAGCTCATGGGTGGAAAGATGAAAAATCGTCTAAGTGTGAATCGACGAGAATCACCAAGTGATTCTCGCCGATTCGGCGAGAATCACTAGTGATTCTCGCCGAATCGTCGAGAATCACTGGCTGATTCTCGCCGTTTCTATCCGGCTACATCAAAGCGTGCGACTCTGGCGCTAAGTCATAATCGACGAGAATCACCAAGTGATTCTCGCCGATTCGGGGAGAATCACCAAGTGATTCTCGCCGATTCGGGGAGAATCACTAGTGATTCTCGCCGAATCGTCAAGAATCACAAGCTGATTCTCGCCGTCTCTATCCGGCTAAAACAGTGCGTGCAAACAAGTCAACTTCGACGAGAATCACTTTTGATTCTCGCCGAATCGTCAAGAATCACCTTTGATTCTCGACGATTCGACGAGAATCACCTTCGATTCTCGCCGATTTTGCCTTGGGCAATTTTCTGGAAACCGCTGGACCGGACCTTGCCGCTGGCACTGTTTTGAACCGGGCTTGGGGTTTCTTCTGGTGGGACCCACAACGGTCATCTTGAAGACCTAATGTATAAATACACCTGTATTATTGAACAGTAGACACGAGAGATACAAATTCAAAAAGAAGCCGAGCCGCGACGTGACCTAGATCGCAAATTCCGCTCCGTCGTCGCCGTCGCCGCTCGTGCAAGTTGCTCGCCGGCTTGATCATGGTTTCTTCCAGATCTCCCGTCGACAGAAGCTTAGCCAAACATAGCGTCTCACGCGTCTAACCAGAGATCCTTTGTCTCTTGATTTGTTGATCGGGAAAACCTTCCCCGTCCGAATCGATCGAGACGATCGATCCTAGTGTGACCGTTGGAAGACCTTACTAGCTTTGCAACGAAGTTTGAATCTCCAAAGTACAGCAGCCGCACACCGTTGTCGCCGCCGATCCCGAGAACCAAGCCGCCGTCCTTCTTGCCACCGCCGGTTCCTGGGGAGATTCTCTCCAAGTGAGATCGAGGGTTGTGGACTCTTCGTTGACTTCTAGAACATGTCATCGAACGAAGAGGGACACCTTAGTCTCCAAAAGTAGTTTGTATTTCTTGTACATTCTAGTTCATTTTTGTTGTAAAGGAACATTGGTTCCTAGTTGTAAGGGTTGGGTGCAACCCGTGTTGTGGGAGTGTTGTCTCCTACGTGTGGAAGGGTTCCTTCCGATAGTGCAAGGATTGGATTTCAATCCTGTTGGTGAAGTGACCGAGTCGTCCCTTGTCTGGAGATAGGTCGAAGGGGGAAGTGGATGTACCCAAATCGGGGAACCACTATAAATTGCTTGTGTACATTCTGTGCTGTGTTGTTTTGTTTTCGTGTGCAGGTACAATTTTAATTCCGCAAAAACGCTGCACGTCACCTATTCCCCCCCCCCCATAGGTGAAGGTAGTTGACACTAGGTGGACTTTCAAGTGGTATCAGAGGCAGGTTACTCATCAAAAAGGTTTACACCTTGAGTAGAATCCTGCCACCAGTGTCAAAAGCATGGAGCTGGATCATGAGATCTCTCCACTAAGACTTCCCACGCGCACAAAGGAGTATTATCCCGTCTGGAAGATGTGAGTGTCCTATCACTTGGAGGTTATCGATCCTCGAGCATCTCTCATCCTGGAAGAGGGTCCATTTATTCCTATGAAGACCTCCGGCTCTGGAAAGGATATCCAAGTTCCCAAGTGTATTACTGAGATATCGAAGACTGAACTCTCATTATTTAATCTGGACAAGATGATTCGTCAGATTATCATGGATGTCTGGTCTGGACCTTCTCGCTCTATATTGGAAAAATGTGGGACGGCCAAATCTATGTGGGTAATGATCTCAGAGCTGATGGGGGGATCAAAGAAAGCAGGGATCTGCTGTCAGCTAGAGGATGAAGCCTATGTGGGGGTCCTCGCCTCTGAAGATGAAGGCAAGGATCAATCGGACAGCATCAGAGCTCCTGTGTCCTTGTCAGAGACTGAAGAAGAAATTGAGGAAAGCAGTTCTGATGAGGCTGACACAACGGTCTCTGGCGCTAGTGACAATAACTCTGAAGAGCAGGTAACTTCTTCATCTTGCCCTCTCTCTCTCTTGAAGTTCCTGAAGACAGGAACTGCTTCCCTTCAGAAAATCCTGATTCCCTGAAGAGAGCCCTTCAGAAAAGCAACCTACTTGTTGAGGAGCAAGCTCAGGAGATTGCTCGGCTGAAGATCTTGTTGGCTCTCCAATTGGCATCCAACAAGGTCAGGGACTCTAAAATCTCAGATCTAGAGAGTAGTCTAGAGAATGAGAAAAGGATAGTATCCAACTTTTCCAAAGTTGATGCTATGAAGAGAAAGGAAGAAAATGGGTGGATCTCCCGAATTATCAATTCATGGAGAAATGGGGAAACGGTATTCCGACCCCTCACTCCAGGCAGGAAGGGTACACATCATGCCTTCAGGTATGATCACAGGAACAATCGTGGTCACTACAAGGGTGATCTGTCCTCATGTGGAGACACCCATAGTGCAAGGGCTGTCATGGCCACCCATGAGAGAATGCCTAAGGCTCATTCCCAGCCCTTTGTATTTTCGGCCACTGCCCCTACTCGGCATGAATCTGCTGGTATCAGCTCTCAGAACGCTTCTCACCACCCAAGGACACAGGAAAGGGAGGTTAGAAGTCATGCAGTAAGTTCTCATGGGGCCTCAGGAAGGGGGTTGACTGAAAGGAAGGCACCACCTCCCTGGCCTCATGACGCTCGCTACATGCATTCCTTCCACCCTTCCAAGTGTCACGGTGGAAGAGGCAATTTTGGGAGCAGATCCAGATCTATCCCGTTTGGACCTAGGCTCATGACTACCTCAGTCACTGGATCAGGTCAGAAATGGAGATACAACATTCACACGTGTTGGTGCTGTGGCAAGGTGGGACACTTTGTCATAGACTGTTGGCACAACCACTCTGTGTCAAGGGCAAGGGCCTATCCACATCTTCTGGGCAGAGGTAGTCTTCCTGACAGGATTTCAGAGGGAAGGCATTCGAGTGTTTATGCTAACAAGAACCTAGGACCCAATATGTATTGGGTTCCTAAGGTAAGGTAACTCTCTTTTGCAGGGTAGTCTAGGTTCCCGTAAATATGAGGGGAACTAGACAGAAGATGTTTCAAAACTGAATTGGAACAAATATATGGAATAACAGAAGGACTAGTTACAATGGGATACTCTCATTGAACACCTGGTATGCTTTAACCATAGGGGCTAAATTATAAATCTCATAATCCCAGGTATTTTTGATCAGCTCAAATTCTTGAGTCATATTATATCAACATTTACATGTATATATATTTTTGTGTGTTCACCTAAGAAAAGCTTAACACTGAAAAAAAAATGAACCTTAGAAACATTAATAAAGATTTAATCTTTAAATTCACTGGTAGATTCGAGAACAACCATCTACAGGCATAAATCAGTTCACTGAAATTTAAAGAAGATGCGTCCTTGTAAATCACTAAGTGTTACAATTGACATCAAGAAATGTATGGAATAACCCCGCTCAATAAATTGGCATTAAAATATATATATATATATATATATATATATATATATATATATATATATATATATATATATATATATATATATATATATATATATATATATATAGAAGATCTTTAAACCGCCTTAATATCAGAAGATTTCGAGAATCACTAGGTGGACTTGCAAGTGACTCTCGAGAATCCAGCATGCCTCTTAACCCGTTGATTCCTACTGAAGAATCCCGTCGATTTCGACTTAGACAAACTCCCGCCGATCCCGTGTATTTCGCGTCTCACACGAAAACCCAGTTAAAACCCTATTAAACCGGTCGATATCGCACAGGAATCCCGCCGACCCTTCATATTCCGCAGGAAGCTCACCGAAGGAAACTCGCCGAAGGAAACTCGCCGATTCTTCCCCTTCCGTCGACATCCGCAGGAATCCCGCCATTTCTTCCGTTGATATCAAGCAGGCAACTCGCCGATTCTTCCCTCCGTAGATTACTCCTCTCGCGTCCAGGGCGTTCGTCCAAGTCTCGGCGGGTTCGATCAACCAAAGTCGCGATCGTCTTCCAGTTTCCCGTCGTTTTCGTCGATTCTCACCTTCTACGCTCTTGGGTAACCACTTTCTCACCCTTACAGTGACTTACTGTTAGTATAGCTTCCCTCGTGATTCCTGATTATGCTTAGTCTTGGGATTTCAGTCTTGCAATGGCTCCAAGGACAACCGCCGGCCTGGTCACTGGATGTGAGTTGGTTCGAACAGGGTTCTCACATGCTTCTGATGAATTCAAAAACATCATCATCATGCTTGAAGAGGCTGGACTCTCGTTCATACTGGAGCACCCCTGTAAAATCTTAGACAAGGAAGTGATGGAGTTCTTCGCAACCGCCAAACTCCGGAATGAAGACTCTCTCATCAAGAGTAAGGTTGGAGGGGCAAAGATCAAGATGTCTGCAAGCAAGCTGACCCAATACCTGCAGCTCCCTAGTTATGAGCACGAGGATTATCTGGAGGAGCCGGATAAAACCAGAACACTATTATTCTGTGGACTCGCTCAAGGAACCAGATCGGTAAAGCGAAAGTAAATGAATGAGGAGGGGAAACTTCTGTCAGACATCATTGGGAAAGTACTCATATGCAAACCGGGCTCACATGACCACATCTCTGCGGACATGTTCAAGATCCTTGTGGCAATTGTCTGCAGAAAAAGATTCAACTGGGGGGCTGTTGTTTGAAAGATTAAGGACACTCTCAGATCTCCAAGTTTTGGACGAATTATCAGCCTATATCTCAATCAGTTATACGGAGATAGTTTGACATGAGTAAAGGAGTTCCGTTGCATTATCTGAAGAAAATGGACTCTAGCGTATTTGACAGATGGGAGAGACGCATCGGACAGGCTGCCATGGTAGAACAACAAGAAGAATCTCCTGCCGAGGACGGAACTGTGGCTGATTCCTTAGTAATCCCCTGTGAAATTCCTAATGCACTGACTGCAGGAATTGAGGGGAAGCCTCTACCCGCTTCTGCTAACATCATATCTGACATCTCTCAGATAGCTAGAGATGCAGTTGCAGATCTACAAGAAGAAAGTGAAGCTGTGATGGAAAATGAGGCGGCCCTGAACCTGAATGCTCTAGGAGCCGAAGGTAATGTTGAGGAAAATAATGAGGGAGGTTTGGAAGATGATGCAGCTGAGAATGATTTCATGGATGATGAGGTTGAGGAAGAAGGAACTGTGAGACAGGAAGCATTGGAGCCTCAGGACATCACTGAAGTTCCATCTGACAAGCACGCTCCTGAGATCGTTCCTGAGAACATTGGTGCAACAGTGGAGGGGGAGTCCTCTCAGCAGAGACTGCTACGTACTTCCGGAACTCTACTGAGGCCGCAAGTATTCCCCCCTTAGAGACTGTGCTAGTGTCCATCTCCACAAGTGCATCTGCTGAAGAGCAAGGCCAAGGAATGCCTCAGGATCATCCACTACGAGCTGATCTAGCCAATCACACCGTGAATGTTATTCAAGGTATCATGGATGAGCTCAAAGCATCTTTTGAGAAAGCTCAAAATAAAATGTTAAAAAGAATTAAGAAATCTGAGAATCTCATGCTCAAGAACGTGGTGGAGATCAATCACAAACTGGATGTGATGGAAAAGAAGTTTGAAGACAAGTATACAGCGGTCGGTCAAGCTGTAACTCTTCTTATGGACGGATTAAAAAGGAACACCGATACTCTCGCAATAGTAAATCAGAATGCTCATGTCGTAGCAAATAACATTCAAAAGTTTGATGGCAATATGGTGACTCTTAACAGCAATCAACAAGCCTTGGTTACTGAGTTCTCCAGGACTACAAAGCACATTGATGAGTCACTGCATTCTTATGCAAACTCCATTGCAGTTGAAGCCAAAAAGGAGGAGAAAGAATATACAGCTAAGATGGCCGAGCTTCAAGAAATCATAATCAAAAACTTTGAGCAGTCAAACACATATGTTTATGATAGTTGCTGGTGGATGCTCAAACAAGCGTTAGGCGCTAACATCCCTGAAAATCCCGAGGGTACTCCTGCTCCTGAAATTAATACTGCGGCTGATGAGGGAGCCAGTGCTGAAGAAGTTCATTTAAGTGAAGTTGATGCTCATAGGGCTGTTAGGGCCACCTCCAAGGCAAAACTGATGGCAATGTTTGACCAAGGAGCCCTAGCAAAAGCTAGGGACAAGAGAAAATCTCAAGAAGGGACATCTAAGGAAACACAAGCTGAAAAGAGAATCAGATTGAAGGAGGAGGAAGTAAGAAACGAAAGGTGGAGTCAGGTATCAAAGAGTATCATCTTGGACACATTCTGGCTACAAGAAAAAGGGGAAATCAATCGGAACAACGTATACAGCCAGCATGAGTGGGAGCTGCACAAGACATATGAAGCTAAACGGAACATCTTCTTCAGGACCAACACTGCGGCAGATAAAGCTCCTCCTCCCAGATACTATCCAAAGCCCAAGGAGTACGTTGAGAGGCAAAGAAAGAAGTTTTTGGCTCAAAAACATAAGGATGACCTAGCCAAAGATCAATAGACAGAAATTTATAGCTTGTCATTGTCTCATGAACACTTTTATCTTTTCTTATTGTTATATGAACAATCTTGGGAATATATATATATATATATATATATATATATATATATATATATATATATGAATTTATGATTGACTCAAGCTTTGATCTGTTTGCCTCTATTTCCTTGTGCCGCATTTTTAAATTCTATATGATGTATATATGATCTGGATGGTGGCATTCATCTTAGCTAGTAGGATTTTGGTTTCGTCAAATAGGGGAGATTGTTGGGTAAGGTATCCACAATTACCCGGATTTGAGGAAGACTCCTGTCAAGCTAAGATGAATTCGCAATGTATTTGATAAAATCTTTCAAGATGTGCTTGCAGTTATTCCACGCTACGTGCACACCAATGTCAGGGTGCAGTAGGTCAATATACGCGGGTCTGCGCAACATAATCCCTCGTTGAGCAGATCAGTGTGTTGGCCTACATGTACTCTCTCTATTGGAGTGTACTTATTTTCAAGTAGGGGGCTGTGATCATGCAAGAGCAGACAAGGAGCAAGGATGGGTCAAAGAGCAGCTCATGGGTGGAAAGATGAAAAATCGTCTAAGTGTGAATCGACGAGAATCACCAGTGATTCTCGCTGAATCGTCGAGAATCACTGGCTGATTCTCGCCGTTTCTATCCGGCTAAATCAAAGCGTGCGACTCTGGCGCTAAGTCATAATCGACGAGAATCACCAAGTGATTCTCGCCGATTCGGGGAGAATCACTAGTGATTCTCGCCGAATCGTCGAGAATCACTGGCTGATTCTCGTCGTCTCTATCCAGCTAAAATAGTGCGTGCAAACAAGTCAACTTCGACGAGAATCACTTTTGATTCTCGCCGAATCGTCGAGAATCACCTTTGATTCTCGACGATTCGACGAGAATCACCTTCGATTCTCGCCGATTTTGCCTTGGGAAATTTTCTGGAAACCGCTGGACCGGACCTTGCCGTTGGCACTATTTTGAACCGGGCTTGGGGTTTCTTCTGGTGGGACCCACAACGGTCATCTTGAAGACCTAATGTATAAATACACCTGTATTATTGAACAGTAGACACGAGAGACACAAATTCAAAAGAAGCCAAGCCGCGACGTGACCTAGATCGCAAATTCCGCTCCGCCGCCGCCGTCGCCGCTCGTGCAAGTTGCTCGCCGGGCTTGATCGTGGTTTCTTCCAGATCTCCCGTCGACAGAAGCTTAGCCAAGCATAGCGTCTCACGCGTCTAACCAGAGATCCTTTGTCTCTTGATTTGTTGATCGGGAAAACCTTCCCCGTCCGAATCGATCGAGACAATCGATCCTAGTGTGACCGTTGGAAGACCTTGCTAGGTTTGCAACGAAGTTTGAATCTCCAAAGTACAGCAGCCGCACACCGTTGTCGCCGCCGATCCCGAGAACCAAGCCGCCACCCTTCTTGCCGCCGCCGGTTCCTGGGGAGATTCTCTCCAAGTGAGATCGAGGGTTATGGACTCTTCGTTGACTTCTAGAACACGTCATCGAACGAAGAGGGACACCTTAGTCTCCAAAAGTAGTTTGTATTTCTTGTACATTCTAGTTCATTTTTGTTGTAAAGGAACGTTGGTTCCTAGTTGTAAGGGTTGGGTGCAACCCGTGTTGTGGGAGTGTTGTCTCCTACGTGTGGAAGGGTTCCTTCCGATAGTGCAAGGATTGGATTTCAATCCTGTTGGTGAAGTGACCGAGTCGTCCCTTGTTGGGAGATAGGTCGAAGGGGGAAAGTGGATGTACCCAAATCGGGGAACCACTATAAATTGCTTGTGTACATTCTGTGCTGTGCTGTTTTGTTTTCGTGTGCAGGTACAATTTTAATTCCGCAAAAACGCTGCACGTCACCTATTCCCCCCCCCCCCCATAGGTGAAGGTAGTTGACACTAGGTGGACTTTCAATGTTGTTCTCATCTCCTGCTATCTTATCAATCGCATTCCCTCCACCGTTCTCCCCACCAAAACCCCCTTCTCCATTCTCTATCCGGGCAAGGATCTGTTTTCTCTCCCTCTGCGTGTCTTTGGGTGCACAGCCTTTGTGCACTCTCCCTCAGCCACACGTGACAAATTCTCACCACGGCCACCAAATGTGTCTTTCTGGGGTACTCTACCACTCAGAAAGATTATTGTTGCTTTGACCTGGTTGCCCACAAGCAGTTTGTCTCTGCAGACGTCATCTTCATTGAAAATGCATCGTACTTCTATCACTCCTCTTCTCCTCCAGATGTTCCTACTTCTCATACCACCCTTCCATCCCATCTACACCTGATGACATTCCTCCACCTCCATCGTCTCCACCGTCTACTCCACTGTGTCCACCTCCCGAGATATCTCCCTCCTCTCCACAGCTGCTCTCTCTACTCCTGGGTCAGCTCTCTTCGCCACGGATGCTCTGGAAACTGAGGAACACGCCAACCTGTATCTTCTCATTACTCTTCACAAAGTGGTGTGGACATGTATCCAACACCTGCTAGCTGTTGTTGTTTCCTATGATCGTCTAACTCCTTCTCGCAGGACGTTTGCCTTGGCTATCTCTGTCACTGCCACTCCCCGCACCTACCAGGAAGCTCTTACTATTCCTCATTGGAAGGCTGTCATGGATGAGGAAATTACTACTCTCACTGAAAGGGTACATGGACCCTTGTTCCTCCCCCTTTGGGCACTGATGTGGTTGGATGTCGCTGGGTCTTTGTTGTGAATTTTCGTCCGGATGGTAGTGTGGATTGATACAAGGCCCGCCTAGTCACCAAAGGCTTTACTCAGACTTATGGTGTTGATTACTTTGACACCTTCTCTCCTGTTGCTCGTCTCAGCACCATTCGAGTTCTTCTCTTTGTGGCTGTCAACATGAATTGGCCCATTTACCAGCTGGATGTCAAGAATCCCTTTCTCTGTGGTGATCTTCAAGAAGATGTTTACATGGAGCAACCTCTTGGATATGTTGCTCAGGGGGAGACACAAGTATGCCGGCTGAAGAAGGCCATCTATGGCCTAAAGCAAAGCCCTCGGGCTTGGTTTGATAAGTTTAGAGGCTTTGATGTGGCTATTGATTTTGCAAGAAGTTCAGTCGATCACTCCTTATTCATCCACAAAACTTCCTCTGGTATGGTGGTTCTTGTTGTATATGTGGATGATATTCTTCTAACTGGCGATGACCAGGCTGGGGTAGCTTTGACAAAGAAATGCCTCTGTCAACAACTGTCACGAAGGATATGGGTTCCCCCAAGTAATTTCTAGGGATTGAAATCTCTCGGAAGCCCAACTCTTTGGTCCTCTCCCAACAGAAGTATGCTCTTGATTTACTAAAGAGCCATGGTTGACTGGTGCTAAACCTACCCGATGCCCCATGGCTACTAGAGAAGACAAAACTTGGACAGATGACTCGCATCCTCTATCTGATACTACGAGGTACCGTCGTCTGGTGGGAAAACTCATTTATCTCACGGTGTGTAAGACCCCCCTCCCCCTTACCAAGGAGGGTTACCGGATCTTATGCCCAGAACCGCCGTCTTACGGTGGCACTAACTCACGGGTTAGCCGACACCGCAACACGCCGATCCTGCCGGCTAGTACGATCATAAACCTGTAGGCCAATATGAGAAGAAAGAAGTAAAACTGTATATGTAAAAATACCAGTCCACAAGCCACAGTACAATCATGAAAAAGAGATGAATAGTACAACATAATAGTCCACAAATAAGTACAAATGAAAGAGTAAAAAGGGCTTATGCCCTGTACATCAAATCTCTCTCTCTCACAAAATCATAAATGCGGAAGCTATGCTAGAACATCGGATCTCGTCCCACCTGAGGACGCACAGTAGTGGTAGTAGCCTGCTGAAGCGGTATCTGCTCCTCATGTCCTGCCTCCTCGACGTGCTGGTGCTCCATCTCCACGGGCTCCTAAAAATAGTTGGTCACCGACCATTAGTCAAAAAGACTAAGTCGTTTCCTCCGCACCTCGCCCCGCAGCTCCTAGGCACCGAGCGGGAGGACGAAGCGGAGGACAACAAGGGGTAACAAAGTGGAAGCAGGTGACAATATCTAACTAATGCTGTAATAAGTACTGTAATTCTACTCTAGCAATTCTATGTACGGTACAAGTAGTAAGTAAGAGCAGTGCAGTAAAGAAAAGTAAAGAAGCAGTAGAATGAACAAGTAAATAAGCTATGCTACCACTATGCTATCATCACAAACGTACCCTAACTTATATAAATGCCCATACAAATATATAAGTTAGGGTTTCCAGGAAATTTAACTTATCATATAAAACGAGCCCATACTAATTTATATGATAAGGATCTATGAAGCGTATGACCTAATATGAATGAATGATATGATGCAATTTTATGCGCAGGCAAGTGCAACTCACACACAACGACTCTGTGATCACAGACCTTTAGTTCCCACTTTTTGAGAGCTAGCATCACTCTCGGGTACCACCGCTGTGGCTACGGCAGCAGCGGAGCGGGCGTCTCCGCTTCTAGACCGGTATGCACACTACCAGGCCTTAGACCCCTCTCATACGCCTCTGTACACATCCAAGGTGCACTCTAGAGTCTCGCGTACGTACTTTGCTGACAAACCCGTCAGTCTTGTTGGGTCGGATGTGTGTTATCGGGGATCGTCCTCCAGACCGCAGTGTAAAACAACCCACTGGCCCCTCTAACTCCCACAACCGCCTGGTGCACCGTACTGCCATCGGTGTGACGAACGGCCAGTACCGCATGCCCCTCCACGATATTTATGCACATGCAAGTAATTCATACCGAGCCTCCCGCTCGCAGGACCAAAACCCGTCCTGAATCCCTCAAACCCAAACCCGGGTGAGAACGCACATTAGTGCCTTCATACCAACTCCCTCAAACCCCCAAACGGGTGAGCATATATCATGAATCTCTCCAACCCCACACGGGGGAGAAGGTACGACAATGTCCTAACCTATATACTACTCTTGTCTACAGTTTATTACACCTAGAGATTTAAGGTTAATCCCAGGACTGCCCCCGGTATTCCCTGTGAAGGGCTCTCAAAGGGCACTAGGAACTATGTTGGGATTACGCCCAACGTTCCCTTTCGCAAGGATATTTATTTTAGTTGATGGCTACCCATGTATCACCCCAGCTCTCCTTATTGCTTTAGTACAACCCTAGTGACTTAAGGTATTACCGGGAAAACCGACGGTCTTCCGCCGATCCCCACTCCAGTTGCTAGTTAAGACTTGCACTTTTGATCCCTCACTAAGAAAACTCTACCCACCAGGGTTACTCATGTTGAACTCTCTCTTATTTCTGCCGATAATCAATCCCCTAAGGCAAGACCTATTTGTGTTATATGCAGACCATGACCTATGATTACCCTAAAAATGGGATCTTCCAAACCTTAAGGCATCTTGCCTCTAAATATTTATCCTAAGGTGTTATGGACTAAGGGAACTACCCTAAGAATTCTCATAATTTTCCTTGGCCAAATAGTCCTTTAATTAATTCTTTTAATTCAAATGCTAGGTCACTTTACACATGAAGTAGTTTGATTAAGTATCCACTGACCTAGGGAATTTTTCCTGAGATGTATATTGACAAAATATTACTGCCTACAGAATTTCATAATTTTCCTTAAACTATTTATTATCATTTTCAATTTAATATCAATTCCACAAACATTCCATTTTCCAAATGATGTATAGGCATTATGTACACAACAATTCCAGAAAAATTGCAGAGCGTTTAGGACACTAATTTATGACTATTGGCAGAGAATCATCAACATTTAATGTAAGATGGCCTATAGGATTCCATTATAAGATATTTACCAAAATGCCATTATACTAATTTAACACAAATAATGCATCCATTAAATTCTGAGAAATTTGTGCAAGACTAATAATAACATTTTATGACAGTAGAATAATTTCCAAATTTTTCAGAGGTATAAATCCATCATTTCAAGAATTTACAAAATAAGGGTAAAATGGGGAATTTAGGGTATCTACTCCAAAAGTTCTTCAAAACAGAGAAATCATATTTTTCCTAAGTCAAATGTGATGTTATCTATGCCTTGGCAAAGTTGTTTGGATTTGTACTTGAATAAATCCTATTTTCCAATTTATCTCCAAAATAGCTATATTTAAAATAAATTCCAATAAATGGAATTTTGATTCCAAAAATTCCATCATTAGTTTGAGGGATGAAATTTACCCTAATGAACCACTGTAAATAATTTCATGACTCTTGCATGTCACCATTGGGCTAAATACACCAATTGGCATGTTTGCTATTTGCACACCAAGGCTAAACATAGCTAGCACATGCAAGTGGATTTCCCCAACATGCAGTGAACCCAAGGTGCTGAAAATTTTATCATGCATCAAGGGTGACCCCACTGACCCACCACCAAAATATGGGGCCATGGGAAGGAGTAGAACTCCATATATGTCATTTATTTATATTTTGATATTTTACCAAAAACTATAGGAAAATGTTCTCTAAAAATTCCTAAATTTTGGCAGGATCTACGTATGTCCTAATCATGCATGTGCCCAAAATTTGGGGCCATGGTGACTAATATTGAGACCAGGGCATCCAATATAATTTCTGCCCTAGTCTAGGACCAGTACTAGGAGAAATGTCCTACAGGACTGTACACTATACCAAAATGTATGTTTAGGGTGGCATTTTAAAGGTAAGACCCTAGGCTACATTTTTCATTAAGGGGCTAAGTTCTGGAAATGCGTCTAAGAGGCCTAAATTTAACATGCATAGTGACTGAAAAAGTGTGACAGAATCATACACTATTTATCAATAATTAAATTAATTCATTTAATGTTTGCACGAATCTTGAAGTAAAACCGACGGGATCTGGTCATCGTTCCCGATGATTTAACGGCCACGATTGATTCTTCCTGGACGATGTTGGCTGGCCTTTTCCGGCCAGCTGAGCCACCACCACCGCCGGCGGATATCGCCACCACCTTCGTTAAGGTGGGGGCTAGCGTTTCCCGGCGGTGGGGCCGCCGGAGTTGGCTCCTCCGGCGAACCCGAGCAAGAAAAGAAAAGCTCGAATTTCTCCATTTCCTCTCATGGCATCGGGCTCGATTGAGCCCGATATCTCCCTAGGTCGATCTAGAAAGTTAGTACGGGAAGAGGTGAGGTGAAACGCACCTGAATCGGGGCTTGGCTGTGGGTCAGGCGGCGGTTTGCCGTGGTGGTGGTGCGCCGGCGAGCTCCACCCCGAAAGCTCAAATCTCCACCGTTCTCCATGATTAAACAGTCGAACTCCACTCCTTTCAGCCTTCTGGAACTAATGGTGAGGTTTGTTTGGACTGAGGTGGCCTATAAGTGGAGATAACTCCAATGTTAGCTCGGTTTTGAGCTTTGGAGATTTCACCCAGCTGCCATGTGGCTCACAGCCCTGGTTTCCTGCTGGAATTAAAGAGGGGAGGTCAGCCACCTGGTCTTGGGCAGCCCAAACCAGCTGATGGGGTGGCCATGTGGCCAAAATTTGCTTCATTCCCTTTTCTCTCTCCTCTTCTCCAAAAATTCCAATTTTACCCCCTTGCATGTATTCTCTCTCCTGATTTAGAGGGGTAGGACTGGTCTTGTTCACTTGGGCTGACTTTGGGCCAATTTTAGTGGGCTTGGTCCAAGGGGAAATGGCTTGGCCTTCATTTTCTCTCTTTAGGTCAAATTGTTGACCAAATTGACTTTTAAGGTTGAATGGTCAACCATGGAGGGTGGACTGACCCCACTTGGTGGAAGTGGGTCTAGTGGCACCACCCAACTAAGTTTGGGTCAAGGGGTGCCCCACTTAGGTTAATTAGGCCTATGGGTGTGGGTTTGACCAAATTAAGCCCAAGGTTGACCTTGGTCAACTGGGGTCAAAATGTTGACCCAGTGACATACCCTAGGGTCCACTTAGATTGTTTTTAGGGTTAGGGCAATGTGGTGGGGTCATGGTGTGGCTAGGGTCCCTAATCAGGCTAGTTTGACCTAGTTTGACTTGGTCCTATGGTGGGCTCCACATGGCTACCACCCACTACCTAGGGTCAAACCTAGTTGATCTCCTTAGGTCTCACCCCATGCCTAACCCAATCTAAGTTGAGGGGTCCAGAAGTAACATGAGATGTTACAAATTCCAATAAACAAGAAAATAATTTCGTCCCCGAAATTTAAGTTCGGGTCTACGGGGTTCAATTTGCAAGAATTATCAAGAAATTAAAGACAAAACTTAAATGTACCTGATGCGAATAGCTCCGGGTGTTGCTCCAGCATCAGATCCCTCGGCTCCCAAGTGTGCTTCTCCCGTCCATGGTTGGACCACAGCACTTTCACAAGAGGGACCTTTTTCTTCCACAACACTCGGATGGCTGTATCGTCAATCCGGATCGGCTCCAATCTCACTGATCTGTCAGGCTCTACTGGTCCGGCTGTAGTAGTAATGTGCTGCTCCGGCCGAAGGAGAGCCCTTCGCAAGGAAGAGACATGGAAGACGTCATGTAATTCACCCAACTCCGGTGGCAGCTGTAGTCGGTAAGCCAAGGGGCCGATCCGCTCCAGGATCAGGTATGGCCCCATGTATCGTGGACTGAGCTTCTTGTGCCTCCGCACCCGAGAAACACCGTGTACTGGACGTATCTTCAAGAATACCTTGTCTCCAACCTGGAACTCCACCTTCCGGTGTCGAGCATCATAATACTTTGTCTGCCTGTTCTGGGCCTCCAGTAGCCGATCCCTGATCAATCGAATCTGAGCCTCAGTGTCCTCTATATAATCAGATCCCAGAGCCCTGGTATTCACATCCTGTACCCATGATAGTGGTGTCCGGCATCTCCTCCCATAAAGCGCCTCGTATGGAGCCATCCTGATGCTAGCCTGGTGGTTGTTATTATACGAGAACTCAATCAATGGCAGCAGCCTCTCCCAAGGCCTCCCCGTATCCAATATGCATAATCTGAGCAGGTCCTCCATGGTCCGGATGGTCCGCTCGGTCTGTCCGTCGGTCTGCGGGTGGAAGGCGGTACTAAAAGTAAGCCGAGATCCCAAGTAAGCATGTACGACCCTCCACTCGCTCGAGGTGAACCGACCATCACGGTCCGAAACAATGGTCCTGGGGATGCCATGATATCTGACGTAGTGCTCCACAAATAGTCTCACCAGAACTGCAACTGGGGCATCCTTCCGAACTGGAATAAACCGCGCTACCTTGGTCAATCTATCCACTATAACCCATATAGAATCATGCCCAGAGTGGGAGCGAGGCAATCCGTGTACAAAGTCCATAGCAATGTCCTCGAACTTCCACTCTGGAACTGGCAGTGGCTGTAATAAACCTCCCGGGCTCTTGCATTCTGCCTTCACGCGCTGGCAGGTCTCGCAATGGGTCACAAAATCTGTGATCTCCCTCTTCATTCCGAGCCAATACATAGACCTCCGAAAATCTGCCCACATCTTGGTGATGCCGGGGTGCACTGAATATCTCGAGCAATGTGCCTCTCGGAGTATGTCATCCCGGATACTGCCCCCTGCTGGTATGTAGATGCGCCCCCGGAACCGAAGAAGATCATCCTGTAACGTGTAGTCCTCGACCTTGCCCCTCTCTAGGGCACTGAAAATCGGCTGTAACGTAGCATCCAGCCTCTGATGTGCTCGGATGCGCTCCTGTATATCATCTCCGCTGATCACTGAGCTCAAATACTCTCTATATACAACTGGCTCAGTCTCGGACACCATGGTAATGTGCATGTCCTCCATCATCTGTAGCAGCTCTATAGACATCAATCGGGGCTCCGATCCAGAAGTGCCGGCCCTCCTGTTCAAGGCATCCGCAACCGTGTTCGCTTTTCCCGGATGATAGTGGATCTTGTAATCATAATCACAGAGGAACTCCAGCCACCTCCTCTGTCTCAGGTTTAGATCCTTCTGCGTATCGATATATTTGAGATTCTTGTGATCTGAAAAGATGTCACAATGAATCTCATATAAGTAATGCATCCATATCTTTAGGGCGAAAACCACAGCCCCGAGCTCTAGATCATGTACTGGATGGTTATGCTCATGCTTCTTCAACTGTCTCGAAGCATAAGCAATAACGTGTCCATGCTGCATCAAGACTGCACCCATCCCCTGATAAGAGGCGTCCGTGTAGATCTGGAATCCTTCGCTCCCGGATGGAAGCACAAGAATGGGGGATGAGATGAGTCGGTCCTTCAGCTCCTGGAAAGCCGTCTCACACCGCTCTGACCAAACAAAATCTGCGTCCTTCTTCGTCAAGGACGTGAGGGGGAGTGATATCCTCAAGAACCCCTCCACGAACTTGCGGTAATAGCCTGCTAGTCCCAAGAAACTGCGGATGTCAGATGCGGTCTTCGGCCGTGGCCAATCCCTCACTGTCTCTATCTTGGCCGGGTCCACTGCTAACCCAGCCCCACTGATCGTGTGCCCCAGGAATGCCACCTCTTGCAACCAGAACTGGCACTTTGAAAATTTTGCGTACATCTGGGTCTCCCTCAGCCTCTGCAAGACCTGTGCCAAGTGCTCCGTATGGTCCTCCTGAGTCCGAGAATAAATAAGGATGTCGTCGATGAATACAATCACGAAGCGGTCTAAGAAAGGCTCGAAAACACGGTTCATTAGACTCATGAATGCAGCAGGAGCATTCGTGAGCCCAAAAGGCATCACCGTGAATTCGTATAATCCATAGCGCGAACTGAAAGCCGTCTTCGGTATGTCCTCCTCCCTGATACGGAGCTGATAGTAGCTGGATCGCAAATCTAACTTGGAGAACCAGAATGCTCCCTGTAGCTGGTCAAATAACTCATCTATCCGAGGCAGAGGATAGGTGTTGCGGACCGTCAACCGGTTCAGCTCCCGGTAATCTATACATAATCGCAGTGATCCGTCCTTCTTCACAAAGAGAACTGGCGCTCCCCATGGCGATGAGATGGGCCGCACAAATCCTGACTCGACTAGCTCCTGTAGTTGAGTCCTGAACTCTGCCAACTCCCTGGGAGCCATCCTGTAGGGTGCCTGGGACACCGGCTTCGCTCCCGTACTAGCTGAATCCTGAAATCCAAGTCTCTAGCAGGCGGTAGCCCGGGCAATTTCTCCGGAAATACGTCGGAGAAATCCCGGACCACCGGAATATCTGAGATAGTCGCTCATGTTCCCAACATCTCGAAGCAGACAAGATAAACTTCTTCACCCTGCTCATGGGCCTTCACAGCCTATACAGATGATAATAGTAGGTGGCAGATAGGTTGGATACCTTCAACGATAACATGAGAGTCGCCATGCCTCAGTGTGATCCTCCTGGATGGACAATCTATCTGGGCATGGTTCCGGTGCAAACCAGGCCATGCCCAAGATCAAGTCAAAGTCCTGCAGCTTCAGAATAGTCGTCGGCGCCTCAAATGCCTTGCCGCCAATCTCGGCCTCCATATCACAATGTGCAGTGGTCCGCAGCTCCGACCTATCGGGTAGACGTACCCTCATCTCTAGTCCAGGGAACCTCTCCACGCCTTCGAGTCCGTCGATGAAGGCCTCGGATACGAACGAGTGTGAAGCACCCGTGTCGAAAAGAGTATGAGCGGGCTTGCCGCTGATCATAACTATGCCTGAGGTTGGTTTATGTGAAAGTTAATTGTTATCCTATAGTTCCAGGTACTAAATATATCATTGGAAATACAAGAAAATTCATAATTAACTTCAAGTACACTCTGTGATAACCTCCTCGGGATTCCTCGGCTCTGTGAGGTCCAAGGCGTATATCTGCTCCTGCTTCGCGCCTCCTGCCGTGATATCCCCGACCTCGGCCTCGTCCTCGGCCTCGTCCTCGGCCCTGCTGTACAGGGCCACTGGAGGTGGAGGAGGAGGAGGGGATGGAATCGGTGCGGGCACTCCGACCTGATGTGCCCAGGCTGGCGGCATCCGTAACAAACCACTTGTCGGTGGCCTCGGTCATCCTGTCTCCTCGGATCATGCATCTGTAGAGGTGGAGCCAATGCTGGAGGAGGCCCCTGCTCCTGCCTGAAGTTGGGACGACGACGTCCCCCACCCCTCCTGTATCCGATGGTCCTGCCTCTTTGAGAGCCCCTACTGCTCTCACCTGATGTCGATCCATCAAATGGTCTCTTCCCTCCGGCTCGCACCATCAGCTGGTCAGCCTCCAGCTTCTTCGCCATCTCGATGATCTGTCTGGATGTGCCATGAGAAATGAATAACAGAGCCTGCCTCAAATCATCCCTGAGGCCCGTAGAACCTCTTTGCATACCTCCTATCGTCGGTGTCCTGAATCCCCGCGAACCTGGCCAAGTGGGAGAACTCTCTCTGGTACTCTATCACTGATCTGGTCCCCTGCTTGAGGTTCAAAACCTCTCCTCCAAAGCATCTCTGTCCGTAGCAGAGACGAAGTGCTCCAGAAACACATCGCCAAACTCTTCCCAAGATATCTCTGACAGCTCAAAGTTCGCATATGTAGACTCCCGGACTGACTTCCACCATCTCTTCGCGTGGGCCTCTAGCACAGAGGTGGCTAGAGGTACTGCCTGGCCGACTGGGCAGCTGATGCCCGCTAAGATCTCGTGTATGGCCTCCAGCCTTCTTCTATCTTCACCGCATCCTCTGTCCCGCGGTACGTCGGTGGGACAGGCTCTTGAATGCACTCAGCCAGCTCAACCCCAGATTTGGCTGTGGAGCCGGGACTTGCTGGGCTCTAAAGGCATCCAAAATCGCCGTCAGGGTCTGCCCCATCTCCGTATGTAGGAATGGAGTGGCAGCTGGAGGGGGAGAGCCGTATTTTGCGGCGCTGTGCGACCTGTGGAGGTTGCATAAAGGTAAGGTTAGAGCAAAATGGTCTAACACATTTGTACTTTGTGGACCATTTATGTGACTTTACACATGGGCACACCACTGCTTCCGCTGCATAGTTTGTCCGCAAACTAATGCTCTGGCGGGGGGTGGTCCCATGTTGTGGACTTCTTTCTCATATGATCGTTGTTCGAGTGATACAGTTTGTAAGACCCCCCTCCCCTTACCAAGGAGGGCTACCGGATCTTATGCCCAGAACCGCCGTCTTACGGTGGCACTAACTCACGGGTTAGCCGACACTGCAACACGCCGATCCTGCCGGCTAGTACGATCATAAACCTGTAGGCCAATATGAGAAGAAAGAAAAAAACTGTATATGTAAAATACCAGTCACAAGCCACAGTACAATCATGAAAAAGATGAATAGTACAACATAATAGTCCACAAATAAGTACAAATGAAAGAGTAAAAAGGCTTATGCCCTGTACATCAAATCTCTCTCTCTCACAAATCATAAATGCGGAAGCTATGCTAGAACATCGGATCTCGTCCCACCTGAGGACGCACAGTAGTGGTAGTAGCCTGCTGAAGCGGTATCTGCTCCTCATGTCCTGCCTCCTCGACGTGCTGGTGCTCCATCTCCACGGGCTCCTAAAAATAGTTGGTCACCGACCATTAGTCAAAAAGACTAAGTCGTTCTCCTCCGCACCTCGCCCCGCAGCTCCTAGGCACCGAGCGGGAGGATGAAGCGGAGGACAACAAGGGTAAAAATACAAAGTGGAAGCAGGTGACAATATCTAACTAATGCTGTAATAAGTACTGTAATTCTACTCTAAGCAATTCTATGTACGGTACAAGTAGTAAGTAAGAGCAGTGCAGTAAAGAAAAGTAAAGAAGCAGTAGAATGAACAAGTAAATAAGCTATGCTACCACTATGCTATCATCACAAACGTACCCTAACTAAAATATAAATGCCCATACAAATATATAAGTTAGGGTTTCCAGGAAATTTAAACTTATCATATAAAAGAGCTCATACTAATTTATATGATAAGGATCTATGAAGCGTATGACCTAATATGAATGAATGATATGATGCAATTTTATGCGCAGGCAAGTGCAACTCACACCAAAACGACTCTGTGATCACAGACCTTTAGTTCCCACTTTTTGAGAGCTAGCATCACTCTCGGTACTCACCGCTGTGGCTACGGCAGTAGCGGAGCGGGCGTCTCCGCTTCTAGACTGGTATGCACACTACCAGGCCTTAGACCCCTCTCATACGCCTTTGTACACGTCCAAGGTGCACTCTAGAGTCTCGCGTACGTACTTTGCTGACAAACCCGTCAGTCTTGTTGGGTCGGATGTGTGTTATCGGGGATCGTCCTCCAGACCGCAGTGTAAAACAACCCACTGGCCCCTCTAACTCCCACAACCGCCTGGTGCACCGTACTGCATCGGGTGTGACGAACGGCCAGTACCGCATGCCCCGCCACGATATTTATGCACATGCAAGTAATTCATACCGAGCCTCCCGCTCGCAGAGACCAAAACCCGTCCTGAATCCCTCAAACACAAACTCGGGTGAGAACGCACATTAGTGCCTTCATACCAACTCCCTCAAACCCCCAACGGGTGAGCATATATCATGAATCTCTCCAACCCCACACGGGGAGAAGGTACGACAATGTCCTAACCTATATACTACTCTTGTCTACAGTTTATTACACCTAGAGATTTAAGGTTAATCCCAGGACTGCCTCCGGTATTCCCTGTGAAGGGCTCTCAAAGGGCACTAGGAACTATGTTGGGATTACGCCCAACGTTCCCTTTCGCAAGGATATTTATTTTAGTTGATGGCTACCCATGTATCACCCCAGCTCTCCTTATTGCTTTAGTACAACCCTAGTGACTTAAGGTATTACCGGGAAAACCGACGGTCTTCCGCCGATCCCCACTCCAGTTGCTATTAAGACTTGCACTTTTGATCCCTCACTAAGAAAAACTCTACCCACCAGGGTTACTCATGTTGAACTCTCTCTTATTTCTGCCGATAATCAATCCCCTGGTAATCACCTAAGGCAAGACCTATTTGTGTTATAATGCAGACCATGACCTATGATTACCCTAAAAATGGGGATCTTCCAAACCTTAAGGCATCTTGCCTCTAAATATTTATCCTAAGGTGTTATGGACTAAGGGAACTACCCTAAGAATTCTCATAATTTTCCTTGGCCAAATAGTCCTTTAATTAATTCTTTTAATTCAAATGCTAGGTCACTTTACACATGAAGTAGTTTGATTAAGTATCCACTGACCTAGGGAATTTTTCCTGAGATGTATATTGACAAAATATTACTTCCTACAGAATTTCATAATTTTCCTTAAACATTTTATTATCATTTTCAATTTAATATCAATTCCACAAAACATTCCATTTTCCAAATGATGTATAGGCATTATGTACACAACAATTCCAGAAAAATTGCAGAGCTTTTAGGACACTAATTTATGACTATTGGCAGAGAATCATCAACATTTAATGTAAGATGGCCTATAGGATTCCATTATAAGATATTTACCAAAATGCCATTATACTAATTTAACACAAATAATGCATCCATTAAAATTCTGAGAAATTTGTGCAAGACTAATAATAACATTTTATGACAGTAGAATAATTTCCAAATTTTTCAGAGGTATAAATCCATCATTTCAAGAATTTACAAAATAAGGGTAAAATGGGGAATTTAGGGTATCTACTCCAAAAGTTCTTCAAAACAGAGAAATCATATTTTTCCTAAGTCAAATGTGATGTTATCTATGCCTTGGCAAAAGTTGTTTGGATTTGTACTTGAATAAATCTTATTTTCCAATTTTATCTCCAAAATAGCTATATTTAAAATAAATTCCAATAAATGGAATTTTGATTCCAAAAATTCCATCATTAGTTTGAGGGATGAAATTACCCTAATGAACCACTGTAAATAATTTCATGACTCTTGCATGTCACCATTGGGCTAAATACACCAATTGGCATTTTTGCTATTTGCACACCAAGGCTAAACATAGCTAGCACATGCAAGTGGATTTCCCAACATGCAGTGAACCCAGGTGCTGAAAATTTTATCATGCATCAAGGGTGACCCCACTGACCCACCACCAAAATATGGGGTCATGGGGAGGAGTAGAACTCCATATATGTCATTTATTTATATTTTGATATTTTACCAAAAACTATAGGAAAATATTCTCTAAAAATTCCTACATTTTGGCAGGAGCTACGTATGTCCTAATCATTCATGTGCCCAACTTTGGGACCATGGTGACTAATATTGAGACCAGGGCATCCAATATAATTTTTGCCCTAGTCTAGGACCAGTCCTAGGAGAAATGACCTACAGGACTGTACACTACACCAAAATGTATGTTTAGGGTGGCATTTTAAAGGTAAGACCTAGGCTACATTGTTCATTAAGGGGCTAAGTTCTGGAAATGCTTCTAAGAGGCCTAAATTTAAACATGCATAGTGACTGAAAAAGTGTGACAGAATCATACACTATTATCAATAATTAAATTAATTCATTAACTGTTTGCACGAATCTTGAAGTAAAACCGACGGGATCCTGGTCATCATTCCTGATGATTTAACGGCCACGATTGATTCTTCCTGACGATGTTGGCTGGCCTTTTTCGGCCAGCTGAGCCACCACCACCCGCCGCGGATATCGCCACCACCTTCGTTAAGGTGGGGCTAGCGTTTCCCGGCGGTGGGCCGCCGGAGTTGGCTCCTATGGCGAACCCAAGCAAGAAAAGAAAAGCTCG